>VYZV01011943.1:1043-12661 GCA_013401275.1 Pandion haliaetus
CCCCCCCGTCATGGCCAGTTAACCGTACCCCAGGGAACCCCCCGGGACCCTGCTGACCCCCTCACCTGCTACAGGACTGTGGATTTCCTGATGGACTCCAGCCTCCGCAAGCTCTATAGGACACCGGGAGAGCCCCCGGCCCCACACTGAGTCCCCCGCAGTCTGGGGAAACTGAGGCACACTGCTGATTTGGGGTGCTGTGACCCATCTACTGTGAACCCTCACTCCGGTGACAGCACCGGAACAGCCACCCTGCCCCCTGGCTGGTCCTAATAAACCATTTCAAGCCTGACCCCATGCTGGGCGATGCTTGGGTGCCGTGGCCATGCTGGCACCAGCAGGGACCCATTGCCATGTCCCCTCCTGGGGGGGACAGACATGGGTCTGGCTGGGTCCTCAGCCCTGGAGGATCTCCACTGTGGGATGGGGGGGATCCCTGCATGCCCAGAGGACCCCTGATCACCCTACCAGCACCCCCAGGTCCTAGCTGTAACACCTCCATCCCCGCCACAGCCACTACCAGCCTCATGGGACATCCTGGGGACTGGCCCCAGGGAGATGCCACCATGTCCAAGATCTTCCATGGTGCCTCCAGGGACCCAAATCCCCCCAGCCAGGAGGCGCCAACTCCAGCACCATGGGCTGGGGCCGTGCCACCACACCTGAAAGCCACATCTCCTGGTACCAGGAGGTACTATCAGGAGAGGTGGCTGCCAGGTGTGGTGGCACAGCCCCAGCCCATAGTGGCATCCACCTGGTACCACCTGGAGGAGCTTTAGAGAAAAGAAAACCACCTTTTATTGGGGAGGAAGGGGGTCACTGGCTCACACCGAGCCCTACACCAGGCTGTGGTAGTCTGGACCCACCTCGCCCCCTTTCTCTGGCTCCTTGGGGCCCAGGGTCCCCACCACGCTCTGCAGCTCAGCATAGAAGGGACACCGCTGCCTTGGCCGCTGCCGTCCCTGCCGGCGCCCGCCCAGGCGCCAGGCAGCCAAGGCCAGCCCCAGCAGACCCCCCACCAGGGCAGCTGCCGCCAGGATGCTGCCCACCAGGGCCAGTCCAGCCAGCAGGAACATCTTCACCGAGCGGCATGGTGCTGGGGACAGGAAAAAACAAAAACCAAACCACAAACAAAAAACCCAAAACAAAACGAGGTTCAGAGGTTGCTTTAGCACCTAGGATGGTGGATTTGGGGCCACGAGGAGAGGGTTGGGGGTGTCTGCTCACCTTCATACCATGGCACCTTCTGCTGCACCAGCAACGGTCCAACTGTCTCCCGGTGGAGCATCCCCTCTCCCAGGAACCCTTTAGGAGGACATGGCCAATAGAGCCTGTCCCAGCCCCACAACCACCCCTGCCTTCACCCAAGACCCCAAAATCATGTGGGGCCACCACATCTCCGTACTGGTACCTGGCAGCTCTCTGGGGAGGGTGTCGCCAGGGGGACAGCCGGTGTCACAGCAGTGGCACAGGGTGCTCTGGGAAGGGTCCTCTGCGTTGTGCCAGCTGGGAGGAGAGGACAGAGCTGAGGGGTCTAGGGGTCCCGAGCCTCCACCACAAGACCCACATGGTGCCATGCCAGCAGGTCCCTCCAGGTCTTGGCCACCCCAGAGATGATGTCCCCCAGGTGACACCAAGCACCTCCCCAATTCATCTGCAGCAGGAGGGAGCCAGGACCTGTAGTGGTGCCACCTGGCTACTACAGGAGAAGAGGTGGCATCCAGACCACGGTGGGGTGGCTTGGTCCCCCACATGGGTCCCCTTGACAAGTGGCTTCTAGTCCCAGAGCACCCATGGCTGCTCACATCCTGGGGCACTGGCAGGGAGCCTGCACTAGGGTTGAGCTTACCTGGCTGTGGCTTGGCTGTAGAAGCAGGACCTGGCACTATGCTCCCGGGCACCAGCAGCGCCCCACACCGTCAAGAGGCAGTGCACATAGATCTGTCAAGACACCAGCCCCAGGCAGGACATGCTGCCACCACATCCTTCCTTGGGGACTCTGCTCTCTCCTCCCACCCAACCTTGTGGGGTTGAGACCACCCCAGCGGGGAGCAGGATGTGCCAGGTCATCACCTGTAGGACCTCTGTCCCACCTCACCTCCTCCTCCTCCTCAGGCTTGTCGTCCAGCACAGGGGCCAGGATGGTGAGCTGGAGGGCAGACACCCCTCTCCGGTGCTGGACAGACATGCTCCCCAACTTCTGCCCATGCAGGCACCTAAGGCAGCAGAGCAACACAGGGACATTCCTAGGTTGCCTCCAGGCCCTGGACATCACTCCCCATCAGGAGGCCTTGCAGGACCTCGGGGCACCTGGAGCAGTGGTCCTCACCTCCCACCCCATGTGCACTGACCCATGACTGTTCACCACTGTGAAGACCCTCCTGGAGTGTCCCAACTGCTCTGAGCTGGTCCCGTAGCACTGGTCCACATAGATCTTCAGGGAGATGCCAGGACAGAAGTTGACCCTGGCCTCCAGGCGGATGGCAGAGCCAGGGCTGAGCACCGGCAGCTTCTTCATGGCTCTGGGATCTCCTGAAGGAGAAGGGAGGGTGGGTTCAGTGTTATGTTCCCATCTGTGGTGGGACAGGCTTGTGGACATCAGACATGTCCCAGATCACCACCCATAGGTGTCTATGCCTCCACCTCTGCGAGGCAGGTACCTGCCTGCAGCTCCCCTATTTCAGAGCCCACCCCTGTCCCCAAAAGCCAAGAGCTATCCTGGCTCTGTCACCCCAGTCTGGCTTCCCTGCCTGCTCTCCAGAGCTACAGAGCATTCCCAGTCCCCCCCCCGCCAGAGCTGAGAGGGACCACATCACCCACCAGAATGACAAGGGGCAGCTGACCCCCCGAATCCACTCATGGTATCAAGCACAGGATTGGGAACGTCTCAAAGCACCGCCATTCAAAGCCCTACACCCGCCATGAGACTGGGAGGGGAGGTCCCGCAGGGATGGCCACCTCCTGGTGGGTCCCAGTGCTGATGCCAACCAGGAGAAAGCACTGGGTGCTGCTGATCAAGCCCAGGGGTCTTGGCTGGACCCCTCCTGTGGCCTCACCCCCCAAAGTTGCCACCCAGCACAAGACCCAGAGCACTCACCATCCAGGAGCCTCAGGGTGAAGTTCACGATGGGCTCCTCTGAGCAGGGTTGAGGATAAGCCACACCAGGCATGGTGGTGGCAGCAAGAACTGGGGCCACAGCCCTTGTCCCCATGCTGGAGGACACCACTGGAGCCTCTACCGTGTGACTGGATGACTCTGAAGCAGCTGGAGCCACAGTGGTCCCTGCAGCAAGGGGAGGGTTTAGCCAGCAGGGCTGAGCGTGCAGCAGCTGGAGCAGCATGTCCCAGGCACAGTGAGGACATGCAAGTCCTCGGATGTCCCTGGGACTCATGGAGGACAGGTGGCAGCAGCACAAAGGAGGGGAGGGCACCCAGGAGCTCAGCTGGGTTTGGGCACATTGAGGTGCTCCTCCATTCCCAGCTCCCCCAGCCAGGACCTCCCCTGGTCTTGGTGGCCAGGCCCTGGCACAGGACCACTGTAGTTGCTGTGGTGGTGGGTGCTGGGGGAGGGGCTGCTCCACAACCCTCCCCAAGTGCAAGGTTAAGTGTCCCCAGCCACCTCAGCACCAGGCATGCCTGGAAGCAGACAGGCTGCACCAAGAGCATTCCCCAGTGCCATGACCCTGGCCAAGGCTGGGTACAGACCAGGAGCTACTCATGGGATGATAGACCACTGCCAGCAGCCATGCACCCCACCAGTGGCTCTAGTCCCCCCCACCCAAACCAGATCCTTACAGACCTGTTGGGAGCTGCGGGCACAAGGAGCTCCTAGCAGGCTCCCTTGCTCCAAACCCACATCCCCAAAGCACAGGGTCATTTTAGGGAGTCTCCTCTCCACCAAGACAACCTGTACCAGCAGGTCCAGGAGTGCATCAGGAACCAGCACTAGGCAAAACCCAGGGGCACCCACCACCCTCCTGCACCCAGACATGGGTGCCACCACCCGCCTCCCCCAGTACAACCCATTAAGGAACTGAGGGGAGCAGCCAGGAGTCCCAGCTCCACTCACCTGCCACCCCCAGCACAGCCTCACACACCAGCACCCACCAGCATAGCCCCATCCTCAGCGAGTAGCAGCTCCAGCACCCGCACCTGGGGAGGCTTTGAAGACCAGGGCTGGGTGCCAACAGGCCCCAGCTGGTGCTGCCAGGTTTTGGGGATTTGCTTGATTTTCTCTGCAGTCACTCAGCAGTCCCACGCATGGGGCTGGTTCTACACACCATCCCAGTCCCATCACAAGGATCTGCACCCATTACTCAGTCCCCATTCCATCACACAGTCTCAGTCCCACCACTCAGTCTGGTCCTGCATGTGGTCCTGGTCCTGAGCAAGTTCCAGGTCTCACTGCATGGTCCCATATCCACTAGTTAGTCCTGGTCCCATGCGTGGTGCTGGTCTCACCATGTAGTTTTGGTCCTGCATGCGGTCCTGGTCCAACCAGTTTGCCCTGGTCCCAGTTGCACCACATGGTCTGGTCCCACCACTCAATCTTGGTCCCATGGATGTTTCTGGTCCCACCTCATGGTATGGTCCCACCTCATGGTCCTACACATAGTCCTAGGCCCATCACAGTTTTGATCCCACCAGTCAATCACGATCCCATGCATGATCCCGGTCCCATCACACAGTCCAGGTCCCCAGTGCGCTGTCCTTGTCCCATTATGGTCCTGCTTGCAGCCCCAGCCCCAGTCCCACCACACAATGCTGGACCCACAGTCCCAGCTTGGTCCCATTTATTGAGAACAAAAGCCTGTAGGAGGAGACTGCCCAGTGCTGGGATGGGGGATTTCAGCAGGAGGACTTTCCTTCCACCCTTCGGCCTCAGGCAAGTGCAGAGCTGCTGTTCCCCACCCCAGGGCTCGCTGCCAGCCACTCTCTAGGACTGGCAGCCCTGGGGGCAGAGGCAGCCTGGTTGAGGGCAGCAGTTTGGTCACAGCCAGGCCAGAGACCTGGTGAAGCACATGTGTCTGTGGCTCCTGCCTGTCTCAGATGGCCCCAAAACCCCATCACAGACCCCTCTGTGTGGGTTGACCTGGTGGCCTGGGCACAGAGGGACATGGAGCATGTCCCCACGGGGATGTCACCCAGGTGGGCTGTGCAGCCAACATCCTGCCCTGGAAGGGTCTTTTCCACACACCCCCCCCATCTGCAGAGGCAACCAGTGGCCGAGGTGGGATTTGGTACCTGCTCCCAGCAGGAAAACTCAGCATGTCATGGGAGAGACACCTGTGGACCTCGGGGAGATGTCCTAAGCTCTGTGTCCCCAGCACCTGTCCCTGTGTCCATGAGCAGCGTCACATGCAGTTGAGTAGGTGGCCCCAGCGGTGGCTCCAGACTGGCCATTAGGGTGTGTGTCCACCCTGGTACCACTGGTGCTGGTGCTTTGGCTGGAGAAGCCCTGGTGCAAGTCCCAGAGCCACCCCTGAAAATGGGGTGCACCTGCCAGCAGGGGAGCTGGGACCTGGTGGCACGAGTGAGTTGTGTCACCTATGATGGCTGTCCCATGGGTCTGGTGTCCCTGCAAAACCAGCAGACCTTCCTGGTGGCATCTGCACACCACAGGAGTCCCACGCCAGTACCTGGCAGTGCGGGTGGCTCTGTAGGGACAGTGGGGATGGATCCAGGCACCCCACTTGCACTGGGGGTCTCGTTCCTCAGTGGTGCCCAGGGGACAGGGGGCTCCCCACCCCCAGGACTGATGGGGAGAACAGAGCTGAGACCCCAAGGGGCGGCCAGGTCATCCCCCCGGGCAGAGCAGCATCTGGCCCCCCAGGAGGAGCGGGGACCTGCAGGTGATCCTGCTGCAGCCGCACAGCCCCACACTGGGAGTCAGTGCTGGGAGGTCCCCATCCCTCCCAGCCCCAGAGAAGAAGGAGACAGATGGAGACCAGCTGGACCATCCTTATATTAAAAACTGCCAAATATACAATTATCTTACAAAAGTAGAATTGCTTTTTTATTTCTGGTCTTTACAAAGGGAGCTGAACACGGGCTGGGTGGCAGGCAGGGGTCCCTTCGCTGCCAAGGACGCTCGGCCGTGGGTGCCACCTCCATGCCTGGCCAGGGCCACTCTCAGCAGGATGTGGCATTGCCAGTGTCATTCAGCCCGGCCGGGATGCCTGAGGTTTGTCCCCACCACGGGGAGGGGACAGACCCTGTCTTTGGCATCCTCCCCATGCCTGGGGGATGGCATCACCGTGACGGTGGCCACTGGGCCCTGCTCCCCACACCAGTTCTCACCAGACCCCATGGGCCTTCCAGGATGTCCCCTGTAGGGACCAGGGCCACAGGACCCTCTAACTGGGACAATGGGGGCTGGGAGGGGACCTGCTGCATGGATGCCCTTCACCTGCAGGGACCATGAGCTCGTTGATAAATGATGGGGTGGGTTTTCCATTCTTCGGGTGGCACCGAGTCACAGCCTGCCATGGACCGACAGCCGTGGGTGGGCTGAGAATGTGCTGCACTCATTGCACCCATGGGCTGGAACCAATTGGAGTGGTGCAGCAGGCTCCAACATGCAGCCCCAAAACCAGGGCTCAAGGGAAACGGTGATTTGAGGAGCCCCTCGAGGTTCAGGTTCCCCGCTGGCAGCTCTGCCCACCCCAGGCAAGGAGGACCCCCTGCCACTGCTGGCCAGACACGTCCCTGCCTGCACTGCCTGACCCATGGCGTGCCTCCAGCAGCATGGTGATGGATATCCCGCTCCCACTGTGACGAGGCCACATCCTTCACAAATACCTCCTTCGGCCTTTCCGTGGGGAAGGAAGAAGTGGAACCTGCTGGAAAAAAACACACCCAAGCCCCCAGTCCTTGACCCCTCAGAGGCAGGGGGGAGGCAGAGGCTTTGCTCTCCTTGCCAGTGGGTGACAGAAGCCCCCCACAGGCTTCTGCTCAAGCTGGGGCTCTGCAGGAAGCTGATGGAGGGTTCCCCTGACCGTTCCGGGGTGCCAGAGCCTCCAGCCGGTTCTGCTCACGTCCAACCAAAAGACACCATGAGTATGAAAAAGGAAAGCACCTGGTTCTTCCCTGGGGAGAGTGGGGTGCCCACTGTCCCCTACCACTTCAGGAAGTCCCGCACGTGGCTCCATAGCTTGGTGATCCAGAGGTTGACACCCAGGTCAGTCAGGTACTGGATTTCGGGCGTCAGCATCTTGCGGCACAGCTTCTGGTGCTTCTTATTGATCTTCTTCTTCAAGTTGTAGCCCAGGATGGACTTCTCCCCCAGCGGCTGCCAGGGTTGCATGGAGGACTCTTGGATGGCACTGGCGTCCACGGGGCGTCCCCCGTCGATGCAGATGCTCTTCATCTTCTCGTTCTCCCGCTGCAGCTCGGCCACGTCCTTGGCCATCCGCTCCCTCCCATAGGCCTCCACCTTACGCCAGAAGGTGGCATTAAAATAGCGGTAGAGCTTAGCGTCGATGAGGTTCCAGGAGGTAGCCTTCTCATAGAGCTCAGGTGTCAGCCAGGAGACGGTGGAGCCCTTCCGGGCATTGAGCTTGAAGTAGAGGACATCCTCCAGCTGCCAGCACAGCAGGTCCTTCAGCAGCACCAGGGACTCGTCAAAGTACTCAAGCAACATAACGAGGTGGAAACGGCGATCTATCTCCTGGATGTGCTCCTCCACCAGCGGGCTGTTGGCATTCATGTTGTTGTCATAGCCCAAGTCAAAGAAAAGGAGGTTTTGGAGGTAGTGAGCATTGAACCCGTTGGGGTCGTAGTAGTGCCAGGGGTCCCGGAGGAACTCTGCCAGCTTGTCCTCCCCTGTCAGCTTCCAAGTGAGGGGGATGACGCGCCCAAAGTAGTGGAAAGAAGACTCGAAGAGGTAGGCAGGGTCCCGCAGCACTGTCACAAAGGTGGCGTCTGCCGGCAGGAGCTTGCGCACCTCCTCATAGTGGAAGCGCATGTGGTTGCAGATGATGTTGAAGCACGCACCTGGCTGGTAGTGCTGCACCTGGCTGCGCTCGAAGTAGGAGGGGTAGTAGAAGTCATTGCGGCCATTGGGGAAGGCAAATTTCAAGCGATGCTTCTCCCCGAAGCGGAAGAGGATGTTGAGGATGGTGCTGCTGGCTGTCTTGTGTGTCTTCATGAACATGATGTTCAGCTTGGGCAGGCAGCTCTGACCCGAGGGGCTGCCCGTGCCGTTGGCCACTGCTGGCGCCTTGCCGGGGGCCGGGTATGAGGAGCAGGAGGAGGGGACGGGGATCCTGGTGGGGAGAAGAGACAGGACACTATGGTGAGGGCAGCTCGGCCAACGCAGCACAGCCACCTTGAAAGCTCGGCCATTTTCCTTCCGGGAGGAGCCGGACCTGGGGATGGGTGCTGGACCTGGGGATGGGTGCTTACCCCCAGCACCCCCAGGCTCCCTGGAGGAGATGAGCCTGGCTTCAGGCAGAGCCACCTTCACCCCCAGCCACATGCCCAGCAGGAATGGGGGGCACCGACCCAGCAGGAGCCCCTCAGTGAGCAGAGCAGAGCCCACCACCCCCATGAGCCCCCCAACATCAGATGCACCTCCAAGCAACCAAACCAAGCTCATTCACTCCCTGGACAAGCCCAGCCACCGAGGATGCACCGCTACGGGGGGCTTCATGGTGGTCAGCTCCCACCAGCATTAGTGCAGCCTGAGCAGGGGGTCCCCATCCCTCTCCACGAGCACAGCCATGGTGGCCCTGGTGCAGGTGATGTTGAGATGTACATTGAGACGAGCTCTCCATGGCTGTAACTCCATGGACAGGAGCTAACAATGTTCTTGCGAGGTCTGGAAGCCCTCCAGCCCTTTTGTAGGAGTTGCAGAAGATCCAGCACCCCAGGAAAGGGAAATAATTCTAGTGCATGGCCCCGCAGATGAGCTCGTGGGCCCTTGGGGAGCACCGAGAACAACTTGTGTGTTATTTGAGATGCCCGGAGCAAGGAACAGAACTACAGTGTCAAGTGACTTCAGACACCGTTAATGAAGTTGCAAAGCTGATCCTTGATAACGATCCCATCCGGCAGCACAGGTCAGCACATAGCTTATGAAACACCCACAGGCAGATCTCTTTTATAAGCTTAGAGATAAATTCAATGCCAGGAGGGACAACCAGGAGCTGAGCCCTGCTGAGCACCAGCTTTTGCTGCAATGAGCAGCAGAGAGCTTTGAACATACCCATGCCCATCTCTGTGGGCGAGAATTTACATGTGGCAGTGCTCTCGTCGCTCTTGAGGGACAAGCCCTTGAAAAAGAGCACCCGAATAACTGCCTACGCTCTGCCCACTGCTCCTGGCTACCAGGGAAAGCCTCCTGTGATGCTTTTCCTTCTCTGAGGGGACATGAAGCCACAGTGGGCAGGGGGTCTTCTGCACCTCCTCGTCCCCTCCATCACCCAGGAGCTGAGCACTGGCTGCCATTTTGCAGCAGGTCCCCCCTGGGGTGAGCATCCCCAGTTCTGCAGGGAGTTGGGGTTCACCTTCCCCCCCACCCATGGGTCAGGGCGCAGTCTCCAACAGGAGGTTGTAGGAAGGGGACATCTTGGTGTGAAGCAACCAGAGCCTAGAAAGCCCTGGGACCGTCTCTTGTTGGGGATGCCCGGTGCAATCAGGGTGGCCAAGCTGCCAAGGGGGGACACATGGGGACCCCACACTCACTCTGTCACGCTGACTTGCAGCGGGGGGATGGCGTAGGAGTAGAGCAGCAGCATGAAGCTGGTCAGGAGGGTCCCCAGGATGAGCCCCTTGCACATGGACCTCCAGTGCTTCCCATGGTGCAACATCCTGGTCACCTGCAGCCGGCAGAGAGGAGAGCCATTAGCATCGAGGGATGGGGAAGCGGGGACTGAGGAGACAGCGTGAATCAGATCACAAGCAAATAAGGCATGGGGGGCAGCTCACGGGCATGGCAAGTCCCAGGAAGCATCTCACTGGGCTTTTTGGCACTGGCACTGCCAGGAGAGAGGCAAGCCAGCACCAGGCATGTCCCTGACTGAGGGCACAACGGATTCGTGGCCAAAGAGCACCAGCTCTGCCCACCCTGCGCACCCTTTGCCTGCCTTGAGGAAACCCAAAGCGACTCCCTGGCCCAACACAAGAGCAGTCAGAGAGGCTGCAGGGCTGGAAATAGCAGGGAGAAGGGAACTGTACCATGGGGCAGTCCAGCCGCAGAGCGGGCATCCTCTGCCAGGCTGCACCAGCAGCTCCCCTGGCACCAAAAAAATCACTGACACAGGCAGGAGCTTTCCAAGGGTGGCTGGGATCCCTTTTCCCAAGAAAATCTCCAGGCTGGATCAGGAGCTACATCAGCTCGGGATGTATTGGATGCTGCGATATCCACCCAGCACAGCCGTGCCGGTGTGTCTTAGTCGCTCCAGCAGCACCAGGTGCAAGGAGGCTCGCAACTCCCCGCCGGCCATGGCACCCGCACCTTTGGGTGGCCCAGGGTGGGGGCCAGGGGGATGCAGACCTGCTGGTCAGAGGGGGTCCAGGGCAGGATGGCACCCCCCTCCCCCATGCATAACTGCACATACATACACATATGTGCATGCAGACAGCCAGAGGGCACATGCACGCAAACATCCATGCATGCACACATGTGCACGTACACATAGGGACACACGTACCCATGCATGCACACACACACTGGGACACAGATGCACCTCTGTGCATGTTCATGCGTGTGCATGCACACACAGGTGCACACATCTGTGCGTGTTCATGCATCCACACGCATGCGTGGACACACACACGCATATACACTCATGAATCCCCCCAAGGACACAGACACACTCATGCATGCACACACAAGCACACACACATCTATGCACACACAGGGACACAGGCACATATACATACACACACACCCCTACACATCCTCATGCATGCTCACATATGCACTGGGACATACACACATGTCTATGCATGCTCATGCATGCACGCACATGTACACTCATGCATGAACACACATACACAGACCTGGCAGCAGGCAGCCCCATCCCCGTGCCCAGGCCCACCATCCCCCCGGCAGCCCCCGTCCCCTGGCAGCACCTGCCCAGCTGCACGCTGCCGCCGCCGCTCGCCGAAGGCCCGGAACGTGGTGGGCACCGGCAGCTCTGGTGCGCCAGCAACCGCATTGCAGCAGGGCTGTCCTCTGCGGCAGGACAAGGGGACGCGCCACTTATGACCGTGGCACCCGCTGCCGGAGGGGCCGCGAGCAGAGCCCAGCAGCTGGGAGCACCCCCCGAGCTGGAAGGCAAAGACCCGGGCAGCCCCCCCCAGCCTTGCACCCCCATTTAGCAGCTACAGGAGCAGCATTGCCTCTCCAAACTCCCACTCGCTCTGGCTGCCCCGGCACCGCTTTGGCATCCTTCAGCCAAGGCTGGCCGTGCTCCCGGCTGCCTGCTGAATAACACCCCCTACAAATAACCCACCAGCCCCCCATGCCTGCTGTGGCATCATCCCCTTAGAGCCTCGTAGCTCCAGCAGATGATTCAGAGAGACGAAATCTCCCAGCTAGGAGAGCCGTGGTTTACACCCAGACACTTTTTCGCCCCCCTCAACCCCATGCCGCACAGCCCCCCGCGATT
>VYZV01011943.1:12757-26049 GCA_013401275.1 Pandion haliaetus
CCTTGTGCTGCTGAGATTTCCAGCTCGATGAATAATGAATGGAAAATGCAACCGGAGCCCGAGGCTGCGGCCGGGTGCTGGGCACAGCTCATCCTGGCACCCAGCGTGGCAGCTGGGGAATGCTGATGGGGTGGGGGCACCTGGTGGCACCCCACAAGCGTGCCCAAGCTCACCCAAGCACTCCCACCCTTCCCCTGAAGCAGGGACTGCCGGGTCAGGCGGGGCTGGCCACATCCAGCCTCTTCCCGGCCAGTTTTCTGAGCCGCTGGCAAGCACAGTAGGAATGGCAGGGACACATTATGGTGTAATCGCAGGGGGAGCTGGTGGCTCAGACCCTACCCCAAAATCACAGCACAGGCGTGAAGCCCAGAGGGTTTTGCATGCCCAGGAGCCACCAGGGTTTGCTCTTACGCCGTGGCCGTTATCACGCCACAGTCACCATCCGCAGTGCTGGCACCACCTGAAAAAGCCGCTGGCGAGAGCCGGGCAGTGCCAGAGGGGACACCCACCTGTGTGGGTGCTGCCGGCTGGCAGTGAAGCTGCATCCCGCTGGCTTGCAGGCTGTCCTTGCTGCCACACCATGGGGCACAGAGCTGCCGGCACTGGCACTGACCCCACCAAAGCAAGTGAGCTGGTGCCATTAACCCCCCTCTCGGCTCCTGGCCCGGCAGGGGACCCCGACATCCCCACGAGGCAGAACATCACCCTGGCCCCATGTGCTGGGATGCCAAAAGGATGTCTCACTCCACCCAGGCTGGCTCCCCTGGGGTGGTTATGGCAAACAGTTCCCAACCCAGCTACTCTATTGACTTTGCCTTAAATGAGTGGTTTAATTATTAATAGTTCACCAGGAGAAATGCGGCAATCGAGGCTTTTTTCCTGGGGCTCCCATTAGCACAGGGCAGCCGTGGCGCCAGCCCTCAGCCAGCCAGTTGAAATTCCCAGCTGGAGGACGCAGCTACACTGGCCATTTCCCCATGGGTCAGCCCCCCCAGGATGACCTGGGCCGCATGGCTCTGCAGCCCCGTCCCTGTATCCCAGCAGCTCCCCTGGTCCCTGGGGATATCCTTGAGCCTTCTTTTGGGTTTTCCCTAGAGGAGCCATTTCCTTTACGGCCAAACCCTTATAGCCGCCACACATGAGGTCCATCTACCTGCCGCTTGCTCCTCCCGCCCCTACAAGCCCACAGGCACACTTTTTTTTCCACGTGCCCAATTTCACGCAGGCACAGTGCTTCCCCCCCCTCCCCCGTCCCCCCTGCACACCCCCTGTGGGTGCAAACACCCATTCCCACACAGCCCCTGGCACCCTGTCCCATAGAGCCTCCCCCCAAGCATCACCTTTTCCTTTGCTTAAGCTGCTCTTGGCGAGCCGTCCCTCTCCTCTCCTGGGCTGGTCGGGGTGCAGGGGGAGCGGGTGGCACGGGGCAGGGGTGCCGATGCTGCTCCGACATGGAATAATCTCATCCCGGGCAGCTCTCTGCAAATGCTGGCTTTTCTGAAGCCTCCCAACCAGCCGCAGTCCTTATGGCATCGCCAGGGTCCCAGCCCCGTATTGCCAGCCTGGGGAGGGGGAAAAAGAGAGAGAGAAATGAGAGCCACCGCTGAGAGGGACAGGGGGCTGCAGCCGGGCACTGCCCGGCTCCCCCGGGACAGCTGGACCAGGCCCTGGGTGCCTGCTGCCACCCTGAGCCTCCCGTCTCCCCACCCACTCCCGGCCGCACAGAGGAGGTATTCAGCCTGCTGCCTGCCAGCACCGAAAACAAGGGGGCCGTTTGTCTCCATCTGCGGCGCCGGCCTCAACGGGTACATTGTCACCCCCAGTCCCGCGCCCGGCCCCTCCGCTCGCCTACACTGCCACGCCACCGCCACCCCCAGCCTGGCTCGGCCCCGCGAGCCCGCACCCCCGGCAGTGGGAGCCAGGGTGGTGGGGTGCTGCTGGCCGAGCGGGTGACGATGGCTGTCCCTCGGCGGTGGCACCCAGCTCCTCTCCTCCCCATGGGGCCAGGTCTCGCTGGCCACCATCGTCCTCCTCCCGTGGGACAGCTCATGGCCAGGCTGTCACCGCCTGCAGCCACAGCTCACCTTGGGGTGGGGAGCGTGGGGGCTTGGCCTTTCTCCCTTTCCCTGGTCCCACTGGCTGTGCCAGGACTTTGAGGTCCCCAGGCACCCCACCCGTGGAGGAGGGCTGGGGGGTGCTGCCGCCCACCGGTCCCATCTGGCCATGATGTGGCTATGCCCGGGGGACTGAGTGGGTGCCGTGGCCACACCGGGGGAGGGCTCAGCACCATCTGGCACCCCGCTCGTACATCACCCCATGGTGGAGCAGAAAGAGTGCCATTGTGTGCCCAGATCCGGCCTTGGTGCTTCGCACCACCTTCAAAGCCAGCTCACTGCTGCTAAATGTGGTGACAGCCCAGCGCTCTTGCTTGGACAGCCAAGCAAGCGGTGGCTGCGCCAGCATCCAGCACCCCGGGGCTCAGCTGGCGGTGAAACCGCAGGGCACTCTTCAGCCATGCCTGATACCCACCCAAGTCTCTGTCCATGATGGAGGTGTTTGGGGTTCAGAGCTTGTCCTCACAGGGCTTGAGGACACCCTGCCAAGCCCTAGGTAGGCAGGCAGCTATTGCCCCATCAGAGGCAGCTGCCACATACTGCCCTGCCTCGCCAGGACCGGTTCTCACCCTGGGGTTAATGTGCGCAACCCCTGGGCAGCCCCAGCCGGAACTGGGGGACGAGAAAAGCCAGAATATCCTCTGTCATTGCAAGAAGAGGGACGAAGAGCCACCGCCTCCCCACAGGCCCTGGCCCCACTGGCATGTCCCGGCTCTCCTGAGACAGACATCCCCCAGCGTCCCCAGCCCCAGACAAGGGATACCATCTAGCTCCTCAGAATTAAAGCCCAAGGCCGTGCTGGCCATGCCAGGCTGGCTGTGGGCAGTGGAGAGGAGCAGGCAAGCGCGCAAGCGACTGCAAGTGTGCGCTCCCCGAAAATCAATGCTGGGACACGCCTGCCTGCCCCGGGGGAGACAGAGGCTGCTACCAGGATGGGTACAGGAGACCTGTCCCTACTCAGAGGCAGTGTAACGCCCAAGCACACGGCCCCCCACCCTGAGCCCTTTTTTGATGCATTTCCAGCTGCACCCAGCCCTGGGTAGAGTCACACCCAGGATTTATCGCCCATCTCTTCCCCCTGCCCCTCCAGGCCAATTTGTCATGGGTAATGGCTGCTGCATGAAATAACCATGACACCAGATTAAATAACACTCCTGGCTCTGCCGCGTGCTCCGGCTCCAGCCACTCACCATTCCCTCCCCTTACCTGGATTCACCCTGGAAACAGTGGCCTGGGTGCAAGGAGCCATCCCACCCCCTCTCCGCAGAGCACCTCTTTTAATTCCAGGTTTCCCCCTCTTTTGGGGATGGCTTTGCAAAGGGTTTCCAGCTGGAAGAGGACCACAGCAGCCAGGATGCAGCAGCGCAACCAAGGGATGCGCACAGCCTCGGGATGCAATTAAACAAGCTGGGGAACCACGATGCCCTGTCTCCCACACCCCATTGGGTGTAAACCATCCCCAGGAGGGCTCCACCATGACATCCCCCACCCCCCATCCCCCACCTGGGAGCATGCAGAGCAAATCCTCCCATCCATATTTAGGGGTACAAAGCACTCACACTGAAAACCGTGACTGCCGGGGAAGCGCACACCAGAGCTGGGAATCCTGAGGAATTTGGTCAGGAGCCTGAGTGGCTGGTTGGAGGGGCAGGAGCACTGTGGTGGCACATGCTGTCCCGGCCAGGGCTTGGCCCCATCAGACACTCATTGGCTAAGCGTGGCGTCAGGTGCCTTTATCACACAGAAAAGCTGTCATTAGCGCTGGCAAAAGAGGGGGAACCAGTGGCCGTCAGGGTGGCGCAACCGGTTTGTGGTCACCTGGCCGGGCAGCCTGGCAGTGGGGCTGCTGCCTGCGGCTGGCTCTGCCTGCTGGTCCCACCACCCTTATCTGCCACCCTGGCACGGTGCCTGCAGGTGCTTGGGAGTGGGCGCCCAGCGGCTCTGGTGGGATTGGGAAGCCCCATCCAAGGTCTCCTGCCCCATGGTGGAAGCCCCAGGAGCTCCCAAGTGGTCAAACCTCCTCCGTTTCAGAGAGGTGAAGTTAAGGAAGGGGGGAAAAAGTAAGGAAAAAAAAAAAAAGAGAGAGAAAGGAAGGCCAAACCCTCCCGACCCCTGAAAGCAAAAAAAAAAAAAAAAAAAAAAAAAAAGAGTCAGGAAAGGCAGAGGAAATAAAGAGTCTTCACTGTGGCTAGGGCCATGATATCCACATAAAAGGCCCCATAAGATTACGAAGCCTTCACCACAGCTGGGAACAAGGTGTCTCCATGAAAACACCATGAGATACCACAGCCTGCACCACAGCTGAGGACATGGGTCTCACAATAAAAACCCCATGAGATAACCAGCTTTTCCCATGGTGACAAAGTGTCCCCATAAAAGGCCCCATAAGGTGACACAGCCTTCACCACAGCTGGGGACAAGGCGTCCCCACAAAAACCCCATTTGATGGCATGACCTTTACCACAGGTATGGATGAGGGTGTCCTGTAAAGCCCCATGAGATACCACAGCCTTCACTATGGCTGGAGACAGGGGTGTCCATGTAAGCCCCATGAGATGACAAAACATTCACACACCAACAAGGCCACACTCACCAAAATCCTACAAAAACCCCTACAGCAAGCCATTCCCACCTTAGGAGACCCCTTCTCAACCTCCAAAATGAGCCAGGAAAAAAGAAAATACCCCATAAATCTTGCACAAAACCAAGCGTTACCCTCCTGCTCCCCCCAGGACAGCCATGAACAGGCCTGAGGGCCGCGCATAGGCCCCAGCAAGGAAATGTGCGTGTGGGTGGCTGTTTTGCGGGGGAAACCCCCAAGATTTAGGGGAAAGTTGGGTGGGATAACACCACCGATGCTGGGGCCGCTGACCCCCCGGACGTGCTCCGCTCATCCAGGGGGTTGGTGGCCCCAGCATCAGCCATGGCAGCCCTAGTTTTTCCATGTGTTGCTTTATCTCAGCCAAGAGCCCCAAAATAACCTCTCCTTCACCACCCCCGCCCCCCCCCCNNNNCCCCCCCCCCCCCCAAAAAAAAAAAAAAAATCACTCCCCTGGCCTCTTGCTGGAGGAAGGTGGAGAAAGGGATAGCGAGCCCCAAAAAACCTTTGCCTTGTCCCTTTGCAAGCAACCCAACAGCCTCCCAGTGGGGTTGGAGGCACCTCTGAAGGTCAGCTGGTCCAATCTCCCTGCTCGTGAGATCTCCATGGATGGAGACTTCGCTGCTTCTCTGAGCAACCTTGTGCCAGTGTTTGGTCACTTTCATGGTGAAGAAGTGTTTCTTGATGCTCAGAAGAGCCTCCCGGGTTTTAGTTTGCGCCCATCGCCTCATGTCCTGGCATTGGACACTACTGAGAAGAACGTGGCACCATCTTCACACCCTCCCTTCAGGTATTTATACTCATTGATAAGATCCCCCTGAACCTTGTCTTCCCCAGTCCCAGCTCTTGCAAGCCTTTCCTCCTAGGAGAGATGCTCCAGTCCCTGCATCATCTTGGTGGCCCTTCACTGGACATGCTCCAGTGCCCGCCCATGCCTCTCTTGCACTGGGGAGCCCATCGATGGACACAGCATTCCTCCATGAGTGGCCTCACCAGCACCGAGGGGCAGGATCACCTCCCTCAACCTCCTCCAACACTCCTCATGCAGCACCATTAACCCTCTTTGCCCTGAAGGCATGTTGGTGGCTCACGGTCAAGCTGGTGCTCAACTGGACCTCCAGGTCTTTTTCTATAGAGCTGCTTTCCAGCCTGGTGGCCCCCAGCACATCCTGGTGCCAGAGGCTGCTCCTCCCCAGGGGCAGGACTTTGTGCTTCCCCTGAACAAAATGGACTCAAGAGTTGGCTCTCGGCACCCAGCCAGGATGGACCAGACTGCACTGCGCTGTTCCCTGCTACTGGGAACAAGGACTGGCAAAGGGTGATGAGGAGCAAGATAACAGCTACGGTGCCCACGGGTTGTGGCACCTGGAGTAGAGACCAGGCTTCTGCTCCACCTCCCACCTACTCACCTGGTGCAGGATGAGGAGCCATCTCCAGCCCCACACGTGTCTTGGATGAACTGATCTGCGGCTCCTCTGCTGTGCCCAGGACCGGGCAGAGCACCGAGCACAGCACAGTTGTGCCACCCCCTCATGGCCAGAAGGGAACTGACAACACATGCCACCAGTGAAGCGTCACCTTCTTTAATTAAAAATAAAAATACAAGAGAAGTATGGCCTACCATGCAGATACTGGAGGGCAGCTACAGGCTAGACAGAGGACAGGCTCCCCTCTGCTGCACACTCCTCTCCACCAAAGCCCTGCTCCTTGTCCCAAGCCTCCAAAACATGCCACAATGCCCTGCCGTGCTGGGCAGCCCTGGAAAGCTCCTGCTGTGCCCTGGAGGCTTGGCCCCTCCACCCAGGGCTGTGCAGATGCAAAAGGAACAATCCCAGAGGGACCTGCAAAAGCCCAGAGTTCTCCTTGGCCTCCTCTTCCTCACTCACCACCCCTGCAGGTCAGGAAGCAGAGGTGGCACCAGCATGAAGACAGTCCTCGTGACATGGATCCCATAGCCCAGGCCAGGATGGGCAGTGGCATCGGTGGAGGGGAGCTGAGGAAGCCCCAGGAAAGGCACAGTGGGAGGTGTATTTACAGATGGGAAATGTTTTAATTTAGCATTTCTGTCCCAAGAGCAAAGCTGAGGGTTTTTCACCCAAACGCAATGGTGTCATCTGCAGGGCGCGGCCATCCAGCCAGCCCCCCCCGGAAGCCCCTGGGCCCCATCATGATCGTCGTGCCTTCTTGCTTTTCTTTTTCTCCTCTTTCATGGCACTGTCATGGGCTTTCCTCTTTGCAGCGAGTTTGTTCGCCTGTGGAGAAACCCCCGAGACCCACAGTCAGACCGGTCTGCAGACACCGAGGGCTGCTCTGCCCTCGGTCCCACCAAACTCTCCAGCTGTATGTGGGAGATAGACCCATCTGCGGCTGGCACCCAGGTCAGGCATGGGGCACAGAGAAGGGCAGCAGCTTCACTTGCTGTGCACAAGCCACGGCCTTGAGGGAGCACAAGGAGCTGTGCCCTGCCAGGGTCAAGAGACTGCAGCCTGGTGATGCTGGAGAACAGGCTCATAGAGCCTCATCCTTGCCCACCTTTGCTCAATGCCCTCACCAGGTACAAAGAGCAACAGAAGGAACAGCCCAGAGCTGTCACAGTATCGGAAGCAAAGGTCGCTCACTCTCCCCCAAGATAGGGACAAACCCAGCTTCAGCGATCTGTAGCTGCAAGCTGATTTGGGAAGAGCTAGCGCCAGGATCCAGGCAAGGGTCCTTGGCTCACAGCAGCACTATGCTTGTACCTCTCGGACTTTGCGCTTCTTGCCGAACATGATCTTCTTGTAGAGGTATTTCTCCCTTTTCTTCATCATCATGATGGCCAGACGCTTCTCCTCACTTTGCTGCTCCTGCTCCAGGCGCTGCTTGTCCTCCAGCCGCAGCTTGCCAGCAGTCACCTTCACAGGAAGTGCCTGCAGGGAGCCAGAGAGCTCATGACTCCAGACACCACCCACCACCCTTCCCCAGGGACAGACATTTCCACACCATTCACTGGGGGCCACGGAAGAGCCGCAGCACCCTTCAGACCAGGCAGCAGGTCCTGAGCATGAATGGGAGCTGCAGCTCATGAACACGGGTCCAGGACCCAGAAGAGTGGTGGCTGCTGCAGGAGCAGCAGACCCACAGCAGTCCCTGAAGAGGGACTTGGCCAGGACACCCTGCAGCGAGCAGAGCCCCAGCAGGGACAGAGCTCACCAGAGCTGCCTCCTCCTGGGGCTCCCACTCCGCTGCTGGGCACTGTACCTTGTTGCTCTGAGTCTTCTGCTCTTCCATCTTCTTTAATTTCATCTCCTCTTCTTTTTCAGACTCATCTTCCTCCTCCTCCTCTTCTTCTTTGTCATTCTCATCCTCCTCTTCTTCCTCCTCCTCCTCCTCACTCTCTTCATCTACAGAGACACCACCGTGAGCAACAGGAGAGCAGTCGCTGGCCCCAGAGCAGGCACAGCCCTGCCAAGGCAGCAATTGTCCGGCTCTTCAGCTCCTCCAGCCTTGGGAGCCCTGCATCACCTGGGTTCTCGCCCCTCTGCATGGCCAACAGCTTCCGCTTCTCGGGAGGGATGTAGTCTCCTTCCTGCTCTGTCACGAAGGGCGAGAGGTGCGGGGGCAGCAGCATGCCAGGGAAGTAGTCGGCCACGGGGAGGCACAGCTTGGCATTGACAGAGTCGAAGACCCACTGAGGCTGCAGGTAGTACCTGTGGGGCAGAAGGACACAGGCTCAGACTCTTTCCTCCCACCTCAGGTTCTGAAGCCCAGGGGGCTGCAAGGGAGCAGACACGAGCATGGGACACCTCTGGGATGGCCAGGGACACCCGCTAGCCCACGTGGCCATTCTGGGGACAGGCCACCTGCCTCACTCACCTGCCAACAACCTGCTGCTCCACCCGGGGCCGGTCAACAATCTGGTGGGTGATGGAGGGATCACTCACGTCGTAGGTGGCACCAATGCACAGGGACTTGTCCCAGGAAACCTGGCCACCAAAGCACCTGCCAGCAAAACCCACCGAGGAGTCAGATGGGCAGGAGGGGCCCTCAGGGGGATGTCAGGCAGATTGGGCTCAACAGTCCTGATAGAGAGGCTGTAGGAGGCAAGCGTGGTGTAGCAGGCCTGCCAAGGGACAGCCTGCCCACCACGTACCTGATGATGAAAGCCAGTGGCTCTCGAGGCACCTCCCTGTTGAGGAAGAACCGCAGACCTTCAAACAGCTTTTTGTGCTTCTCCAGCGCCTCCTGCTCCTTCTTCCTTGCGTCCATCTGCTCTGCGGTCTCCTGCTCAGAGCAAAGCATTCAGCCTCCTCCCCAATAACAGCCCCTGCCAAGCACCTCTCTGCAAGGAGGGCTCTCGGATGCTGTCCCCATCCTCCTGCCAGTCTCTCCCAGCATCACACTAGGCCCTGGCAGCCTTTGCCCGGGCACGAGACATACTACAGACAGGATCACCCAAGGCCAGGGCTGAACCCCTCCACCAGGCTCTTACCCCCTCCACTGGGAACTCATCCATCTCCACCTCGTCCTCGTGGGTCGGTGCCACCACACGGGCCAGACTGGCGCTCAGAGACGACAGTTTCTGCAGCAGGAAGAGACCGAGAAAGTGTCACACCCAGCCAGTGCTTTGGGGATGAGAAAAGGGGAAGGCTCATGGAGGAAGGCGGCGGCAATTTCTCACAGCAAGAGGTCAAAAGACCTAGGGACTAGACAGATATTCAGCCTCCTCCATGTACTGTCCCACCCTGCAGTCCCCAGCACTGGGGCTTTGGAGGGTCCCCCACCTTGCAGGGGGGAGGCCAGTGGCCCCCGAGGCCAAGCACAGCTACTCCCTTGGCCAGCATGAGGGGGCAAGGAGTTTGGGAGCAGTCCTCTCTGCCATGCAGGGATCAGGCTCTGCTCCTCGGTCCCTGTGTGCTGAGCACTCCATGCCAGGAGGTCTGCAGTCAGGACACCAAGACCACACAGCGTCCTCCCACGGACCACGGTGACGGCAGCGTCCCTCACCTCCAGGTAGCTCTCCGAATCCATGGCGTACTCCTTGCCCTCCGCAGGCTTCAGCTCAACATCAGCCTGGCTGTTGATCTGGGGAGAAACAGAAAGGTGGGGATGCAGCTCCCAAAAACCCTAGAGCCCCCAGACATGCCCCACTCTGCCACCCTGACCCTCCCAACACGGGCTCGCTTCCAACCACCCACACCAGGCTGTCCCACCAGGCTTGGGCCAGTGTGGCATGTTCCTGGGGCAGGCGGTGGCCTCACCTTGGGGGGGTAGAGCAGATTGAGGGAGTGGTAGAGGCGAAAGTTGACAAAGCCCAGCAGGGTGGTGTAAAACTCGGTGAAGGTGGCCATCACACGGTAATCCACGTCTGTGGGGTGCTGCAGGCACATGGGAAGGGTTGAGGACACAAGGACAAAGGACCGGAGTCCCCTCTGCAGGGTCAGGGGTCTGTCCCTTCCACACAGGGAGGAGGGTCCTGCCCCCTTCACAGCAAGGTCTGGAGATCCACGGCCACTGCCAGCCCCTGGGCAGGGAGAGCTCTCCAGGCTGCTACATGGGCCCCTGCTGCCACCCCTCCACAAAGTGCCTCCTGGAGCACCTCATCCCATCATGGATGGGGACCTTGGTGGCTTGCTCCAGGGACTCTGCTCCTGCAGGGGAGAAGTGCAGGCCATGGCAAAGCTGGACAAGAGCAGGACAAGGAGCCAAACCCAGCAGGGACCCAGTCAGCCCCACAACAGCCAGAACTCAAGGCAGCAAGACGTAATGCTGGCCAGGAAGGACATGGGTTGGCCAAGGAGATGCTGCAGGGGTGAGCTGGGGAGGTGAGCCCCAGCATGGGCCATACCAAAGGCCACAAAGCTGGAAGACCTCAAGCCAACTCTGCCGAGCCCTGGAAAGCCCAGGAGTGAAACAAGAGGGCACTGCGGTGACAGTGAACTCCTGCCTGCCAAGGATCTCGGCAAGGTGCAGCACAGCCACGTGGCTGTCCTGGCACAGTGGCACCCACAGCTTTCCCCTTGCCCTTCCGCCTGCCCGGACTGTGCAGGGGATGCAGCAGAACCACCCTGGCAGAGGGTGTGGGGTCTGACTCGGCTCTTCACTAAATGCCACCAGCCCCATTCCTGCAGGTTAATCTTTAATTGCTGATTAAGGCATATTTTAATAATTGACAAGAGGAAATAAGGAACCGGGGAGACTGGTACAGCCAGCCACAGGGGACACAGGTACACCCATCCCAGGGAGTAGGAAAGGGTTGTGTCCCCGCATGCCTCCCGAGCCGGGCTCCATGGTCTCCACCACAGCCTCGTCTGCCTCTGCAGCGCGAGAGCCACAGGATGGTCCCTCAACCCTTCCCTGGCCACAGGGAAGGGAGCAGCGAGGCAGCAGCAGCGCGCGTCCTGCACAGATCCTGCCACGCTCTTCCCAGGTACTCACATCGTGGGCAAAGGTGTAAGGGGTGATCCAGGTGACAGGCTGCCCCAGCACCTCGGCCTGGTAGTAGATGCCCTTGATGGAGAGGAAGACCTGGCAGGGAACAGAGCAAGGGCTCAGAGGGAGGAAGGCCACAGGTGCTCCCTTGTCCCTGTCCTCATTAATCCTTCCCCCATCAGCATGTTCCATCAGGGGAGTGTCACAGGTAGCCTGGCAGGACTCGTTTCCCACCTAAAGCTGTCAGCACAGCTGGCCCAGTGCCCTCCTGGGGCACAAGTCCACCATCCCCACCTCCACAGCCCCACCAGGGCAGGGAGGTCTTGGCCCCGTCCCTCCCTGCAGTGCTCACCTTGCGCAGGGAGCGGGAGGCGATGACGTAGTTGAGGAACTCCACGGCCAGACGCCGGCAGAGCTGGATGGTCTGGACGTGGCACTTGCCCGTCCGCGGAAAGGTAGAGAAGAGGAAGCACATGGAGAGGGCATCGTCCAGGTCCCGCAGCGCGTCTATGAAGGTTGGGTACCTATGCCCGGGCAGGAGGAGATGGGGGAATCACACCCAGCCCCACTGTCCACCAAAAGCTGCTGGGGCTGATGGAGACCTTGCATGAGAAAGGAACGGGCACCATGGAGCATCCATCTCCCAACCATCCCACCAAAGCTGGTGGCCCACAGGGATGGGGCATCCCTCCCGGGCACTGGGGAGCCTGCAGTCACAGAGGGACCTCCAAGCAGCCCCCCAGGGTTCAGGGCTCTCCAGGGAGCCAGGAACCTCCCTGGCGAGGGGATGGCAACACCCCTGATTACAGGGTGGGTGTAACCATGGTTTAGGGCACCCTCAGGGACTGAGTGTTGGGGAATCCCAGCCTGGACCCACTGAGAACAAGTGTGCCTGCAGCCTGTGGTGCAGCACACCAGCACGCGGTGCTCCTCAGCCAGAGGGACGAGGGCCAGACAAAAGCCGCAGGACTTAAACACTGGCAGTCGGAGGGAAACCGTGCAGCTCCACAGCTCAAACAGCAGCGTGGCCACCAGGCGCCCAGATCACCTCCCCTCCCGAGCACAGAGCTTGCCGGGGCAGTGCCTGCTTCTCGGTGCTGTTTCTGCCAGCACAGCGAAGTCCCGGACACCACTGGGACAACAAAGAGACCCGCCAGAGCAGGTTCCCTCCCTCCTGGGTCCTCTGCTCTCTCACTGCCACCAAATTCACCAACTCTGTCGGCATGATTCACCCTCCACCGGCCCCCCCTCCAAGGAAAACACCGCTCAGGAAGAGGAGAAGAGCTCTCAGCATCTTCCTGGAGATCCTGGAGCTGTCTAGGACAGCCAGGCACTCCCTGCTCACACATGCTTTGCTACAGCCAGCATGCAGCACCCTACAGCCTTTTCCTCCAGCCCAGAAACGCTGGTTTCTGTCAAAACCCCCAGAATATATAGGGGACGTGGATTCCTAAAGAAGGACAGACACAGCAAAGGCTCCAGACATCCAGGTGGCTGCAGGGAAAGCTCCTCCCAAAAGAGGACGGCTCTGCTGGGACTCCTCACCTCTCCTTCACGATGTGGTCGAGCTTGTAGCTGGGCTTGTTGTCCTTCAGCCGGTCTACAGTGCTCCACTCGCTCTTCCCATACGCCTTCCGGAGCTTCCGGACAAACACCTGGGAAGAGAGGGGGAGGCTGGGGGCTCTGCGGGAGAGGATGAGCCTCGAGCAGACCCTTGGACACCACCCTGGGGGTCTCGTGCAGGGTAATTACCTTATACTCCCGGAATTTGTTGACGATGGGCTCGTGAAGGAGGAATTTGATATCCTTGAGGAGGTAGAAAGTCCTGGCTGCGGTGGAGCCTTTGTTCACCTTCTTCTTGTGCTTGGGCTCGTGGGGGTAAATCCCCTTCAGGATGCAGAGGCGCCTGGTAACGGCGATGAGGGTGAGACACACAGCACCCGGGCACCCAAAAGCAGAACCCCGCTCCGGGGCCCCTTCCCTCCAGTGCTGCCACCCCTCGGGGTAGGGGGGGAACCCCAAAACTCACCAGCCTGAAACCCCAGGACATGCAGAACATGCCACCACCGCTCCCTATGGAAAGGGCCACCCCACGCACCCACCATGGACTTGATCTCCTACTACTCGCCGCGGGGCGGGGGGGGGCGCTTGGGGGGGTGTTTAGGGGGTTC
>VYZV01011943.1:33090-63286 GCA_013401275.1 Pandion haliaetus
GGGCGATGAAGCGGCGATGGCGGCCGGCGAGGGGACCCTCCGGCCCTGGAAACCGGACCCGGGGCAGGCGGAGGGGGGTCGGCCGCCCCCCGGGCCGTCGCTGCCCCTGACCCTCACCGTCCTGGCCTGGCTGGGCACCGGCACCACCATGGCCGGCCTCAACAAATGGATCTTCGCCACCCACGGTTTCCGCTACCCGCTGCTGCTGTCGTCCCTCCACATGCTGTCGGGGGTGGCTGTGGGGTACCCGCTGGGCTGGGTGCGGGGACCGTCACCGCCGGCCCCCCGTCCCCGCACCAGGATCTACCTGCTCAGCCTCACCTTCTGCACCAGCGTGGCATTGGGCAACCTGGGCTTGAGCTACGTGCAGCTGGACGTGGCGCAGGCAGTGGCCACCACCACCCCGCTGGTCACCCTCCTGCTGTCGGGACTGGTGGGGGGCCGGCGGCACCACCCGCTGCAGTACGCTGCCATGGGGCCCGTCTGCGCCGGGGCTGCCTGCAGCATCGCCGGCGGGCTCCGCATCTACCAGCCCGGCTGCGGCTTCCTCCTGGCTGCCACCGTCCTCCGCGCCCTCAAGTCCATACAGCAGAGTAAGTGCCACCCGCCTGTTCCTGACCTGCACGCCCGCCCTACCTCCCCTGGCATGGTCCCTGGGGCGCAGGCGTGCTGGTGTCACCCCAGTGCCGCCCTGGGGCTGGTGACACTCCCTGCCCACCCTGGCCCCGGTGCCACCCCGTTGCCTCTCCAACCCTTGCAGCACCCTGGCTCCCAGTGCCACCCCAGACCCAGTGCCAACCCCATGCCATCCCAGTCCCAGTGCCACCCGCTGCCCCCCTTGGTCCTGGTATCGCTCGCTGCCCACCCTGTCACTGGTGCCACGCCTTGCCCACCCGGTTGCCCCCCCTTCAGGGCTGTGCTGTGATCCTGGTGACGTGACCCCGGTTTGTCAGTGACTAGCAAACACGTTGGTGTCCCTGCGGTGGCCCACGGGCACTGCTGGCTCCCGCTGACACTGCCCCATGTCCTGGGGCCGTGGGGGGTGGCAGTGCCTTAGTCTGGCATAGGGACACCCAGGCTGCCCCATCCCCATCCCCATGGGCTCCCCTGGCCACCCCTGCGACTGCCTGTGCTGAGCGGCATCGTCCCCATGCCTGGGGACTCACTCTGGCAGCCGCGGTGCCGCCCGGGCCGCGATGTCCTTGGCAGGCGGCAGAGAGGAGCCGGTCGGGTTGTTTTTTGGCCGGGAAGGGAGCGTTTCCTCCGGAGCTGGTGACTCAGGCAGGCACCGCGGGGGACAGGCTCTGGTGTGGGGCTCAGCACTGGGCGCACGCCCCGTGCCGTCCCCGAGGTCCCCTGGGGCACCGCTGGCAGCTGTACCAGGGGTGCTGTGGCCACCCGAAGGACATCGCGGCCCAGCACCCACCCTGGACCTCTCATCACCCGTGGGACATGGAGAGTGGCCTCAGGGAGGCGGGGGGCTGCTCTGTCTCCTTGGGGACACAGCACGTGCCCCCGCCCCGTGCACGCCTGTGCGTGGCAGCCAGCCCGGCTGTGCCCACTGTCCCCAGATGACTCGGGGTGGGGGACACGGGGACACAGAGGGGACAGGCCACATGCCCAGAAACGTCACTGCTGGCTGCAATATCAGCTGAAAAAAGAGGATGGGTGGGATGGGGGTGGAAGCCATGTTTGCTCCAAAACTGGGTGGGGAAACTGCCCTGTCCAACCCTGCCCTGTGGCATCCTGGACCCCCAAATTGGGGGACCCCCCAAACCGGGGCACCCCCTGAACCAGGGCACCCCCAGCCCCATGGAAGAGCTTCCCTGTCCCCTCCCATTTCCCCCTTCCCGGTGACGTTTGGGATTTCTTAACCGCTTGGGCTCATGTCGGTGGGTGCCCCTGTGGGTGCTGGGTGTCCCTGCTGGGATGGTCCGGGTGTCCTGCTGACTGTCCCCGTCCACCCCCACCAGGTCTGCTGCTGCAGGAGGACCGCCTGGATGCCCTCTCCCTGCTCTGCCTGACCTCCCTGCCCAGTTTCTGCCTGCTCTTCGGGGCGGCCGTGGCACTGGAAGTGGGTCCCTCTTGGGAGGGTGTCCTTCGTTACGACAGCACCCTCTGGGCCTGCGTCCTGCTCAGCTGCCTGGGCTCCGTCCTTTACAACCTGGCCACCTTCTGTGTCCTCTCCCTCACCTCCGCCCTCACTGTCCACGTCCTGGGCAACGTCACCGCGGTGGGCAACCTGCTCCTCTCCCGCCTCCTCTTTGGCAGCCATCTGAGCGGGCTCAGCTACCTGGGCATTGGGCTGATGCTGGCTGGGATGTTCATGTACCACCAACCGGACCTCATTGCGGCACGCTGGGCGGCACGGCCCGGACGGGCCCCCCCCAGGAGGGAGTAGGGTCCCTGCCTGGGATGGGGGACGACGGGAAGCTGGGGAGGCTGCAGGGCGTGAGCAAGGACAGCTCTGCGGGTGCACGGGAGGGCTGGCATGCACAGCTCTGTGTGTGTGCGTGTTTGCCGGTGTGCATGGGTCTGTGCACGCACAGGTATGCTGAGGTGCATGGTGCTGTGCGCACAGGTGTGCACGGCTCTGTGTGCACATTGGTGTGCCAGTGTGCATGGCCCCGTGTGCACACGTGTGCTGGTGTGCACAGCCCTTGTGCATATGTGTGCTGGTGTGCGCAGCTCTGTGGGGACGTGTTTTCTAGTGTGCACAGCTCCGTGTGTGTGTGTGTGAGCTGGTTTGCACAGCTCTGTGTGCACACATGTGCTGGTGTGCATGGCACTGCACATGGATGTGCTGGTTTGCACAAGCTCTCTGTGCACACGTGTGCTGCTGTGCATGGCATTGTGCGTGCGTGTGTCGGTGTGCACAGCTCTGTGCGCACGTGTCTACTGATGTGCATGGTACTGTGCATCTGTGTGTGCTGGCGTGCACAGCTGTGCACACGTGTTGGTGTGCACAGCTCTGCACGCCTGTATGTTGATGTGCACAGGCTCTGCATTTGCAAGTGGGTCTGTGTGCATGTGGGCACATCTGGGTGTGCACAGGCTCTGCAGGTGTGAGCGGGTCTCTGCGTGTGGTTATGTGTGCATGGGGGCACATGGGTGTTGCGGGGTGAAGGCTCTGCACGTGCAAGTAGGTCTCACGCATGTGGGCATGTCTACATTGGTATAGACTGTGTGTATGAGCATGTCTGCATGGCTCTATGTGTGTGTGGGCATGCATGTGCTGGTGTGCAAAGACTCTGTGTGTGCACGTGCAAGTGTGTTACGGTGTGTGCAGGGCCTTATGTACAGGTGTGCACGTGTATTGGTGTGCACAGGCTCTGTGCGTGCATCCCTGCACGTAGCTCTGTGCACGGGAGCATGTGTGTGTTGGTGTGCGCAGGCTCTGCGTGCACAAGCAGATCTCGTGCCTGTGGGCAGGGTGTGCTGCTGTGCACAGCTACTGCATGCGCAAGCGTGTGCAGAGCCTTACGTGCAGGTGTGCACAGGTGTGTTGGTGTGCACAGCCTCTGCGTGCACATCTGCACAGATTCTGTGTGTGCAAGTGCACCTCCATGTGTGCACAGCTCTGTGCGTGGGTGCGTGTGTGCACGTGTTCGTGTGTGTGCACGTGCGTGTGCGTCACTACTGAGCTCTGCTGGCTGGAGTAAACCCAGCGCCGCGTGTATGCACGGTTCTTGTCGCCAAACAAGATGCCCAGGGCCAGGCTGGGTGAGTGTCCTCTCTCCTGTCCCCAACCCCACCATGTCGTGCCGAGCCCACGGGGCTGCTGGTGGTGCTGCCAGCGTTGTCGTCGTCCCCACTGTGTCCTCCAGGTCACCACGGCTCTGGCTCCGGCCCCATCCTGCCCAACTTGCCATGGCTGGAGCAAGCAAGCGCAGGCAGGGCTGCCTGCCCGTCCCCAGGGCTCCCTCGCAGAGATGGCAAGAGCCCAGCAAAGGGGATGGGGATGGCTCAGACCTGCCCGCCATGACTCCAGGGTGGTGCCTGGCTGCGGCATGGCATGCTCTCACCTTGGCAAAGGGACATCCCAGCGTGCGTACACCCTGGCATCGACGTCGGCACACGCGAGCGTGCATGCCCTGACAGGCGCATCAGCACCAGCGCGTGCGGCGTCCGTGGTGGCTGCTGCTGCCGCGCTCACCGTCTCCGCGCCGGGGCCAAAGGACCCGGCTCTGATTGCACTTGTCCTGAAATAAAGCTCTATTTTTTGTTGTACTCCATCCTTGGCTCCCAGGTTCGATCTCCCACTCAAAGCGCACACCGGCATCATGGTGGGAAGGGAGGAACCATCTGGCGTAGGGATGGGAAACTGAGGCACAGAAATGCCTCGGGAAGCCCTAGATCCCTGGGGGAAGCTGGAGCCACCGTGGCCGGCATCTCCACACCCTGGTGCAGGGACAGCTGTGGCTTAGCAGCCCCAGGCCTAGCCCTGGGACCTTCGTGCAGGACACAGGAGGGATGCGGTAACGGGGAGCGGTGTCACCGGCCGCACGTGTCCAGAGAAGGGCCAGTCCTGGTGGGAGCCGGCACCGTCTGCCCGCAGTGTGGCTTCGCCCTGCCCCAGGGCAGCGTGACGCTGGGGAGCATCCTGTCCCCCGGCATCACCCGTCTGGTCCTTCTCCAGCCCTGTGACTCACGTCACCCTGCGAGCACAACCCGCTCCCTCTGGAAACTCCCAGCTCGCTTCCCGCCCTCTTTCCCAAACAGCAATTTTCTTCCACTCATCAGGGCGGCGAGTTTTGGGGCCGCTTCCAGAAGCGTCCTGGGAATGGCTCCTTCCTTCCCCAGCACACGGTGAAGGAAAGGCAGCTTGCCGGCTCGCTGCAGCGTGCTGGACACCTCACCGGGGTGTCCCAGGGACGCGGCTGGAGCAGTACCCATCCCACAAAGGGCCCCGTGTTATTGGCAAACAGCCCCTGTTCTGGCGAAGAGCATGGCAACCACAAGCCTATTTGCTTTCTGGGCTCACATTTCAGAGACTTTTCCATAACGGGGAGGGTTGAAAGTCATTTTGGTTTTCTGGTTCCTTTCAAAAGGCAAGTCCCGGTGCGGCCTCAGGGGTGGGGCTGGGGGAAAAAATCCCTTCCCAGGCGTTCCCAGGACCTTCCACCCACACCGTCCCCTGCCAGGGGACAGCAGGAGCAGGACCTGCAAACCAGTCTGCCTGCGGCTTCACTGGGTCGAGGAGCCCTTCCCTAGGGAATGCCCACCCGTCCTGGCCGTCTGACTCATTTGCTGGCACTGGGGTCTACCTGGATTCTGCCTGCATCTGCGGCTTTGCCTTGTCTGCCCTGGTTTTAGTGCATCGTGGTGCTGGCCCCGTGCCTTGCTGCTCCAGGGAATGTGGCCAGCCACTGCCAGGTGTCCCTGCATAGGCTGGTGGCTGGAGCCAGGCCGGGCACCGGGGTCCTGTGGGCAGCATTTGTGCTGGGGTTTGGGGGCTTTGATGCTGCCTATGAAGGGCCGGGCAGCGGCAGGCAGGCTGGCCTGGTGTGGTGACCCTCTCTCTGGGTATTTCAGGCCATGATCTCAGCCTAGTGGCATCCCTCCGCTCTGGCCATCCCTCTGCTCTGGCCACGGGAAGGATTGGGTTTCCCATGGGCATGGTGGCAGCTGCCCATGTGCTGGGTCCGGCACTGCTCCAGCTAAGCTGGATGAGGGAAAGGCATCCCAGCCCTGGCTGCTTTGTGGGTGGGGGAGCAGTTTGGGACACATCTGCTCCAAGGCAGACACCTTTCTGGAGAGCAGACTCTGTAGCATGGGGGGAGCTGTGAAGGACGGGGACGTGTGTCCCCATGCCTCGGTCTCCTGGCAGGCAGCGGCTTCCCGGTCCCTGCTGGGGTCCAGTTCCCCTCGCCAGCTGCAGCTTCCCGGGCCTGGTTTCGGCATGGTGAGGGTACTGAGGTAGATTATCACCCCAGTCTAAGGGCCACGAATCTGCCTCTGAAGCCCCTGTAGCTCTTGTGGCCCCAAGTGTGGGGGCTTTTCCTTGCCCATGCATCTCTCCACAGCCCCTGCCAAGCATCCTCTTAGTTTTCACTTCTTTTTAAATAACACCCAACGGCAGGCAGGCTGGGGCACGTCGCAGGCACCCAGCACACGCTCCTGATCTTCCCCCACAGGCACTGCTGTCGGGTTTCTGCGCTCCCAATCCTGAAATGCACAGAGGGGACAGGAGATGCACAGAGGGTGACAGCTCTGAAGCCAGTGAATGGCAGCAGCAAGGATGGACAGCACCTCCACGTGCTTGGTCCCACCATGCTGGAGGTGCTGGCTGGCAAGGAGCTCCAGGTGAAGCGTGGAAGTCTGAGGTGGGAGAAATAAATGCGTGTCCAATGGGATAGTGTTGTTACAAGATCTGGCCAGACAGTTTCTTCTGGATCTGCTGTTAAACCACTGCTGAAATCTTCCTCTGAGGTAGTGATGGAGCATGTGTGCTAGGGACTGAGCTGGGAGCCGCTGCCCTTGGCAGAGGAGCAGCGTGTCTCCATGCAAAGGAGAGGAGATTCAGGGTGGCTTTACTACATGCCAGCCGGGTGCCTGGGAGAACACGGTGGAAATTTTCTGTGTTTCAGGACAGGGGATTAACTACTGCCCTCGGGGATGTTGGGAGGCTTACTGCATTAGCACAGAGGGACCTGGGATCTGCAGCTGGGAGACAGCAAGGACAAACACTTGCTAAGCTGTGGAGCCTAAGCCAGTAAATGATATCCTTCCCTCGTATGCCAGGCCATGGTCTTAAACCCACCACATCACAGTCCTCAAACAGTGTCAAGGACCATCCTGTCTTTGAAGCTGAAATTATGGCAAAGCCTTTTTTAGGGTAGACATTAAGAAAAATGCATTCTCCTTGGCAGGACAGCCTGGCCCAATGATAGATTACATGAGTGCAATGTCCATCAGCGGCGAGCAACGTCTGAGGATGCTTGAAGCAACCCAAGCCCAGTTGGAGGCCAGGAGATGGACAGGATGACCCTTCAGACTCCCTTCCAGCCCCACATTCTCTGCTTCAGTACCCAAAAAAACCCTCCAGAATTTTCTCTTAAGCATTTTGGGACAGGCTGTCTTTACTGGTGACTTTGTTGCTCTCTCTCTATGGCATGGGCTCACTGCTCTGCTCTGAGAAGGCTGTTGACTGCCTCTAGATGAGTTTCTAAAAGTTCAAATCACATGAGCTTAAAGACATTTTTAAAATCATAGACTTTGTTTTTATAACATAACTTTACATCATAAATTAGGGGTCTAAGATACAAATGTTTAAGGTGATTATAATAGCGTGCTAATTACTGTATGCACAACATAAGACCGCTACATAAAAACTTAAGTGATCCACAGGCTGTCGTGAAACACAAATGGTGCCTTAGTGGCAACCTAAGCCAGAATGAGCTTGGTTCAGTGGGTTTGGGTGTCAGGGTGTAGGTGTCTCACCTGAGTTCTAACGGCTGTGAAGAAAGAGGTGTTCAAGAAAGAGCTGGCAGCAGCATCACCACCCCCCCTTCCTCCCCACTTCTCTTGAAGGTTGTGTTCAAACTGAGATGCTCACCCTTGATGCTACGCTGCAGCCATGCCCGTGCTTGGCTGTGTACGCCACCGAGCTGCATCTGGACTCCCACCCAATTTCCCCAGCTTGGCTTTGGCCCTGCCTCATCACCACGGACTTGCCAGGCAGTCAGGACTCCTACTTCAGTGAGCCTCCATCCATTTCCATACACACAAAGCCCTGGTCTCCCCTCCCTTGGACAGCAGATGCAGGATCCTGCCCTCCATGGCTGGCACACAAGAGCCAGACATCTGCAGGACCTGCTGGGGCTGGCGGCGCCATTGTTCTCTGTAGGGGAAGCCTGGTGTTCCACTGCAAAGCTGGAGTAGAGAGGGGTGGGCATGACTCTACAGTCACCAACTGCACCGTTGTCTGGTCAGAGATCCAGTCCGAGAAGCAGCAAAGCCCCAGATGGTCACACAGCACATAGGGCTCATCCAAGAGGTCTGCTATGTCTCCAATGCTCTCTGTGATATGCATGCACCCAACCAGCTCATTTTGTCCCTTTCCTTTAACGTTTCTGTTTTCCAAGAGGAGCTTCTTACATGTCCACGAGGAGTCGGGTCTTTGCTCTGCTTCTAGAAGGTGCTTTGGGAGAAAAGCAATACACTCAAAGGAAGGCAAGGCTCTTTGTCACCCACCACAGCTATCACTTGAGCTGCTTTGAGACCTGCAGGGAGGTAGTTTCCTAGGTTGCTCTTTGTGGATGTGGAAGAGCACTCTCAAAGTGTCATTAGTAGGATGTAGATTCATAGAATCACGGAATCATTTAGGTTGGAAAAGACCCTTAATGTCATCGAGTCCAACCATTAACACTGCCAAATCCACCACTAAACCAGGTCCCTAAGCACCACGTCTACACATCTTTTAAATACCTCCAGGGATGGTGACTCAACCACTTCCCTGGGCAGCCTGTTCCAATGCTTGACAACCCTTTCAGTGCAGAAATTTTTCCTATCCAATATATCCAATCTAAACCACCCCTGGTGCAACTTGAGGCCATTTCCTCTCATCGTATTGCTTGTTACCTGGGAAAAGAGACTGACACCCACTTTGCTACAACCCCTCCCACCAACTGGGGCTGTAGGACCCCCTCATGCTGACCCAGGTGCTGTGGAACCCCTCATACACACATGCCAGCCGCCCCTACTCCCGCCTGAAACAGGCCTGTTATTGCCACTCAAGACAGAGCTGCTAGAGCAGAAAACTTCATGCTGTGATAAACCAGAGTTAATACACAGTTTGCTGCTGAACGATGTCAAAGTGTGCCCAGATCAGGCTTCTAGTTCATAACGACATGAGGACCTCACCTCAATGATTCAAACTGACAGCAGGCTTCCTCTTATTGGCCCCATCTTGACTTCCCAGCCCACCAGGAGTAAATGGAGTTCTTTCCGAGCAGTGAGCAGCTCACCCAAATTACCATGGACCTCCCAAGGCACCTTCTGAAAAAGGGTTGGGGCAATCAGGTGGGGGAAGAGAAAGGGTCAGATGGTGGAAAGCAGGACATCCTTGGGTTTCTCCCAACTGGGGATGCTGGAGTCTGTGCTGTTCTGCAGCAGATGACTGGACTTAGGGTTGCTGTCTCAAAACGCAAAGTCATATCCCAGTTAGGAAAAACAAACGTTGGTAAAACTCCAAATATCCTGACTCACAGCTAGTTTCTGTCCTGTATTAGGAGCACAGTTTGTGCTGGAATAAAACAACACTCTCTAAACACGTGATGGTGTCAGAGTTACTGTCAGGACCCTGATACAAATTAAATGTGAAAACTAACTGCATAGCTTAGACAGGATTGATTTTATTTATAGTAAACCCCACTACTTGCTGGTTGTATCACCAATCCCCCATACTTTCAGTGGCAGAGACTTCATGCTCCAACCCCCTTAGACAAGAAAAGTTTATTTTCAACACTCCGGCATGGATTTGGAAGAACTGCTGTTGGCTTTCCCTTGGTTTCTTGCCAAGAGTTCACAACAGCTCATCTGTGCTCAGAGCAGCAGCATTTCTCTTACTTCATTTTCATAAACATCGGGTATCATCCCTGACAGAGCTGATCATTTGGAGCCTGTTGACGCCAAAAAGTTTGTGCTCATAGTGGATGAGCTGCTGCAGAAGCTGTTGCTGGGTTGTATGATGGGACAGCAGGACTCGACCCAGGCGTGGGCACCTGCCAGGGACATGGAGTGGTGCTTCAGGAGATAGGCCAAGCTGATGGTGGGGACCTGCTCACCCCGGCAGTGCAGTGCAGCATCATCCAGCCCCCCACGTGTCCCCATGCTGTGGATCTTAGCTGCCATGGAGTCAAAGCACCTGGAGACACGGGCGGTGGGGCCGTCCATCACAGGGATGCGCAGGTACTTATGTTGGGACAGAGGGTGTTCACCACCTCCAGGGAGATGTTGATGACCATGCTGATGTGGTGGCTGAAGAGCGGGAGGTGGCTGTTGGTGGCCACCGTGTCACCAAGGTAGAGGCTGGAGGTGATCTGGGATGCTAGGGCAGGGCTCCCAGCGCCACTGCCATTGGGGTGCGCTGGTTGTGCCCAGAAATACATGTAGAAATACACCCAGCCCTGTCCCCCGCTGCGTGCTAGCCTGCTGGGCCCCACTGCTGGGCAGCCCCGGGGGGTCAGGGAGTGGCACTGGGACAGGGCTGGGCCCCCCATGGCAACCGCCACGGTGCGCACAACGGCGGGGAGCAGCAGGGCCATGGAGGAGCAGGGCGGCGCGCCGCCTCGCCTCACCTTCTTCCCGCCGCCCCAGAGCCGGCAGCTCAGCGGGCCCCAGTGCGAGGTTGGGGGACCCTCACGCCGTCCTGGGGCTGGGGGACCCCTCGCACCATCCTGGGGCTGGGGGACCCTCACAATGGCTGGGGGACCCCTCACAGCAGGCTGGGGCTGGGGGACTCCTCACACAGTCCTGGGGCTGGGGGACCTCTTACATGGGCTGGGGCTGTGGGAACAGGTCAGTGGGGGGCTCGGCACCCCCCTGCACCCTGCTCTGTGTGACATGAAGCCCCCTCTCACCCAGAGTAGCTCTGCAGACTTGGACATTGACCTGGACAGTGATGTGCCTGACAGCCCTCTGCCCAACTCCACCAGCCGTGCCAGCCGCCATGCCCTGCTGCTCCTGGAGAAGAAGGTGAAGGTCTCCACTCCTCCTCACCCCTCCAGGCCCTGCCAGTGCTGCCCCCCGGGACGGGGTTCATGGCCCCCTCTGGCACAAGGGGAGGGTTTGTTCTGTGTTTGGCTGCTGGTGGATGGAAAAGCAGAGGGAGAAATGTCTTCTGCAAATGCTTGGGTCTCAGTTCCTCAGAGTCCTTAAACCATTGCTTAAGTCCTCAGTCCTTAGGTCTTCATTCTACCAGATCAGGATGTGGGTGCCAAGGCTCTCTCCAGGGGAGGTGGAAGCAAATGGTTGTGGGAGGGGCAGCTATCAGTTCTTGGGACACTTTCAATGTGAAGGGTTGCACCTCCATCCTGACCTCAGGACACAGCTGCCATATCTTATCTGCAAGTCAACTGTGTTTTGGAAAGATAAGCTACAGGCATCATCAGCCATGGACTCAACCTGGACTTAGATGTCATTCCTACGATATCTAGGGAGACCAAGGCTAAATTATCAGAAATGGGTGAAGCGCTGATGTGTGACCTCCCAGCAGCGGGGACCAGGCAAAGGTTTTGCAACGTTTAGCAGCCCAATCCTCCCTTTAGTTCTTCTCACTTTGAGTCCAGCAGTAACAGGTTCATTAGCAATAGCAGGTGAGATAGTCTCTCCTGCGGGAATACGCAGGATGCCAGGTTGAGTCTATAAGCTCAGAATTGGGATTTAGCATGGCATTAGAAATACGTGGACCTTCACACACTGAGTAGTTCCCTTCAGCTCACCTCTCTGCTCCCCGGCAGCTATGCTTTTTGTCCTTAGTACCCAGCCAGCACCACCTGAATCCTCTCCCCTCACCTTACTGCATATATCCCAAGGAACTTTGCCTTCCTGCTTTGGTCAAAAAACCCAAGCACCGTGATTTCAGCAGTTTTTCAGTTTAAATCAAAGTTTTATAACACAGGGCTGCAAAGTCCACCCTCTTGACTGTTTCTGGCAGAACTGTAGGCTCCTGCTAGGATCTGACTGTGCATGAGTGAGCCTGCTTAGGCAATAAATTGTGCAGCCCTGTAGCAGTTAGTAGTGAGAACAGGGAAAAAAGCTTACCTGGCTTCACCTCTCAGGTGAGGTTTGCTCAAATAAGAAAGTCTAATACAGAAATTAATGTCTGATGCTTTCAATTCCCAGTGTCTCTTGCTAAAATCTGTACTTGAGACATGAACTAGTGACGCTAACAGATCCCGACTGAAGGTTTCTTTCTGCTGTCATGGGGATGGCGTTCCCTAATCCCTTAACTCAGTGGACTGATGGTAACCTCTAGTTAACTGTGCTCTGAGGAGATCCTCCTGGTCTGCAAACATTTATGATGTGCGAGTTTCAAGACCTTGGGGCAGTGCAGCCGCTGTGTGTGAATTAGCTCTTTACAACCAAGCCCCAAGCTGTGTCGTGATGCCTGGTTTGGTCCTGCAGTGCAGCTGTGCCCTGGGTTTGTGCCACGCACACGGACAGGTTTCTGTTCATAGTAAAGAGACCCAGGGGCTGCAAACCCCTTACAGCTGGAGAGACTGCATGCCTGCAAGCATGGAAGCCTGTGCTACACCTGTGGTGCGTGGGTGACACAGAGCTCATTAGCTTGTGCAGTAAATTCTGGTTGAGAGCCCACTCAAACCAGATGACGACATTGTCATCAGTTGGTTTTATAATGTGGGCTTTTTGTTATTGGTGTGATGGATTGGGTCTGAGATGCCAGAATGTGACTACTGACCTCCAGACCTGCTTCTTACAGTCCTGTGAAATGAACTGTAGTCAAGGAAGCAGGACAATTTGAGTAATCTTTTTCAGACCAATGTTTAGAGTGATACTTATGAATTTTGGAGCTTTTTGCTTGGAGGTCACCTTGACCATAGTGAGGGATGTGGCAGGATGTATCTCTTCCCAAAGAGAATCATCACTTTGGAATTCTGTATTTCATGGTTAGGATAGTGGTTATAAGGTCTTACGTTTGCTTTCGTAAAGGTAAAACACTTTGAAGAGGCCAAAAAGAAGACTGAACGTTTCCACAAACATTTAAAGCAGCAGTTTTTGAAAGAACAGGAGGGAAAGATGGCACGGAGGAAGAAGGCATCTCAAAGGTTTGAAAAGTCACTGGAAGTGTTCAGTCGCAGAAGTGGTAAGTCATCTGTCCCTTCCACCGATGGTTTGTCTGCGAGTGAAGAGACGCCCTTGGAACATGCAGCTGCTACTGACCGAGAAGGGACCAAGAAACATGTCTAGAGAGCTCCTCCTGCAGGACGTCCCAGGGCTCCGGCCCACGTCTGGCCAACCTACTCAAATTTTCAGTTTGTCCTTTTAGGAAGCTAATGCTTGGTCCTGTTACAGCAATAAACCAGCACGATCCCTTGCTCTCTCTCGTGTTGCTGCCCATTTACCTTTCAAATCAATGGGGCTGCTGTGGTTAGAGGTCCATGGGCTGGGGACAATTCAGGGAGCAGTGTGGCAGCCGCAGGAGTAAAACACCTCTTCAATGGACTGGTTTCCTTTGAGGCAATAGAAAAGTGATGTGAAAGGGATAGAGTTTTTTCCTTGGCTTGTGCCTTTAGAAAGGTTCCAAACAACATATTTCACAGCTAGGTGGATTTCCAGAAATGTTATCAGAGATTCCGTTGTTGTGGAAAAAGAAGAGGGATTGGTGACTTAAGAAGCTTAGGAGAAAAAAAACCAAGGAATGGAGTATTGAAGGAGAGTGCCTCGAAGCACTGAAGAAGTGGATTAAGTGTCAGCAGCAGATGGAGAAGGTGGTGGTAGGCAAGTAGAACTGACCAACTTTCTTCTTCCCTTTTCCCAAACCAGAGACATTCAGAGTGACTGTTGAGTCCCCTCCGGTAGGATGGGATACAGCTTCTTGCAGGAGTGCAGAGCTGGAGAGATTGATATCATCCCCTCTGGTCTCTGCAGTGCTGTAACATGAAGTATATTTTGACTATCCTTGAAAAATGTTCATCTAAGTTGTTTTTTAAAAACTTGCAGTAAGGGAGATGCTACAGTTTCTCGAGGTGGCCTGGTTTGCATTGCAACGTTGGGGTTTTCATAACATAAACTTTTTTTGCTTGAAATGAAGCTGATCATTTTTTTGTTTTGCAGTGGCCTTGAGGGAATAATTGCATGTTGGAAGATTGCTGTTATGTCCTCACTCAGTTTTTTCTTCACTGGATTAAAAAATGGTCAGTAACTTCAAGCTGTCCCCCTCAGCTGGGACTTCTAAAGAGAATTTTCACAACTAATGTGAAAGGCATACCTCAGACATCAGGACAGCACGCCTGGCAAGTTACACTCCAGTGCTCAAAAATCTGGAGGCATCAGGCCTTGACAATGAAACACTGCTTCTCCATTTACTGTAAGAATAATTTTTTTAAAGAAACAACAAACTCTTCCCTAACCTCTGGTTCTTGAAACAGTAAATAATTGTTTCTTCTTCCCTAGAGCTTTTCCATAATTCAGACAGACTCAGACACCTGGCAACATTACACATGATGATAACTAAAAATCTTGGACTGGAAGGTGCCTGGCAAGCCTGACTTTAGGGGCAGTGCTTTCCACCTCTGGGACACCTTGGCAATAATAGGCCACCTGCTGTGGCCTGGCCTTATGATGGCTTGCAGCTAGCTAAAGGCATCCTCTCAAACTGTCTCCAGAGGATGCTTCATAGACATGATTCAGGTGCTGAAAGGCTCTAGAAACACTGAATAGTAAATCAGTGTTTGGCACCTGAATTGGCTTCAAACCACAGATCTATAAATTCCTGTTTTTCCTGAGTATTTAAGGCATCTTCTTGTTGTCTTTCCTTCTTACACCTGTGATAAATCTGCCCTGCATGCTGTCCTCTCCATGGACAGATCCTTCCTTCCTGACCTCACTCATGGACAGCCTGCCTCCACCATGCTGCCATCCGTATCCTGCACCAGACCTTAGTGATGGCATCCAGCTGGAAAAAGAAATTACCAACAGAGTTAATTGCCTAGCAGCCCTGCATCTGCATATTTTGCCTGCTGTGTTTGTCCAGGAAAATGTGGATCTGTTGCTCACCATGACAGTTGCTGGACAGGACAGAGAGTAAATGCCTGTGGTCATGCTGGCAGCAGTGACAGACTGGTGTCTACCTACATCAGTTGGCTTGAGTAGCACAGAAACCCAAGAATAGACAGGTTGAGGGTAAAAGCAAGGAAATGCCCACAAGCAAATAATGCAGTACGTTTTTAGAGAGGAGCCTGGAGGTTGTCACCCAGGGATGACCTGTGCTGGCCATCCCCGGAGTTTTCCTTGTGACAAGATGCTGTGAGAAAAGGACTGGTTGAAAACCAATTGAGAGCTTCTGGATTTGGTCCAGACACTCATGTGTTACCATGCAACACTTCAGCTATTGTTTGCATACTGCCTGGATCTCTTGGCTCTGTCAGCTGTGAAATGTGCCATCCAGCCAAAAGTGCACCCAGGCTCCTGTAGCCTATCTGTTCCAGCTCTCAGCAGTCTGGGCTGCAGCAGACCTGCCCTCCATGGCCTTTGGGCTCTCCTGTATGTGTCTGGCCTCTGCAGCTTGCCAGGGCAGCAAGTCTCAGCATTTAATAATGCAATGTCAAAAAACGCTCCCTTTAGTTTGTTGTAAACCTACTGTCTGGGCAAATTCACCGCATGCCCCCAGTTCTTGTGTTACGAGAAGCAGGGAATGACTGCTCATTTGTTGTCTCCCTGATTTCAGAGTCCTCAGCTTTGTCCCCCCTCCATCAACCTCCTCTCCGACACTGGGCGGTTTCAGCTGGGCTCTGCTGTTCAGCCAGCCCAGGAGCAGTTCATCCCTGTTGCTACAGTAACAGCGGCATTCACCCATCTCCCAAATGGCACCCACCCTGTGTGTGTGGGGGGGGTCCCCAAGCAGTGCCTGGCATGCAGCAGCACCCTGACAGGAGCAGGGGATGTCCCTCCCCCCTTGCCATGGAAGCAGAGGGGCTGCGGGGCCCTGTCTAAGAGTGCTCTTCTGTGCGGAGGTTACAGGGCCGAGGTTCAGCCCCTCTGAGCACCTCCCTGTCCTCCCTGTGCTGGGAGAAGCCAGTCACCAGCCGTCATTTCTCCAGTCCACCAGCTCAGTGCTGTCCTTAAGCCCACCATCCCCACGGCAGGAGTCAGCCCTTGCACGCAGCAGCCATCCCTGGTGTGAAGAGCACCAGGCGTGGGGTGATGCCTGGCCCCGTTCGCCCTCACCTCACCTACCTCCTCAGCCCCGTGGCCTTGAAACTACTGGAACTGCTGGAGCCAAACTGTTTGCCATGGCGGGCTGTGGGTGTTAGCTGGTTCGTGGACCTGGCTCTGCAGGGGCTGGGTGCCTGTGCTGATTGAGCCCTGGGTGGGCCAAGCCCACAGATGTTCCTGCTGGCAAAGCGAGGAAAGAGCTGCCATGTGCCTGGGACACCAGAGGTTGCAACTTGCTGCAGACTCAGCAGGCAGATGCCAATCAAAATCACACACTGATCTAAGTGGCTCTGACACCCCCAGGGATATTTTCCTCTCCAAGTGCTGGTCTTATCGCTGCCCACAGCTGACTGCAGAGGGTGCTGCTGGCTGAGCCAGTGACCCTCTTCAGCCACGCTTCTGCCATCCTACTTCCAGCCTGGTGCTCCCAGGCTCCTTGCTTTGTGCAGTCAGCTCAGCACCTCCAGCCCTCCCTTCTCCCCCCTTTTAAAAGTCAGCTTGCTGAGAGCTTACAATAATCCCACTACACCTGTCTCCTTACTGTAGGGACTCAATGGTTTCTCTGTTTAGGTATGGCAGAGGTGGAAGCAATGGTGGTTTGATCAGGAAAGACTCCCCAGCTCCAGCGTTCCACCGTGGGGAGTCCCACGAGGTACCTGTTGCCTCTTGGATGGGAGAGGACTGTTCACCTTGGCACAGGCTGAGGAGGTCTGTGTTTTCAGCCAGAGCTGGACGGAATGTGGAGCTGTGTCAGTTCAACACTCATCGCTCTGAACAGGCAATGCTTGGAGCAGAGGGGGATAGTACTGGCTGCCTGCACCTTCTCCAGGGGAGGAGCTCGAGCCAAAGCTGTAGGGCAGGTGCCATCCAGGATTGGATGAATTATCAAAACAGCCCAGGACACCAGCACTGAGATATTACCCGTCTGCCCCCTCCCTGCAGCTCTGATCTCAGCATGTAGAAGCAAACAGACAGGATGTGGGCAGAGATCTGGGCCCTTTCCTCACCTAAGAGGCTCCAAGGAGAGAAGGAGCTGATACATTCCGGGTTTGGCACACTGTACAGAGTGCTCACAGATGCCCTCGGGCAGCATTAAAAGAGGCAGGGGACTCTTGCCTGTAGCCCCATGCAGGCAAGACCTAGTACAGGCAGTGCAATGGGCAGGTGGGAGTGGTTTGGTTCAGCCTCATTACTGGGCAGCACTGCCTGCGTTCAGATCAACAGCCAGCTCTCCTGCCTGCCCATGTGCTCAAGCTTGGACCACAAATGTAATATTAACAGTGTATGTTCACTGAACACTAAATCACAGGAGCTTGCACTGACCTGGAACCAGCTTTGTAAACCCCTGAGATGAATGTGCAGTTGAAAAGAAACAGCGGCTCCTGCACGCCTCTCCTGAGACCAGCACTGCAGCTTCACTGGGCTTGTTTTATGTGCATGCTGCATCATTATTATCCTCCAGAGCTGCACAAGGCTGGCAGCAGGAAACATAGCCCGAGAAGCAAAATGTTAGCTGCTGTCTGCCTGGGTTCTCAGCAGCAGCAGATACTGCTACTCCTGAGATGACTCTTGCACCAGAGATGTCTTCCTGCCTGAAGTCACGGAGGAGGCAAAAGGGTCAAAGGTTCTTGTTCTGCATGTAGCACCACATAGCCTGTTCCCCAGCATCTCCCCCAGTCAGGGGACAGGGCTGGGTGTCCTGCCTTCTCCTGGAGAGAGTCAGAGTCAGCGGGACCTTCCCCTGCAGCAGATGCTGGCCATGCAGGAGCAGGCAGTGCTGGAGCTGTGCAGGCAGACGAGCACCCCTCCTGAAGGAGAACCCTGTGATAGGTAGGATGGAAAGACTGGAAAGCACCGGGATCCCTTGCGGCACCAGCCTTCTTGTGTACAGTGAGAAGGTGCAGGGCAGTCAGCAAACCCCAGGACACACATCTGTGGTCTTTGCCGACTGTGTGCTGGCAGGATCTGCTCCTGCCAGCCTGGCTCTGGAGAGCAGTGGGCAAAGCATATAGCCGCAGGGCCAGTGATAACCTCCCTGCCTGATCCTGCTGTCCTCATTGCCCTCCAGCGGTCCCCTCTGACCAATGGCTATGAAATTGCCACTCCTCACAATTTGCTTTTTGTTTAAATTTCCCCCAGAGGCTGGACAGGTCTCCTCTTCCAGCTCAGCCAGTTTTGCTGTGCTGCCATGCCTGGTCAAGCAGCCCCACCACTTCATCCCAGCAGTGCCCCTCAGTGTGACGAGTCTCCTGTCCTGTGCACAACCAAGGACCACTCCGGGCCTGTCTGCCTGGGGGCCACCACAGAAACAGGAACTATTATCCCCAAAGTGGTGCTTGAGAAGTCCTGTCATATTTTAGCTAACCTACATTCAACCCTAAACTAGCTGGCAAGGGAACCAGGGGATGCAGGTCATAGCTGATCCTGCATGTAGCAAGAGTGATGATACGTTCCCTCTCCCTCTGCCAAGAAATAAGCACTGAGAAAAAGGCCTGATGTTATTTTTAATGATGTTTCCAGAGCCCTGCTTGAGCCTTTCCAACAGGCTCTGGGGCCAGGGGAAATGCAGACTCCTTCCCACCTGCTCACGTTATGGATGAGGAACACGTCATCCCACTGACAGCAAGGCATGGGAATGAGTGAACACAAGCTGGAACTGCAGCTGGGCCATGGTCAGGGATCAGTCAGCCCCGCAGATTGCCCCGGGGCCTGGTGTGGTGCCAGAGCTCCACATTCCCAGCAGAGCATGATGCAAGGCTTGGCGCAGCTCAGTAACCAGCACAACTGGCTCCCGCGAGGGTGTCCTGAGGGCACAGCTCCTCATGCAGAGCTCTGTGCCAAGGTGGTGGCAGCCTGCGAGGTGCTTGCATGCCTCTGGACACAGCCTGCTCCAGCTAAGCAATGGAGCCCAGCGCTGAGGGCACCGCAGGAGTTTGTAGCTTCAGAGCTCCTGGTGTGCAAAGGAGCAGGAGAAGATGCTTTCAATTGCATCCATGCAGCAGTTTCTGCCCACCCTGTAGCTGTGCTTTGGCTGCAGCCAGAGCAAGGACAGTGGCAGGAGGGGACTGTCCCTACAGTGACACCAGGTTGGGGTACTGTAGCCTGCAGCAAGGCATCAGTGTGTGCTTCTGCTCTTTCGCCATCCCCTTCTCTGCTGTCTCTTCCCTTGTCCCATGAATGGGTGGGTGGCAGCAGAAACAGGGAAATTATCTGGGGAAACCCAAGTTCGGGTGGATCATGGCCTTCCAAGCTGATCGACCAAGCCTGCCTGCTCCCACGCGCTGAGCTTTGCTTCCCTTTGCCGCAGAGAAGAGGGATTCGGCATCTGGAGAGTGGTTCAGATGGGACCAGGGAGGTCTTTGATGTTCAGCTGTTTAGTCACAAGGCCTTTGTGTCTGAACACAGCTGGACTCAAACAGTGGGGGACTGCATGCCTGGGTGGTACCTGCACCCAGGATCTCTCGGCTCTCCTTCCCTGCTCGGACATGCCCTGCACTGCTCCCCTGCCTACATAGTTTAGATTCTTTGGCACCTCTGGCTCAGGACAATGATGCAGGCTGGTGGGTTTGGATGCAGCGAATTGTTTCAGGATGGATCTGAGGTTTTTCTACATCCTGGATGAGGTGGGATTGACGCAGGTTCAGTCACATTTCATCCAGCTCCCAAATCGACCTGGTTTCCTTCCTGGCAGAAGAGCTGCTGCTGGCCTGGAGCAGTGTGTGAAGCTGCAGGACGAGTCAGGCTGCTCTGGGCACGTGTCATCATCCCCATCTCCACCTGCAAGTCTGGGATGTCTCTAACTACCCAAATCCAGGAGGGAGCTGCAGTGCTCCATGGGTCTTTCCTACTTGAGAGGATGTTTGGATGTGACCCACCACTCCTCCCTTTCCATCCTCTCTCTCTGTACGTCCCAAGGACCCTTCTGTTCCTTCAGACAAGGCATGCACACAGGGGCACAGGGGACTCTGGTGACAGTCACTAGGCAGTTGAACCCATTCTCCAGGTCATGGCCGTAAGGAAGCCTGAGCCTGCATTTCTTGGAGAGCAGTGGCCCATTTCAAATGGAGCAATCAAGACACTCCTCAGCTTTTGGAAAGAAAAAGACATTCTTTTCAAGACAGATTTAATTGCCAAAATGTCTGCAGGGCAAGTGGCAGCCTTTCATGGGGGTCAGGGTTCACCCCTCATGTCCCTGTCAGGAAAAGGAGAAGCTCTTCATGCCTCAAGGGCTGCTTCTCTGTGCTGTGATGACTGCTGTGAGGGAAAGAGCTGACTAACAGCATATCGTCTTTGTAATCTTACAGCCCCACTGTGCTTAAATCCCATGTCTCCTGATCACCCTGCAGCTAGGAAATCATGGATCTGCTGGATCTGGATCCAGTGTCATCACAAGATCCTATCTGCCAAATTAGAGCATGAGAAGGTGTTTCTGGACAGCTCTGTGCGTTTGCTAGAGGCTGAGGGACAGCCTGTCCCAGACTTGCAGTTAGAGCAAGCAGGCTCTAACCCACAGCAGGCTGGATATCTACCAGCTTAGGGTTTGTGCCAGTGGCTGCAGCGTTTTTGACCCAAACCCAGACTTAGCCTCACACTGAATCCTGGTATTGCCTTTGAATCGGTCCTTCGGATGGGTTGCTGAGGGCAGGAGGTGGCCCATGTGTGGCACTGCTTCCCCAGCCAGGTAATGAGCCAGGTATGTCCAGTTTGACACCCCAGAGAGGACACAGGCCTGCTCTTTCCTCGCTCTCTGCAGCTCTGCCCTCCTCCTGCGTCCCTGCCAGACCTGCGGTCCTGCTCTGTATCGGGAGGCAGCACACCTGGGCAAACCTGGCCCCTCCACGGGTGTCCTTTCATCTATGCTCACCAGTTCCAGGCCTTAAAAGTCTGGCCCTGGTACTCCCACTGCATCTCCCATCACCAGACCCTAATTTGCTTTGTGCAGGGAAATAATTAATAACCAGTGATGTGCTGGACCAGTGGGCACAGTCCCCAGTGCTGGAAATTTATTCATGGGCTCAGACAAGCTATACACAGAAATAAAGGGGACTGCTCACGTGAGGAAAGGCTGTGTGGTGCTGGGCTGGCTGAGACCTGGGACAAGGCTGCCTGTGGGTGCCTCAGCTGCAGTGCCACTGCTTCATGCTTGCTCCTGCCCCCGAGGACAGAGCTGGCATCACTGGCAGCCCCGGCTGGCATTCAGCACTTTACCAAGGTTCCTCCTGGAAACCAAAGCCCTCCCCTCCCTTAATGCATCCTTCTCACTGATCGGGCAGCAGGGTGAGGAGGGCAGGGCTTGCACTCAGCTTTCAAGGGTCAACAAGTTCTTTGCAGATGTTGCTAATTCATGGGTTACCAACTAATTGGGCATATGTGGCATCAGCATTTTAATCAGCTGGAGTTTATTAGCATCTCTATGGCCCTGAATGCAGTCCTATAAAATCAGTCATCTTTAATAGCAGAGCTAGGGTAATTTCTTGGTTGCTGTTGTTCTGGTGTTTCAAATCCTTGTCAAGACTCTATATTCAGCCTGATTGAATATTGCAACATGGTCTGAATTTCCATAACCCCAGCCTGCCCGAGGTGTGTGAATACGCAGTGTCCTCGGAGGGTATTTCAGTGCAGCACGCCTGCCCTTCTGCAAGCTCTCCTCACCAGGGCCTCATGGCAAAGGCTCCATGTCACACCCGGTGGGTGCCGTGCATGGCTCTGCTGCCAATTCCCTTGTCCTCCCAACACCTTTGTCTGCCTGATTCCCTTGTCCTCTGATTCCCTTGTCCTCCTGACACCTGTGTGTGTCTGTCCGGTGGGCAGCTGGCAGGCCCTTCCTCATGCTCAGTGGCACAGCCAGGCCCCGTAGGGCTCCTGGACACCGACTCATTGACGCACTCCCCCTACTTCATTTTTGCTCTTTTACGACTGACCAGGGCCTAGGAGACTTGATCTCGGGGGTTATAAAGTTTATTTTTCGGCTTATTTTTAGGACTCTCAGGAATGCATTGCTGGTGAACCCCAAGGGAACGCTGCTGTGAGCAGACACTGCTCGGGATGCCTCTTCTCTACTGTCAGCTACCAGAAAAACAGAGCGTGAGCCTTCCCTCCCCACAGGCGCGAATTCCCCCCTCCCGGCTCGCCGCTCACCGCCGATCCCTTCGCCGGGCCCGCGGCCAACAAGATGGCTACCCACGCCCCTCACTGCAGCTCGCTGCCGACGGGACGTCTCATTGCACAGCGGCGCTGCCCATCAAACGATCGGCGACGCTGAGGCGAGGGGGCCGTACGGGGAGGGGCAAACGCTGATCGCCATAGGCTGTCGGGGAGGCCCCACCCCCGTTTAGGTTGCCTGGCAACCGGAGGACTCTTGCGGCGGCCGGCTGGGTCTGGGGGCCGGGACCGGGACCGGGACCGAGACCGAGACCGAGTGAGCTGCAGGGACTGGAGGCAGCCTGGGACCGACATCCCCTGGGAACCGATCCCTGAGATACACCCTGGGCCGCTGTCCTCCCAGGCCCCGGGCCCCTCCTCAGACGCCCCCCCGGATCCTCCTGCCCCGGGCCTCCCGAGCCTTCTGACCCTCACGCGGGGGGTCCTCCCCACCGGGAATCCACCCCGTGGCCGCTGACTCTCCCATAACTGGGGGATCCCTGGGTTCCCCTGGTGTCCCGAGACCCACACGAAGGGGACCCTTCACTCCCTGACAGCCTGCCCCACACAGCTGCCTCCCACCCTCTCACTGCCCCCTCCTCTTGCCCTCGCCCCCGTCAGCGCAGCCCCTCCAGGCACCCAGATCCCCTCCCACCTCTGGCAGTGCCAGGCCTGGAAAGATGGAGGTGCGTGTTTTGCACCGGCAGCCCTGTGTTTCCCTCCAAGGTGGCCCCTCTCCACACAACTCTAGGGATTGCAGAGCTGCAATGCCTGCTTCTCCACCTCAGCTGCTACTTAGAAGCAGTTGGGAGCTTTCTCCCTACTACCCTTCAAAGTCAGGGGTCCATTACTCTCCTCCCTTCCCGTGAGTGTTCCACAGCCTCTCTGGGATAGACACCAGTTCTGATGCATGACCTCATGTCCTGACCCTGTGCCCAGACCCGTGGAGAACTCCGGAGTAATCTGAAACTCCCATTTCTTCCCAAATTACATTGTTTCTCTAATGCTGTCACCATGTTTTCTTTTTAGAGATAAAATCCAAGTGAGAAGAATATGTGACAGCAGCAGCAGAGGGAGCTTGATGTTCTTTGACTGAGTAAGATGTCGTCGTGTCATTTCTAGACCTCAAAACACTCAACTCACAAGTGTTTAACTGAAGCCATGGCAGCAGAGGATCCAGCTGTATTCTGAGTATCATTTCAGGACGTGAAGCAAAGAAACAAGCCCTTGGTGAAGGGCATGGCAACTCCAGAGAAGGCAGTGATCACTTTAGATGCCATGAAGGCGTTAGATCCACATCGGTTAAAACCTGATAGCATGGAGACAGAAAGAATCATAACTGTCTTAGATGAGACAATTGCCAAGCTGGAGATGAGCAGTTTGATCCCACGTATTATTGACTCTCTGGACAGGTTTGCTGATATGCTGGGACCTGAGATCACAAACAACCTGATTGAGCACCAAAAGCTTTCAAATGAAATGGAGCACCTGCTTGCCAGCTTGGAAGAAGAGGACGCCATGAGAGTGGAGGAACGACGGGGCTGTCTCTGCTTGCTACAGCAACGTCTGAAATGTTCTGTTAGAAATGTCCTGAGACTCTTACTGGCCAACCCTTCGCTTTGCCAGGCTCTGAAATATGAAGCTTGGGCAAGAGAGTCACCAGCTGAAGTGTTTATCAAAGCCTTTGGGGAGTTCAGGAATTTCATGCTCGACAGACTCCTGACTAGTCCTGTGGAAGAGGAAGAAAAGATTCAGTTCATGGAAGACATCTCCCTCCAGATTAAGAAAAACACTGAAGCAATCACAGCTTTACAGGCAGAACTGGCGGCAGCAATCCGGACTCGAGAGGAGGAGGTACGATATTGTGGGAATATGTTTTCCAACAAAGCGTTACTGAAGCAAAACTTTGGTAAGCTAAAAAATTATTCCTTTCTTGCAGTTCTGAAAGAGGAAGTTCCAGAAATGATTTCTAAACCAGATTGTGTATTTAAAGACACTATTTTAATTGTAAAATATAATGAAAAATGCTTATTGCATGCTTGATATTTTTAAACTTGAATTTGGCATGTTTTGAACCCGTTCTCATTGGCCAACTTGAATGCCACAAGTCACTGAGTTTAAAAAGGAGCTGCAAGACAGGCACAAATTGCTGCGGTAGTGTTTTGGCAGGGCTACAACGCCAGCTGCCAGTGCAAGACTTCGTTCACTGCTGATGAAATGATGAAAAGTCATTCCAGGGAGAGATTGCTCTGATTAAAATCCATTTTTAATGTCTGCTCTGTCTTCACTCTTGCTTAAAACCAACATTTCTGTGACTCCCAACTCTGTAATACTAGCTGCCTTAGAGCATTTGTGATTAATATGTGATTATACGAATTCTTCATTTTTTCAGTGAAGGCAACTGAGATAAACGAATGGGAATTTCCCAGGCTCTTTCTGTGAGTCTGTGGGCTGTGCCAGCATCCAAGCCCCTGAATGCCTGACAAGCAATCCTTTGTTTTATACGTATGCTTTTCTTTCTCCTTCCTGCAAGAGGGGTCGGTGGGGAAGGTTTTGTCATGTGCTCACTGCACTGAATGGTGCTAACGGAGACAAGGGCCTGCTTTCCCCATTCGCTCCCCTCCTTGGAGATCCATGAATCAAGACACTTGAGATTTTTATGTGCAATTTGGCAGCTCGTCCAGGGCATCATGAATAAATCTGTTTCACTGGTCCCAGCTGAGGATTTCTCTCGTAGGCAGCACACTGAACTGCGTCCCCCAGACAGTCACTCTGAGCGTAATCCAAAGCTTGAGGGAGCCACGGGGCTCATGCCAGTGGCTCTGATTTTGGCTTTTCCTCAGATGGCAGTGCCAGTGGGTCTTGGTATGGTTTGTTCATTCTCTACCTTTATTAACAGCTTCCCAGAGGGTCAGTGGGGGAAGGTTTCCAAAGCACCTTGTGTAAATCTCTCTTTCCTCAGCCAGCAGTGGCAGGTCTCTGTTATTACTAGATCAGCAGGGTGTCTTCTTAGATCTCCTCCACCTTTGCAAGGGTGCCTTACTTCTCCTGCCCACTTTATGCCTCACCAGCATTTTTCGATAGTATTTCTTTCTCTTGTTTTCTGGGTCTAGATTCACAAGAAGGACAATGTGATCAAAGACCTCAAAACCAGCATGCAAGATCTGGCCAAAGTCTGCAAGGCCGGCATCCAGCAGATCAAGCAGGAAGGAGAAAAACAGCAAAAAGAGGAGCTGCAAGCCTCCCAGGCCAGGTGTGCCAGGCTACAGCAGGACATTCAGCAGCTAGGAGCACAACTCAATGCACTTGTACTGGAGCATCGAGCATCAGAGCTGGCTCTCAGAAAGGTAAACGGGAGGAGAGCTCTAGAACAGGAGATTTAAAACCTTTCATAGTGCTGTCAGGTCTGGCTGCTGCAAGTAATTACTTGGTTCCTTCTAGTTCCTGGCAGGATGCACATGCTGTTTATCAGAGTGTACCTGCTCTGTCCTCATGCTCTGCTGATTCCAGTGGAAAGCAACCCTGCAGCGACAGCAGGGAAGTAGCCTGCACACAGGTCCTCCTCCTGCCCGCTGACTTAGCTCTGAAAACACCTCTACACAGCACTGTGACACTGCGTGCTAGAGAGGTTGTGGTCTAGTCAGAGTGCAGAGCAGCAAGGCTACTAGACAACGCATATGTTAACAAAAAAGGGATTTGGTGTAGGTAAGCAGAGCAAACTTAATATTGGCTTTATATAAAGCCATCTTTTAGAGTTGCTTGTAGTATTCAAGGTTGAGCGCAGCTGATCTTGGGAGCTAAGCAGTTCCTACTCTGTCTGGCACTTTGCTGAAGACACAAGCCAAGGAGTTGGGTTGAGCTGAATGAGGGGGAAATGTGATTTATCACAGTGCTGAGCAGATAGAGAAGGAAGAAACAGGAGCAGCAGGCAGGCTCAGGCCTCTGTATCCAGAGCTCTGTCCTGAGCAGAACGTGCTGGTGACACAGGGCACAGAGAATCTGGAACTGGAAAAAGAGCATTTTTCCCCGTCATTTTGCTCCTACTGGGTATTTACTCCAAACAAGCACTGGCCTCCCACAGGCAAGACAGCACAAACTGGTAATGGGGCATCTTTCACTCTTGCATTGGCTGTGGTAGAGCAAAGTGTCAGTGGGGATGGTGCTGACAAAGCATCAAGTGCAAGTTAGGGCCACAGTACAAAATCCCAGATCTACCCATTTACGCCTCCTTTAACGGAGTGGCTTTATCGGGCAGTTTCTTCTGAGGCTGCAGGCCACTGCAGTATTTGTTGATGAGCTGCTCAGCTCATTCTAAAGCTCAGGCAGATTTACTGACCACAGAGGTCTCCTTTCCTCCTCCTTAGCATGTCCTCTAGGCCCTGTGTGGCCCAAGATTGTACTTGTGGTCTAAATATCTAAGGTCTGACCTCATGATGGACTGGGAGCCCTTGGGACATCCTGGGTCAGCGTCATACAGGAAGTCGTGTGGCACTTGTGATGGGCTCTAGCTGATCTTGATGATTCCACAGAGCACAGAAATAGCAGCTTAGGGTAAACTGCCCGTACCTGGTTATACTGCAGTGTAGCCACTGTTAAACTGTTTTACAGCTAGAAATATCCCTTCATTTTAAAAGGTATCATCATTTGAGTACTTTCTGTCCCACTTTCATGTTTAGCAGTTCTCTATTGCTTCAATTTTAGGGTGGTTGCCCCAATTTATCGATGACATGCCACATTCCATCAGATGTGTTCATTTCCTATGGCAGAACACACCTTTCAGATGCGTTACAATCCCCCAGCTCCATGCTGTAAACCAAATAAGGCCCTTTTTGGCCTCAGGTAATGTCCCACAAGAATCCCTAAACCAAGGCGAAAAAAAATATGCATCAGCTGAAGGAAGCTTGCCACAAGGAGGAGGTATTATACTCAGTATAATGATGCTGGGGCTCAAAGCTACACTGTTTTCTAGCTCAGGCTACTTTTTACCAGGCTTCAGGTGCCTGGAAGGAACCTATCTTGCTTTGTGTTTCAGAGGAAGTGCAGAGTGGAGACGGAAATTGTGAACTGGATCCAGAAATATGACACAGACATGGGAGAAAAACAGGTACTCACTTTGAAATGCTTTGCTCTCCCATGAGGTGATATGTTCAGGTAGATTCCCATCCAAATGGACACGTGGCTCTTACACAGGAGGCCATGGAAGTGAGGGGCAGTTCTCCAGAAGACAGGCTTTAGAAGGAAGGGTATCTTTGTCCTGCCTATGTGTTCAGGGGTTCTCTGCTGCTTCGACTTCAGGAAAAGTTACATCCACTGCTGAATCCCACAGTATATGGGGGCAAATGGGTTGCCACATTCTGTCAGACATGCCCACCTGATGCTAGGAAACAGGTTTTTCAGTTTTGCTTCAATACTCAATCCTGTTGGCCCTACCTGGTGTCCAAATCATGCTCCTGTTTCTGCTGTCCCCCTTGAAGAGTTGTGCTAAGAAACCGAACAGCCTGCATACCGCTGCCTTGGCATCCAACTTAACCACAACAAGCTGAGAATCACATCAGCACCCCTCAACCTCACCTCTGAGAAGGCCCTAGTTGCTTTCCTGTTCTTGCCCTATTTATGGCGATGGATAAAAGCCACTGGATTACTAACAAAGCAAAAGGTAGGGAAGGGCCTAGAAGCTGGGTGCTAATTGTAAGAAATAATCCCCCCTTGTCAGATGTTCAACAATGTGATTATTTTGGTTTCCTGTCTGCGGGGTGGCTGGAGCACCATGTCATGGCAGATTTGGACCAGAACTTGCTAAGGCAGACACACATCCACGCTGCTGGTTCCTCTAACCTTCCACCTCCGAGTGGCTTCCTCAAAGGCATTAGAAAAGGGATAAACCGCTGCTGAGCTTGGAAGTACACCACCACCTTTAAAACTACCTGTCCTTGGCTTTTTCCAAGCTGACATGGTCTGGCTCTTCTCATGCTCTCAACAGTGTACAGCATATCAGCTGGGAGTCAGTGCCACTCATCTAAATGGTTTCTTAGCAAAGTTGTTAGCTCAGGCTCAGCCCTTACCCAAACTGCAGTGATACGTCTTTCTGCACAGAGCATCTGCAGGAGGGGCTCTGACCTGCCTTTGTTTTACCTGGTGAGGGTGGATGCTGTTTGCAACACGGGGAGAATTATGAGAGTATTTTTTGGAGGAGCATGAAGATAAGGACCCAGCATATTGTGAAATTCCCTGAGTACTGGGCACATGCCTCCTTTCTGAGTCCCTTTGGAAAGGCTCAGCTCAGCTCCTAGTCATGGTTCTGCCTGTTTTTGTGATGGGTTTAAGAACCCTGACCTAGGGATGTACAGGGCAGAGCTACTGAATGTTCTTAAAATTGCTGTACTTGGTACGTGCTGTCTTACTAGGCTGAGTATGAGGAGGTTCATGCTGCCTACACCAAGGAGAAGGCCCAGCTGTCCCTGCTGATGGAGAAACGTGCTGTGCTCCTCCAGGAGTATTCCCAGATTGAGGAGGAGCGCAGGATACGTCAGGAGAAGAAGGAGCAGGATCTGAAGGAATTCACCACCATGACCCTTGCTGCCATCTGCATCCAGGCCTTCTGGAGAGGCTACTTGGTCCGGTCCCTCTTCAAATCAAAAAGGAAGAAGAAGGGCAAGGGCAAGAAGACCAAAAAATAAAGCACAAAATCTAGTCTCTCTCCTCCTGGCAAAGCTGCTGACTCCACCGGGACTGAGCTCTTCCAGATAAAAGCATTAGATTTGAGAGAGCATTTGCATTAATGCCCAAGCTCTCCAAGGCTGGGGCTGCCTCTCATAGTTGGAATATATAGAAGCAGTAGCAGGAAGACATATCTCACCATTTTAGGTTTGGCTTTGCTACCTCTCTGCAAGGAGGAGGATGTTTAGCCCAGATCCTCAGGCTTGGAGCCAAGTGTGCTCATTAGAGATGTTTCCAGGGCCAGTGTCAGGGGCTGGGGGAGCCCCTTCACCCACACCTCAACCCGTTGCTGCTCATCGCATGGGCAGCCCCAGCCCTGCATCTCCCTGCTCAGCCTCAAACTGGCCACTGAGTGCCGATGGTGCTTGTTCATAAGACCTTTACTCGCTGCTTGCCGCCAGCGTGCTGGAACCCAGTAAGTGCTGTGAGGTTCCCCACAGGCCTTGTGCCACCCCTCCTGCTCCCCCTTCCAGCGCAGCAGCACAGCCTCCCTGCCCTGTGGTGGGTCCACAGCCCAGCTGTCACACAAGGAGATGGTTGGTCCCAAGGGCATGTTCACGGTCTGTTCCCACAAGGCCCCGGTGAGACCCCGGCAAAGGCTGGCAGGAGCTCCTGGTTTGGGCTGCCTGTGCTGGCAGGACTGCCAAGAGCGAGCAGGCAGAGGTGCACGTGCAGGTGATGGGTGAGCAGTAATGCGATCAGGGAGGATCAAAGCAGATTAGGGAGATCAGAGAAAGGCGATCCCTGGGTCTGGGAGGGTGGTGGTGGTGGTGAAGGGATAGGCCTGGGCGGATGTGGGGACACCTGGCAGGACAGCAGCATCTGCCGCAGGTTCCAGTGGCAATTTGCTGGGCTCACTGTGGAGAGGGATCCCCCTCAGACATGACCCAGCTCCTAAAAACAAGGACCGTGGGCCAGTGGGGGGAGCAGGTGAGGGGGAGAGGGGTTGTCCTCCTGGCTAGGCAGGCAGCACCAAGAAAGATTTTTATGTAAGTGAGCTGTGACAGCACCCTCCCCCGGCCCGGCACTGCTGCCCCTCGTGCTGGCCCCTCTGCCCACACGTGCTCACATATTGATCTCACAGGTTTTCCATGTTTGCTTGCTGGTTTGCATTCTTCCCCAGGTCATTCTTTTCTTAAAACAGCTTTAAGAGTGGGGTTTTTTCAGTGTTTTTCGCGAGGGGTGTTGGAGCAATGGCGAAACCGTGGCGGGCTGCTGGGCTCCTCAGGCTGCAGCTCTGGGCTCCAGCCTGCAGCTGGGCCGCATAAAACCCCCCATGCTCTCCGCAGCTTTCTCCGACACTGCTGAGGCACCGACTTCTCGGTCGCTCTCGCAGCCCGGCTGTAAAGGAGGGCTCGGCGCAGTGAAGTCACGCTATCCCCCGTGTCGACGGGGTAGCGAAATGGCGGCGGGGGGTCAAAATGGCGGAGGAGGGGGG
>VYZV01011943.1:63499-100987 GCA_013401275.1 Pandion haliaetus
GGGGGGGCCGCCCTCCGACCCGGGCTCCGACACCTACAAGGGCTGGCTCTTCAAGTGGACCAACTACCTGAAGGGCTACCAGCGCCGCTGGTTCGTGCTCAGCAACGGGCTTCTCAGCTACTACAGGTATCGGAGGCGAGGGGCGGGGGGGCGGAACGGGTCGGTACCGGCCCGGGGCTGGTGCGGTGTCCTTCGGCTGCCTGGGCCGGGTGCACCGGTGCCGGCCCCGCCAGGCCCGGGCAGGTGCCTCCGGTGTCGGGGGACGAGCCGCGGCCGCCCTGGCGGGGAGCACCCTGCGGGGTCTGCGCTTCTGCAGAACGAAAATCCTTTCGTTTTACCGAGTTGTTTCCCCCTCCCTTTTAAAGCAAAACTCGGGTTTTGGTCTTTCAGTGCCGTGGAGAGGAGCCGGCGGGGTCGGGGCCGCTGCGCAGGGATCGGCCGCCCCGTTGATCTCCCATCCCTCCGCCTCCTGCTGCAGCAGCTACAGCTGCTACAACTACCCTTGAAGCTAAAATCATAAGCCTTCTAGCCAAAAAACCAAACAACCCCAAACAAAAAAAACTTTCTCGCGTAAAATAGATTTGCTTTTGTAACCTGCTTCTGCTCCTTTGTTTGTTTTTTTCTTTTCTGCCAGGCAGGAGACCAGAGGCTGCAAATAATTCTAATAGTCCTGCGTGTAAATGCAAGCGCTGCGGCGACTGTGTCTGAGGGGAAAGGATGGCCTGGGATGTTGTGCTCCGGGAGGCAGCCGAGGCAGAAGTCTGTGTTATTGGAGGAAGGAAGGAAGTTATAGCATTTAGTGGTGACTCAAAAGTCTTGCCTGGCTTTCTTTGCTGTCTAATGTGATAGTTTTTGTACAGGCCGGTTGTAGGTTCGGTGAGGAGGCTATCGGACATGGGGATGGGAGGATGCAAGGTTTGATCCAAAGTGATGTTGTTGTTGTAGGTTCTCTTGTGTTTCTTGTATCAGTCAAGTGGTAAAAATATAATGTAGGGTGTTGTAGGATTTTGGTGTTTTTATCCTTTAGGAAGCATCACGTTTATTCTTGTTACTGGGAAGACAAGTGCTCTGTCACCTTCAGTATTGTGGATTATATGTAGACTGTATTTGAGAACATGGAAACGATCTCGGATATTAAAAATGGTTAGAGCTTTATAAAATAATACATCTTTAAAGTCCCAAACCCTGTCAGTGAGGACTTCTCTGTAAAGGCTATGCAAAAGCTGTATTTCCGCCTCACACAAAGTTCATCTTTTCTGCTACAGCTGATGACACATGGCCTGAAGCAGATCCCTGAGCTTCAGCTCACTGTCAGGTGTTAATATAAACTCCTCCAGCTCTAAAGAGAGGTCTGGAACCTGTGTACTGGGGTTGGACTGTGCCAGGTAACAGCTCAGAAGTTCAACAGTGTGTTTATCTGCTTGGAGTTGTTTAAACCCCCCCCCCCCCAAAACTCAAGCCAAACAAAAAATGCTGTGTAATGAACACCCCTGTGAGAATGTAGTTATGTCTCAGTAATTCAGTTAATTTACTTGTAATCCTTTCTGGTATGTTTATGCTCTTTAACTCTAGTTCAGATCTGGACCAGCAGAGCTATGTGTCTTGAAAAGGTTGTGGAAGTTTAATGCTCCACTTGTATCCATGTCAGAGTATTTTTTTTCTGTACTAGTGCCAAGTCTATCATAGGCAAACAAGTGGTTTTCTTGAACAATTATTTTAGATCGGAATAAGTGGGTTTATTTTAAGACAATTTGATCCATTTTAGGCTGAAACAACAAACAAAAACACCCAAGAAAATTATTCTAAGCAGCACGTGAAGGAGTTGAAACTGCATTACTTTGTGGAGCTTTCAGCCAGTGCAGACCTGCAGCGGCTGCTTGGGAAGATTGATGCTGAAGGTTTTTTGTGCCTTCTTTTCATCATGGGGCTCGATGAGAACTGAGTTAATTTGGTTGTGAGTCAGGAGTACAAAAATATAGTACAGAACACGTGGTAAAGTTCTTCTTAAATGAAGAAAAGCTTCCATGATACTCTTCAAAACCAATGCTCTTAAGTAGCAGCCGTGCCAACCCATTGAGTGTCAGCTCCAATTGCTTGTCGCAGAGTGCTCCTGTGAGACAATCTGAGGTAAACTGGCATTTTTATTTTAATATGACTTCTAGCTAACTGACAGGAGCAAAGAAGCTCCAGGTATCGGGCTATGTGTTTTCATTGACCTCCTCTGTGTGAGCAGACTGCTGGGCAACATGTGGACTGCTGCTTGTTTGACTTCTATGCAGAGAATTTAAGAAATAACTTCTATAAAGGTCTCTTGCTATTCTGTAAGCCTCGTGTCTTATTTTCTGCTGGGTTTTTGTGCTCAGCCTAGCTCTGAAGGTGCACGCCAGAATTTGCTGCTAAAGGCTTTGCAGGTTAAATCATGCCCTTGCAGGTGAATTGCAGCGCTCTCCTTGTCTCCGTGGCTTTTGACGCCTTTGTAGCTTGAGTTTGGAAGGTGGTTGCCCTGATACATGACCTGGATGATTTAGCTGTTGACTATTCAGGACTAGCTTGATAGAAACTTAATTTTGCTTGTGCACTAAAATAATCTTAATTGGAAAAACTGCACCGTGATGCCCAAGTGGCCTCCCCTTGTGTATTGATTTAGTTCCAGATTGAAGCTTTTAGTTTGAATTTCTGCTACTCACTGTTTAGCTTGCTTTAAAAAACCAGCCTGTCACGTTGCCTAGTGGTGATTCCTGGTAGGTTTTTTTGTTTGTAGAGTTGAGCTCTTAAAATCTTGGGTGGCCTCTTGGGAGCTCCCATTGTAATGGTGCGTCGGTGGGCGCAGTGCCATCCGGCAGGAGCTGCTTGGTGGGGTTTTCTTGGGCAGCCAGGTGCAACGCCTGTTTTCCACCCATTTGGTTTCACAGGGACAGTTTGCTGAATTAAAGCTTTTAATTAGAGTATTCTTTCTAAATGGAGTATTTAAAGCCTCCTGTATCTTTGCGAAATCTATGAAGATGTCAAGTCTTACTGCCAGTGAAGCTTCCCTGCAGATAGTATGCTTTTGCTTCATATTCCCTACTCTGAACCTGTGGAAAATGATAACGGCCAAGTAATTCTTGAAGATTTCCTCTGCGGTACCCTCCTCTGGAGTGAGGAGTGTGGATTTAGGAACTTCCAGGGGTCACACAGCAAAACAGTTGGACGATTTAAATTGCCCTTGATTGTCCCTCTTAGGTTGTTTTTTGACTAAGTTTTCTGGCTGACTTGGAACAGCACAGAGGCGATGCCTTGAGTTGGAAGGCAGTTTAAGCATGACACAACTAGTCTACTTGACTTGCTAATGATCAAAACTCTCTTTCTAAACTACTCTGGCAGGCTGCCACTTATAGATTCATCATTATTTATAATTAGCGTGTCTGTACAGGAGAATCTAATCACCTTGAACAGATAAGCATTTTCAAGGAGATTAGAGAACATCTTTAGGTAAGTATTAATTCATCAAAGATTGGTATTGCCTGTTGTGATCGATGCTCCAGATGAGTGTTGTCTTCTCCAAGCAGCTTTCTTATATTTCGAAGAGCTTGAGTTTCATGTTGTCGCCTCTGTGGTTTTGGTCCATAGCCCGTTATTTGTGGGTTAGGTGTCTGAACAGCCTTCAGCAGTACTCTCTGTGGTCACAGGATGTAATAGTTAAAGCAGTGCCAAATGGAAAAGAAAAAAAAAAACGTTTCATGCTGTGATTTGGTCATTGTGAAGTGAAAGGTTTCTCATCAGAAAGCAGCCTTAGCTTCCCTTGCTGGGTCTGATCTTAGAGGAGTGATGGGTGCCTGGGGCAGTTTAGCTGTCTTGTCTGCTATCCTGCAGAGGTGGAGGGCATGGGCAGCTCAGCTCCCTGGAAAAGCTGTATTTCCCAGAGCAGCATTCTTCACTAGCTTTGTTTATCCAGCCTTTAACTCTTGGTTAGCATTGTAAGATCTTGACTACAACCTAGAGGGTTTTTTTTCCTGCTTCTTGTACTTAGACTCCAGCTGAAAGCTGAGGTGGTGAGTTCAGGAAGGAGCTTGAAAACTGCTGCTGATATTAGAAATGTGGAGGAATTGAGGACTTCCAGAAGATACCTCTGGGAGCCTCTGGTCCAGTGCCCACTCAGTGTGGGGCCACCCAGTGAGGATGCTCAGGACCTTGAGCTGCTGAGGTTTGAATGTCTCCAAGGTATGAGATTACACAGACTCTCCGGCCCCGCTTCCAGTGTTGGACCACCCTTGGGGGGGGAAAAATGTTTCCTTATATTTAGTTTGTACAAAATAAAATGAGGAGGGAGATACACTCTCCTAGAATGATTTTTATAATGGCTTGTCCCTCCACAGACATAGAAGTAGCTGGATGTTCTTGAATGTTTGTCATCCTTGGGGTGTTGGAGCACACAGGTTTCAGGGACAGCCCTGTGGCTCCATGGTGACTTTGAGCTACTTGTTTTTAAAGTGTTTTAATAATTTGTCTTCCCAGTCATCTTGTTTTCATGTGATACTTGCTTTATCCATATGGTGCTTTGCTGTTGATTGTTGTTCATCGTTTGCCCTTTTTTGAGAAGGCTCCTCTTCTGTGCTTTGTAACTGGGGATGCAGTGCTTGCATGGCTCCATTGGGGCACGTCACGTCAGAGCAGCACTTGAGTGCTGCTGTGGTGCGAGATGAGTGATGCTCTTTCCTGGGCTGCTTGTTGCAGGCTTGATTGCTCCACTCCCAGTTTAGTGCTGTGGTGGGGAAGTTGGGCTCACTTGACTCCAAACAGCAACTGCTGCTGACACTGCAGGAGAGCGTGAGACACAGATCTTAGCCCTTAAGGGTTTTTCTGCCATGGCCTGATTATTAGCACTGTATGAAGATTTTTATATCTGTTCCTTTGGTTGTAGTATTCTGCCTGGTTCTGTTTGCTGGTTGCAAGCTGCCAACAAGAGCTATGAACTATCTTGATGCTTTATTTCTACCCATATAATCTTAAATCAAGTATACTGGCCCAGATGCTTCATTTGATGAAATTGTAGCAGAAATAACTGTTTTGTCTTGTACAAAACTAAAATTTTGAGAGGGGCAACGCATTCCGGTTTTGTGCGGAATGACTGCAGCCTGTATTGCTGTCTCAAGGTTGATTGTGTGGTGAACTTTCAGGTAGCATCACTTACACTGCAATTTTAGCTCCTGGAGCTGTTTGCAGGTATGAAGCATATTTATGGGCTCAGCTGCTCAGATACTTATGGGAGAGTAAGATGCCTGTCACCTGTTTCTGGTCTCAATTGTTCCAGCTTTTGTTTCTGGAGAACATGTAGGTGTAGTTATGCCTTTGCTGTAGCCTTCCTCTGTCATCCTCTGCAAGGGCAGGGGAAGGTCACTGCTCCAGCCCTGCATTTCTCCCACACACTGCTGGTAGCTGCTGCTCAGCTCTGCCTTTTGCAGCTGAGGGCTCATGTGGGCTGGCTGCTGCTTCGTGACAACAGTGGCTTTGCTCACCTCTGAGAAATTATCATCAGCCATCGGGTTGGTCTTCCTTCGGTGTGTGCTGCTGAGCATGCTCGAGAAGCGATACGGCTGTCTCTTCTGGTCCAGGTGTGCAGAGGTGACTGGTATCATCTGCCTTTTGGCTGTAGCTCTTATGCCTATCTTTTTCCAGGGTAGTAGGTATTCAGCTCTGACTTCGCTTGCTCCAATTACAGGTTTAAATTTGTGCTTGCATGGTCTGTCATCCTCTGTACCCACAGTGAGTCACTGGTGAAGGAGCTGATCTTTCTTGTCAGAAGTAATGTGAGAAACCTGCTGTGTCTTTCCTTACAGTATCCCTTTTAGCCTACCTGATTTCCTTCCAAAGAGTTTTCAGTCAGTACAATGTGCAATGTTTAGAGCACTGTAACTCGCTTCTGAATGACTTGAACTTTCATTATCCATCATTTTATGTGGCAGCAAGTCAGACTATTGAGCTGCTTTTCTGTATTGTTTAGTGCTTATGTGTAAATTGCATTGTAGCTAGGTAACTTACTCGAGTAATTTTAGGTAATGTAAGTGTGCAGTGATATCAGAGCCCTTTGCTTCTTGTAGGTCTCTTCAGATCTAGTGCTGATGGCCAACAACTCAGGTCGTCACCCTGAAATGTGAGTTGTTCCAGCCTGCTATCTGGAGGGCAGGCAGCTCCCTGTTACTGTGCTGTAACATCCTGGAGATTTGTCCCCTAAATAGGATAGTGCTTCAAAACCTGAGCTAACTGAAGGTGTTAAATTTCCCTTCAGGTCCTCATTATGCTGATCAATTATTTTAATTGTTCCTATGGCACCTTGGCAGGGAACTTTCTACACTTTATATCAGCCTTTTTTTGGTTTCAATCAAAAAGCTTGTTTAATATAATTAATTACTTAATATTTCTCTGTCTGATGACTGCAGGCTGGGCAGATGGAGTTAAAGCGGGAGGATGATAAAGCTGGATGTGCTTGTAGCTGTTGGGTCAGTGATTGCTGACTCACACAGGCATGTGTTCGAGGTCCCCAGTGCTGAGCCTTCAGGCTACGTACAAATCAACTTCAGAATTAAAAGTGCAAATTCAAAACATGGTACTACAGGCCAATGGTATGATTCAATTGTCAGTGGCAGCACTGGGATAAAAACAGAACAAATCTCCTTGGTCCTGTTCCAGGCACTTATGTGATTCACTTCACCTTTGCAAACATGGGCTCCTGGGAGTGCTGTTTTGAAATGTGCCTTGGTTGCTCTTGGTCATCCCACTGTTACCGGGTGATGTTGCTCATAACTGTATGACATTGCTGCACTGCTGGGTTTGTTGCTGCTTGCAAGTTATGTCGTGCAGTTCACAGTGCTGACATGGGCAGCGATGAAATTTTTGCAGTGTGAGCAGTATTGACTGGCTTACATGCGTTAGAAACGTGTTGTCGCATGTGTTTGCCCTGTATCCAGCAGTCCTTCCTTTTACACTAATTTGGGCCAAACTCTATTTCTATCAACTTTCCTGTTGTTTGTTTTCATTTTGTTTTTTTTTTAATCTGACTCTTTAAGGATATTTCTGCTTTGAAATCACGACCGGATTGATGTATGTCCCTACAGTGACTCAGGGGGAGGTCCTTCCTTCCGTAAAAATAGTCTTAATACTCCAGATGAAGAGTACTGTCTGGATACATGTAGCAGTTTAAAGCAGCTTCCGCAGTGCATGTGAAGATAAATGTGGTGAAGTCAGAGTCTATGCCTTTCTCCTTTCCTTTAACACAGAGCAGTGATTCTTAATCTGTTATTAATAGCTAGAGCAGGTTTCTGCTAAGCACTTTGTAAGAAACAGAGCAGGAAAATGTTGTCCTTCACACCTACTGCTTGCATATTACTGCTGTATGCATTAGATCTTCTTACTTTAGGCTTGTTGATTGGCATGGATACCTACACATTGCAGCTGTGTGGTCTTTTTAAAGAACAGCAAACTGCTTCTTTCCATGGCATAGCTGGCAGATGTGATAACAAGGGCTTGCAGTAGTAACCCTGGATGGGCAGCAAAGCTCCTTCGGGAAGACACTTGGTCTCCTGTTGCTGGGGCAGGCGTTCAGGTTACTTGCTTAGTTTCTCCAGGGATGCTCCCTATGGTGTTTGGTGACGTTGGGCTGTAAGTGCAGCTGCATTTTCAAAAGTGTGGTGTTGGGCATTTCCCAGCAGACTTGGTGCTTTGATCCTGTCACTCATCCGAACACAGAATTAAGGGTATTTGTCACAGCAGAAAATATCCATGGCAACTAATTTGCCAGTTCTGTGAATCTTCACAATTTTTGAAGTTTCTCTTTTTCTGTGAAATGCACAGGGGTGGTTCCACAAACTTTTTTTTTCAGGTCTTCTGCAGCTGTCAGGAGTGATGGCTCTTCTTGGAAACGTGTGAAAAATACACCGGTCCCAGTTCAGAAGACAGGGTGAGTTTGGGTGTATTTGGCTGTGGAGTGGATACGGGTGACCGAGGTATGCTTATGACAGTAGGATGGAGACAGGCCCCTTATCTCCAGATGGAGTGTGCATGAATGGGGATTACATGATTAAATAAGCACCTTTTTGTCTTAAAAATGTGGAGATGATGTGCAGCAGGTGGGGGTGCCACCTGTGCCTGCAGCTTGTTAAGAGTTAATGAAGTTAAATTTCAGCCTTTGGTTTGAAGTCCTTTTTGGAGGCATCTGGATGTGAGAGTGCTTGGGTAGTGCTTCATGGCTAGGTGTCAGGCCTGTGTGCTTCAGAACCCCCATCCTTTTTTTTAAAACACGGAGACTTTCCAGCTTTGTTGCTTCCAAGTTTGTACATTACTGTGACTGATGCTGGATGCTGTTTATCCGCCGTTTGTTGTTCCCAAGTTACTACTGAGGTGTTCCCCAGCAGAGCTTGTGGAGCAAAACTCACTACAGGTTTATAGTATGTGGTCAAGTGAAACTAATATGTGGCTTTATTTTATCCAAGCAGTTTTTTCCTTTCCTTGTCAGTTGGGTCTCTTGTGGTCTGTGTTGGTGAGAGACTGCTGCAGGCTCCCTATCTTTGAATCTCTCCTGGCCTGTAATTTTTATAAGCAGGACAGAAGAGAGTACTCAAACCAAAAGTCATTTTGTGATGGTTCAAAAGGTGACAATCATCTTAATACTGTATAATTTGTACTGAGGATGCACAGCACACTTATCAGCTCACACTGCTGAATTGTATGGTACTTTCACTGTCTTGAGACAACACATAGGGCACCCTTTTGAAGCTGGTATAGTGTTAATGCTCACAGTAGCCATATCCTGTCAAGGACTGATAAGGAGTACTGTATGGCTTGATACTTGTTAGAGTGTAGTGTTTGAACATATAATTTGATTCTTTTTTTTTTTTTTTTTTTTTTTGAGGTGGTAAGATTACACCGCATTAGTCCTAGTATTTGCTTTATAATGTCTTTATTAATGGGTGAGTGCACTCTCAGCCAGTCTGTGGATGATACCAAATGGAGCAGAGAGGCTGCTACGTCAGAAGGCAGGTCTGGGTTTCAGAGGGACCACAGCAGGCTGGAGAAACAGGATGATGGGAACCTCATGATGTTCAGCAGAGGCGAACGCAAACCCTGCCCTGGGGTAGCTGGGTAGAAGGCAGCTTTGCAGAAGAGCCCCTTGGGGGTCCAGGTGGACAACAAGGTGACCAGGAGCCATCAGAGGTCAGCTGTCTCTTTGGCTGTGTTAGCAGAAGTGCAGCCAGCATGTCAAGGGAAGGGATCATCCCCTCTGCTCAGCACTGGGGAGGCCTGTCTGGGCTGTGGGTCTGGTTTGGGGCTCCCCAGGACAAGGGGAGGGATGTGGGTGTGCTCAGCCTGGAGTGGAGGAGGAGAAGGGGAGACCTTACTGCTGCTCACAGCTACATGATGGGAGGGTGTGGAAAGGACAGAGCCTGGCCCTGCTCATGACGGGATGAGGCAATGGGCTAGTATCAGCATGGGAAATCGTACATGAAGACAAGGAAACATATTTTAATTGGGAGTGGGGGCTGAATACTGGGATAGGGGTCTGGAGAGGTGGAGGAAGCCCTTGACTATACTCAAGCTGTGGCTAGACAAGGTCCTGAGCAACCTGATGTGGTTGCTTCTGCTCAGAGCAGGAGATTGGACCTGAGGTGCCTTCCAGACTCAGTTAATGTACCATTCTGTTATTATTTGGTTTCTGATGCTTAGAACTTGGTAAGCTTGCCTTCAGATCTCCAGATACTGATGGAGGATGAAGAAAAGCAACATCATGTCTATGGCTTGCCCTGGCAGTGCCAGGGGAGCACTGGTGATTCCTGAGTCTGTATGCTTCAGGCTGTTTCATAGACTTGACTCCCCCACTTCCATGACACCCTGCATTGTTCCTGCTACAGGGGGTTCACAGTGCAAGGCACTCATTTATTCTCTTTTTTTTTTTTTTCCTCCTGATTCATGTTCCACTGCCAGTGTTGGGGACAGACAGCCATAGGTGAGTGATGGCTTTGGGGAGAACAGGAGAGCTATGTCAGCAGAGCACCTGATGGGAAGAGCTGCATGGGGATGTCTCCAAATGTGAAGTGAGGAGAGCTGACTGGGGCTCACAGAGCATTGGAGGTGTACAGATAACCAGTGGTTTACTGCATCCTTCTGGTCCTTGGGTTGTATCTCCTCTGCTCGCCCCACGGGTGAGAGTCATGTCACGACTGGGGGAGGTGGGAAGGGACGGACCGCAGGGTATGTTCAGAAATGAGCTGGATCCACTTATAAATCTGAAAAGCCGATTTGGTGAGGTATCTGGACACTGGTGCTTTCAGCACAACTTGAACAATGCAATCTCACTGTGTGCTCTGTGCTGGTTCTAAAGTTGATTTTTTAATAGTACTGAGAATTTGGCTTTGTAAAAGCCAGCGTTACTCATCCAGCCCCTCCAGCTCTCAATTCCTGCACTGCTTGTGGCTGTACTACTTTTTAAAAAAAAATAAGTACAGTTTTATTCTCTAAAGTTATAAGTTGGCCCCTAAAGTGAGGGAAGAACTTCTGCCTGACATTGGGACAGCCTGAGGATTGACAAGCCAATACAAAGGCACATCTGAAATTTATGATGTGATTATACTGTGCTTTACTGGTATATCATGGTTTTATTATTTAAAGCTTATAATAAATGTAGTGTTTTGCTGGGATGCTTGGGGAGGCAGAGACCTGTCTGAGTTTCTGATCCCTTTAGGAGTGGGATTTGCTTAGGAGCTGAAAGACAGAAATGTTAATATTTTCGTACCTGTTTGCTTTTGCCTGCGTAGTCTCTGGGACATCCCAGCTGTGGTGCTGCCCTTGAACTGTTTTCTGAGGAGCCTGCGTTTTTGTGTAGGTAAACTTTGACAATGCACTGGGTGAGGCATCTAACTCTTCCTCTCTGTCCCTTTCCTTTACACCACAAGAAAAGCAGTGAAGACTTCTGCTTTGAAGTGGAAAACCTATGGATGCAAGCGCCTTAGAAGTTTAGTTTTAAATTTGGAAGTTGACTTGCAGAGGTCTAGTAAGTTGTCCTTTGTTGCCTTGTGATAGGACAGTTTTTTCTTCCTTACAGCCTGTAGGCATCAGGCCCTGAATTGTCACTTCTAAGTACCTTTAGATGATGCAGCACTGTATCTCAGCACAGATAAGGTCTGTAATTACTGGATTGGATTCAATTCTACAGGGCAGTAATGAAGTATCTCTCTAGCTGCCCATATCCAATATTTTCCATTTTGGGGACGTTACAGGTTAATATATTACCTGTCATCCCGTGCTTTGGAGACAACGTAAAGCACGTGCCATGGGAACGAGACTGATTTCATCAGGATTTTTGCATTTGATTTCCAAGTGCACAATACCTGTAACAGGCTTAATAATTGTGAGTCAAATTCTGCTGTCAGAATGGGGCACTGAGAGCTTTAGGGAAAAGTCCCTACAGATGCTGGAGGGAGGCAGTGACGCATTTGTAGTGAAGCACTGGGAGCATGGCAGTGGAGCTTTCCTCTGTAACGTGACTGCTGTGCTGTGCCCTGCGTTTCACAGGGAGAGGCTGGATGGTTGTAACTGGAGCAGGAGCTGCATAATCTTTAATGTGGTGTGGTTTTAATGTTGTTGTGAACTTGGTCTGAGGTGTTTTCATGATGAAGATCTACAATTCCAGCAGGAATGTCTTTAAACATATTCCTGGCCCAGACAAGACTATGGGATAGGGTTTTGTTGATCAGACTTTTGTGCTGCCCAAACCTGGGATCGATAACCTTGCATTGGTTGGCAGCAGGGTGTATGTAGCTTCAGGTCCCACATCATCCTGCTGGGGTTGGAGCCTAAGATGTGCAGAAGGCTTTAGGGAGAGCACGTTGTTAGGTGAGCTTGTGCCTCCCTCCTGCTGCCACATCAGTAGAGGTTCCCTGGTAGGAATTGCTTTAAGAAAAGCCACAGTGCATCAAGTCTCTATCAAAAAACCCTCTTGGCTTTCCAAGGATCATTTAGAGGACATGCAAGAGTTGCATGTGAATTGTTGATATTTAGCTTGCAGTGTGTCTGGGACCGCTGCCTTTTTTCCCCCTCTTTACTGAGTATATGTCCGACAGGAGGAGGACAGTACGAAATGCAAGACCCAAGCCAGTTGTGGGACCTACCAGTTGAGATGTGATGGGCTTTGGGGTGGTGGGCTTTGCTCAGTGTTGCAAAGCTGTTTTTCACCCTAAATGTTTTTACTGTAGTTGCGAATGGGAGAAAGTATGGGGAGGTTTGTTGGCTTGGTACTGGACAAAAACAAAGACAACATCATGGTGGTAATGTATGGTGTGTTGAGGGCGAGTTTATAGCTTGAGGGTTGTAAACCTAGCAGAAATGCTTAAAATCACTGTCCAGTTTCAGTGCACTCCTGTGATTGAAATTAATGAAGGTACATCATACTAGCAAAGTAGGTGCGAAGCGCACCTTTTCTCTCTTTAATAAAACCTCAAGAGTAGTGTTTCTGCTATGGCAGATGTCTATAAAAAGAATCTGCTCCCATGTGCAACTGTTATAGTCTGAACAACTTAGTTTAGTCTTAAGCGAGCATGAATATGATGTGGTCTAGCTCGCTTACTTGGGAAAAGAACATTTTACTGCTTTTTCACTCGTGTACTCCTTAATAGGTTGATATGGGACTATGGGAAGATTTCCTACGGTGGCCTGCCTTCTATTCCTTGTTAGACCATTTCTTTTTATCTCTGGTAAAACAGTAAAAAAATTGAAGGTTTAAACCTGCTTTTCTTCCTGCACCTCCTTACAAGAATAAAAACATAGAAATGGGCAGAGAAGGTAAGAAAAATGAGGTTTCATGCATAAAAGCTCTTTGGTGTATCCTGGGAAGAAAGGAGGAGGATGAACACCGCTTTATTTTTCACCTGCATGAAGTTATGCTCTGAAAACTGGCTAAGCAGTGGGCTGCTTTCCTCTGCAGCTCAGCTGGGGTCTTCCTCCTCCCCTGTGGAGACTTGCCCTGTCCACCCTGCAGCGCTTTGGGCTCCTTCCAGCAGCTGAACTTGCTGGGGTGAGAACCCCAGGGCTCAGTATACTTCCTAGCGGCTGCCGGAAAGACATGTGACATGGGTCACTGTCCTGCCAGCACCTTCCTGGATTTGCTTACATGGAGGAGCCCATGTATGTACAGGGTGGATTTTAGACCAAGTTTGGCCTTTCTTGTGTAGGACCTGCCTTAATGCTTTTGTATAAATGTTTGGTCTTCAATATATTGTACTTTAAAGCTATGCAACAGAATTTCTCTCTTCTGTTGGCTGGAGAAAATGTAAAGCTGTGAAAAAGCTTCAGAGAACTGGTTTCCTTCTGGTGCTGAGCTGTACTTGTCAATATTTGTTTTCACGGATGTAACTATCCATATCTCATACCATACTGGGGGAGTATATACAGTGGGATCAATACACTGATCAGTGTTAAGGCGCACAGCAAATATCTTTCTGCTCTTCCTGTTTTCACTTTTGTTTTTTTCTGCACTGGCAAAGTAACTGTATGTTGCCCCTGTGTGTGTTAACTCTCTTCATCCAGTTTAAGTTGTCCTGATTAGGAAACAAAAATCTTTCTTCTGTCTCAAGCAGTCTAACTTTGAAATTGTTAGAGGGGCAGAGGAGGCAGGCGTTTAGAGAAGGTAAGCGTTTGATGCATCTCCTACGGAAATGAATGTTGCTGAGGCTGAGGTCTAAAAATAAACTGTTCCCGGCCCTGTCCCCTTGATGGGAGCTGCTTGGACACAAGCTCTCAGGCACTCAAGGACAGAGGTTTTTTAATGCCCTTTATGAAGCACCAGGGCCTGGACCTGCAGCGGGGCTTTGGGACCTGCCGGCAAAATCCTTCTGCTTCCTGAGAGCCTGAGAGCTGGGTGGGCTGGCGTGGGTCTCCTGGCCGAGCAAAGGCCTGTTTGTGCAAAATGTGGTTTTGCTCATTAATTGCTTATTTGCCCTTGTGGTACATGTACAGCAGGCGTCTTTGGAAGTCCCCTGGGTTCCCAAAGTGGTTGCTGAAATGAAAAGTAGTGACTTTGAATGAAGTGCTGATGCTGCTTTTGTGGATGTGAACCTTGCCTGCCTGGAGGAGAGGGATGGGATGGTAGCTGATTCTTCTTGAGAATGTGTGAAGGTGTCCTGTGAAGTGCCCTCTGGGAGACCAGTACCTAGGCTTGGCTGTAAGCAGAGGAGCATGAAGCTGGTGAGAGCGGAGGGCAGGTCGCAGACTGTGCCAAAGCAGCTTGAGTATTTCTGCATTAAAAACTCCGAGCATCTTATTGTGCCATGGAAGTATTCTTGCAAGACAGTACACTAAAATAACACTGAAAGTCTGGTTTGAGCAGTTGGGAAATTTGCTTAAAGCTGTAACTCATCCTTGTCCGTGCATGTGAGCAGTCCCTTGTGAAGGTCACCGACTTTGCCTTCCATCTTGGCCATACATTTAACTCTTCTGTTCCTGGTAACCCCCAGTCAATATCTGTAGGATTTTTTCAGAAAACATATAGCCCCTGAACACTGATCCCAATGCAGAGTATTGGCATTACTCGGATCCCCAAGACAAACTTCTGAAAGCACTTTGTATGTGCTTTGTATGGCTCTATATTTCTGTGTGCTGGCTAGAGGGAGTGTGGTATCCCTAGTGCCAGGAGCAGTCTGACTGTCTTTCTGGCATTTACTTTGTGAAGGTAAATAGAGTAACACACTATCACCGGATGCTTGCTTGTTATTTTGGAGTTTTGTGACAAATTATATGATACAATATACATTATATATAATAACAATATGTTACTGATAATACAATATGTATGATACAATACAATATTTATGATACAATATAAATTAATCGTAGCATGTATATACATAAATCGTATATACACATAAACCCTAAATTTAATACCTTGCTCTAACCATTGTAACATTTTTCTGTGCTTCATCCTTGATTGGCTTGATTGACCCTGATGAGCAGTGTTCATCTAAGTAGGCTGATGGTAATGAAAATATGACTGTTCAGGAAGAGGTCTGGAGGCACCAATGCTGGAAGACTTGCTTTGGGCATTTGGTCTTGCAGGTTAAGCAGCTCAGATGTCAGGTCTGTCCAGAAGTGGTTGGCCAAGGTCACTTGGGCACCTGCAGGATTTTATCCAAGCGATCTGCCAGTCCAAGTCACAGGCCAGGAAGCAGTTAACTCTCGATTTCTATTTAAAAAAAACAAACCTCTTGGCATCTCCAGCAGCTGAAAAACCAGCTGCCAAAATCTTTTTATTTTTTGGGTAGTGCCATAAGGAATGGGAAAGATCTTACGTTGTGTCACACCGCCCCATGCACTCAATTGCAGATATGTTTTAAGATCCGGCTTGCATTTTCCCCTCTCTGTTTCATCATTTCTTATGGAAAAAATTGCTGTTCACTGGATTGCTGAGCTCTGCACTCCCCAGGAGTGTGTCCTCAAAAGACAGTCTGATAATTTCATAGATAATGGAGATCGTGGAGGTACCTTGTATATGTAAGTGCCTCTTTCAGTTTTCAAGTTCATGCTCCCTTCTTCTGCTCAGACTTGGGTAGCAATTTTATGCCCACTACCCAGCGACTTAAATTGGTCCTGAAAGGCAGGCAGCTGCCTACGTTGGTCTCTGTGAAGAAGAGGTAATTGCTACCTACTGAAAGTAGGATATGCTGATTATAGAGCTGAACACATTTTTTGTTGCGGAATGAAGTTTCTGGGTGTTGCAGGAGGCCTCAGAAGTTGCTGTTGTCTGCTGACGTTGAGTATTTGCCTTGAGCAGAAGCAGCTGCTTGTCTTGTTTGGTGAGAAAATGCAACTGAATGAAGCGCTCTCCAAATCTGTGCTGGGTGCACACCTAGAAACCAGCCTTCATGCTGTACAGTACGTAAACCTGTAGCAAGGCAGTTGCTGAATTGAGGAGTTCACAGTCAAGGGCTGAGAAGCAACAGTTAGATTGGGTTTTAAATGTGAAGTTTTAGCTTTGTCTTCCTGTGCCTAGGCCTTAAAATAGAGGAAGAAATATGTCTATACAACCATGCAGGCTTTGCATCTAGATCTATCCATAAGAAATACTTCATACGAAAGAAATTCTGTGCTATAATTTTAGCATTGTTTGAAAGTTGGCAAAATGTCAGAAGTGTGATGACTTTAAAGTGGTGTTCGAGGTCACCATAATTCATGCAGTGTCTCTGAAGAATATTTATTTATGTTGATGGTAACTTGCATGAAGAGAGCTGCTTGCAGCCATGGAAAAATTCTTGGAAGCAAGCTCTTCTATCCACACTTGATCTCAGAAAGACTGGGTAGGTCTTGTGCTCAAAATAAATGCACCCCTAAACTCTATAGTCCGAAAACCCAGGATATTTTTACCAAGCTGAATATTTTAAGTATGAAAGTACGTCAGTGGGATAGGAATAAAAATTGGGTCTTAATGTTGTCTGTGCTGTGCCCTGTGCACTCTTACGTTCTTTGATGTAGTGGTGAGAAAATATAAACATAACCTGACTATGGCTGTTCTTTATTCTGATCATTTAACCCAATTCCCAAGGGTTGGAGGACCTGTGAAAACTTAAAAGCAGAGGCTGTAACAAGAAAAATTACTGCTTGAGGCTCTCATCTGCTGTATTGCATTTATTTCAGCGTTCTTGTGCAGTAAAAGCATTTATCAAATTAACCTTGTGTATGGTCATTTGTTGGTTGTTCTTGTTTAAAAATGAGCCACCTAGCATGTAAGTCATGCATTGCCCAGGTCTTAGTTTATACTAACTTCTGTGGAGATGATGGGATCTGGACCAGACCTTCCGTAAACTTTTAATTGATGCAGTAAACTGGGTAGCAGTACTGCCCACATATTTTGGTGGGTTTTTTCCCCTCTGGATCTTTAGCATTTTGTTTGGAAAGTAATGAAAACAGTAAACTGGGGGGGCTTCCTCTGCCATTTTTAGAAGAGGAGAACAGGGTTTTGAAGAGGGTTCTCTTGAATGCTGAGTGTGAGCCTGCCTCCAGCAAAGCTGCCAGCATCCCTGCTGGGCTGTGAGCTCTGGGCTCTGTCTGGCAGTTGCAGTTTGGCACTTTCTCACATGTCTCACATGTAGTTACCAGAATATACCCCTGTGCCGAGGTTTTATCTTTGGGACATACAGCTAGGCAACTAGTCAGAGAAGAGTCTAAATGGGAAGAAATCCAGTGTATTCAAAATACAGGTGAGGGAGTGCTGAGGGTGATACTGGCGTGCCTGGTGCTAAAGACAACTCTTTGTTTTCCCCAGCAGCTTTTTGTTGTTGTGCCTAATGGCATAATGGTCGTCAGCGTCGTTGTTGCAGGAGATGCAGCTCCATACGCAGAGCCCAGCTCGCTGCAGCCTTCCCACTGCCTGGCTGTACAGCAGTGGCTTTGCTAAAGCTGCTGACTTTGTGTTTTGGATTTTTTGGGTGAGATGGACAACTGCATGTGATGTCTGCTTTATCAGCTGCAGGCTGACTGCTGTAAGTGGAACACTTGGTACTCTGGTCTGCTCTTAGGGGGTTTCTTGCTGGCCAAGTACTAGAGTATTTTCCCAACCAGATACACGTTGGTTTGCTTTTCTTGTGCTGAGTTCCTTTACAGCCTTTAATTCTGCTTCTGTTGGAAGGGGAGGAGTGAAAGCCCTTTTTGGGAAGCTGGAGGAAGGTGTTGCATTAGAGTAAAGCTGCACTTGTACAGCATCACAGCAGTGTGGAGGGCTTCTCTTGCCCTACAGAACAAGGTGACGGTTCACCCTGGGGAGCTGGTGAAGCTGCTCACCCAAACGAGCAGCTTGAAGAGCTCTTTCTGGGTGCCTGTGTTTACAGGGCTGATATCGTTATCAGCCAGGGTCACCACCAGGCTCTCCAGAGGTGGAGAGGAGATAGCATGATGTGGTGGGAGGAGTGGGGAAGCTTACTGGTAACTGCTTTTTTTTAAACTTGTTTTATTCTTTCTTTGTTTTCTTTTTTTTTAAATTTTTCATAAAATACCCAACAGAAAGTCCCTTTGCCAGACTGTATCTTGCACTTGCTGATCACTGTGTGGTGGCTTACAGTTTTTTCCTGCTGACCACTGCTGAGGTTTCCTGGCAGAAAACCTGCACTGTGCACATGGGAGAGTCATAAGTGTGTTATAAAAGCTAATCCTGAAAAATATGCATTTGAATAGATTGCTTTTAGAGTATCCTTTTATTTGGGGTGGAAGTCTTACTGGTGGGAGCCCAGTTGAAGCAGAACATCTCTTTGGGGAACGAGGGGAAGGGAACTGGGGCACGTCTATGCGTTTTGATACGGTTCTGATGTTAGCAGTAAAAGCACTTACAAGTCTATGTGCATTTAGATATGCTTTACACACTGTTTTCGCAGGAAACAGGCCCTGTACTCAGGCATCCTGCTTGGATATATTATATGTTCAGAGGAGATTGCCTGTTGATGAGCCAAATGGGTCTAGCCGCACTGTTCAGCCACCTAGCCAGCAGGTTTGTGGCACTTTTATTTAAGAAAAGAAGCAGGGGGAAGCCTGGGCGGCTTCAGAGACGTTTCAGCTTGGCAATGTTGTTGGTTTTCTTGACCTGACTATCTATTAGATCTGTATACTTCGCCAGCAGTGAGTTTTCCGAGACTCGCTGTTACATCAAAGATGCCTCTGACCTGAAAGCGCTAACGTACGCAAAATGTGCTCATGAGATTTTGCATTAAACCTTCATGGCACAGAGTGTCAGGGATGAGTGCGGTGCCTTGTCCTACACTGCAGCAGTGTGGGTAAGAATGTCTGTCTGACAAATTACCTTCCTTGAGCTCCCTTATAGTTTTTTTTCCCTCTTTGTGAAGCATGAAGAGACAAGGTCTGTTTGTAATGATGCGAAGCAGAAGTGTCTTCCAGATTTTTCCTTAAAAAGGCTTGCCCTGCACTGGAGTAGGTGTTGCAGCCAAACTAAAGTGGCAAAGCACTGGAGAAAGGAGTGTGAAATCCAGATTGCTTCTCTTACTGCATCTGTCTGTACAGGAGAGATTTACAGTAATGTCACTCCTAAACCCCGGCTTGGCGACAATGTGCAGTGTTGGCTGAGGCTCATTGGTGTTGGGTCCCATGTGCAGGGAGTGGCTTGTCCCAGAAGCTGGCTTGGGAAGCTGCTGGATGGGTTGGGGCAGGGAGAATTGTCTCGTGATCTGTGGAAGTGGTGGGTGCCCAAGCCGCAGGCGTCCCTCCAGTCGGCGAGGATTGCAGCCTGGATTGCAGGCTTTTTCCCTTAAATCTGATTGTTGCTAATCTGTTCCCATCCCAACTGCAGCCAGTTGCAGATTGATCGACCTTTAAATAGAAGTAAATTGTATCTTTTTGCAGAAATCTCAGCACAGCACTTGCTGTAAGCTTGTTTGGGTTTTGTTTGTGATTTGGTAGGTTTGGTGAAGGGAAAAAGAGGAAGGAAAAAAAAATCCGAGCTCTTTGTCATGTGGAGCTTGCAGTTTGTGAGATCTGTGCTGAACCAGCTTGTGACATGTTGAACGTGAATACTGCTTACTGTGTGAGCTGGGAAAATACCTCCCAAGCCACGTGCCTGCTTTCTCTTGGGCATTTCTGTTCTGGAATTGAGTCATCATAAAAATCCTTTTTCCTTGAACCAAGGGAGAATAATAACCCCAAGAGGTTTGGTGTCCATGCTTACATCCCCTAACTTCAGGCATGTGAGCTTTTGGCCTCAAAATAAAAACAGTTTTAAAGTGCTTTTTGGAATTTCTCACGCATAAAATTGAATGCAGAGATTTCACTGGCTTTATACTGCCAATTATTTTGAACAAAGGATGTGCGAAATCTCGGTTTATTGGGAAATGTGCCATGAAGCACTTCTGCAGACAGGTTTCTGTAACACAGTGATGGGGCTGCTCTGCATGAAATATTTCAAATGTTCTTGTAGAGGACGGGATGATGGTGACTGAAATCGAGCACCAGATTTCAGCGTGGATGAACTGCTCGGGCTCAGAGGACCCTGAAGTGGTGGCGGCGCGAGGCTGGAAACTGGTGCCAAGGTGGGTAGGGAACTGCTGGCCGGTGTGGGTGATGTTGGGGAGGCGGTGGTGGCACAACAGCCTTTTGTTGGCAGGGTGAAACGGAGAGTGTGGCTCCTGTCCCTGCGCCGCGTAGAAACACTGGTGGGTGCTGGCCGTGCCGCTGGTGTCACCAAAGGATTGGAGAGCTGGACCTAATCCATATAGTCTTGCTAGACTGTGAACTCTGCATGGAAATCCTTGTGCATTGTCCAGAGTTGGTTTGTGCTTTGCGGAATGCAAGCAGAGAGCAGCATCCTGTGGGAAGAGCGAACCTTGCTGCTCAGCCGCCCAGCAGACAGGCACAAATGGCCTTTCCTGCGCTGTGAGGGCTTGTGACTGCGTCGTCTTTTGTACTGCCCCCGATACCTGGAAATGAAACAAAATCCCCTGAGAGAAATTTCCATCCTCAATTAAGAAGAAGATCAGTCTGATTACCTTTGTGGACCATGGTGATTGTTATGCATAACTTTCAAAACAAAACAAAAAAAAGAGGTGCTGAAAGTATTTCAATGCATTGCTCTTACTGTGAGCCAGGCCGAGTGTAAATCCATTTGGTATGTCTTCTTTTCAGTCCCCCTCTATTGCATTGCCCAATTGTGCTTGTTTTGATTCCCTGTCCTTGATTTGTGTTCTTGCCTCTGCCCGCAGCAGTCTCTGCAGCTTACTCTAAAGGGCATTTCCCAGTTATGCAGCTGGTATAAATATTTCCCTATTGCTCCAGAGTCCTTAACTCAGTTAATGATAGAATATTTTCCAGTGTGATGGGAAAATGAAATGAATAAACTAGTTTCAAATTCGTTCGTGAAAGATACAGTAGGAAAAATAGGTCTTAATCTCCAAGTCAGGAGAGGTCAGTGGTGTAAGAAGCAGCAAGGCTGTCATCTGTGAGGCTTTCCAGTTTCTTTCTCTTGCAGGGGGCACAGGAGTTAAAAAAGCGGTTTTTGACTGAACTTCTGAATGTTTCCAGGTTGCCCTATAGTGGAGGAAGCAAAGGCAGAGTCGAGACTGGTCCCTGTGTAATTGGGTATGGAGTGATAACAGGGGTCAAGCATCTACACTTTGGCCACTAGAGAGTGGTCTTCATGTTGTGCACAAGGTTAATGGAAATGGAAGTAATCTTCTTGTACAAACACGAGCATAAGAGGTCTGCACAATTTCTATGTTAAATGACTGCATTGTTTTGAAATATTGGTAGAAGTAGTAGCAATTAGCAGACTCAGCCGGGGGGTGCTTTGCAGCCATTTATAGTTGGATTTCCTGCCTTTTTTCTGGTGATGTACTGCTTCTCTATCAGAAGAACGCCTGTGTTTAAATGAGTTTCAATATGCATTTTTTTTTTTTTCCTGGTAGTTACAACAATACCTGCCCTGTTTCACCAATGTATCCATGGTCATGCAATGCAAGGTTGGAACACGGCGATGTGTGCCTGTGTCTTGGACCGCTGTGCTTTACAGGGGGTGATGCTCTTCCACAGCCCTCTGCAGAGAAACCCTCCCGTCTCCCTGGGACTGGGATATGCTGAACTGCTCCCCACTTGCACATACTGGGGACTTACCTTCCTCTGCTCGGGAGGGAATAGGCTGTTGGGGAGCCCTAAGCAGATGCCTGAACAGGACTCCTCTCTCTAATTGGGGGAAGTCCCTCCTGTGTTGCTTTGCAGTCCATCTGCTATGCTATGTGTTTTCTCTTCCCTCGCTCTCTTCTTGATAGATCAGGATGGAAATGTTTATCCTTGTCATCTTGCTGAGAAAACTGGGGAATGGACACGAAGCCTGCTGGTGTTTACCCAGTGGCATGCGATCGCTAAGCTATAAGGTGATGCTGGGCTGTCCGAATTTGGTAGGGTGGCCAGGGCAGCCAGGATGGAGGTGTTCAGGGATGGTTGACAACAGTTCTCTTGCTACAGCACCCTTCAGTTCTTGGGCTGTGAGTTCTGATTTGGGTCCTTGAGCTGCTTTGACACCAGAGGTGTACTGGCATCTCTAGACCAACATGTTTATCAATCCCATCCTTTCCAGATCTCCTGGTGTGGTGGAGGGTGCCCTGAGATGTTTGGTTTGTGCTGCAAGGGCGCGGTGTTTACTTCTGGCTGTGTTGAATTGGTTTTGGGTGTGATCTGCACCACCAGTGCAGAAGCCTAGTTTTGTGATTTTGTTGAGATATGACAGCCAAAAAGTGTTTCCGAGCTCCTTGCTTTTCGGATACGGTGTGGTGGTGGAGTGCACTGGGGAGGCTCCTCGAGACGTCTGTTTGCCAGCTGCAGAAATGGACCTGGGATTTGTGTCCAGCTTCATTGCATGTGCGTAGTGGCAGTGTTGCTGTAAGGTCTCTGTACCTCACATCCAGAGACTCAACCCCCAAACCACAAATAATTTCACTCTCTTCCATGACAGCCTGTGACTTTTCAAACTCTTCATATGTTTCTTATTTTCTCCCTGAATCCTTCATAACAGAGGTCAAGCCAGGAACATCCCTGGTGGCAGTGAACTGTTTGGCTCTGTCCCTGTGCTGTGTTGATCATCCCAGCCAAAGCACGTGAGCTGCAGCAACAGGCTGTCACGGTGTTGCCAGCAGTGCTGGGGAGGCTGTTTCTGGACCCACACTCAAAACTCAAACATGGACAGTAAAACTTCCTTGCAAAACTTCAGCTACTCATTGTGAGCTGTTACAGCTCAAGTAATCATTGAGGAGGAAAAAAACCCCAAGAAGATTGCACAGCAAGAGCAGTAGATTTTCCTGTAAATGCTATTGAAATTAGAAAATATTTCCTGGTTGGTAAACAGTGACCAAGCAGCTGAGTGATAACCTGGCAAATGGTCTAGCGTGTCTGCTGGTCTCTTGCCTGTTGCCAGAGCTGTAGCTTACAGCAGATTTCTGTTTAAAAACTCGGTGCTGCTTTCCCAAGGGAAGAATGACTCGGATGGCTGCTTGTGAACCGTGCTGGCTTTAGCATCCTCACTTACACTGGGGGTGAATTCTCTTTAAGTGTGTGGTTGGAGACTTGGAGGTTCAGATGCAGCCTCTAAAGTACACGCTTAAATTTACTTGTTGTGGCCTAACTGCAGTGAGTGAAATGCCAAGGTGAAGGATACGCTGGCATAGGAAAGACAAGAACATGCGAGTCTTTAAATGGTGCTCACCTTGTGCTTCTCTGAGGCTGTCACAGGGAGGTGGCTGCAGCCATCAGCATGGGGACAAGTTTGAGCCCTGCAGTGACCTACTTTTACACTGGAAAGCAGAACGGCTGTAAGAGCACAAGTCTTATGAGGAGCAGCTGAGGGAACTGGGGTTGTTTAGCCTGGAGAAAAGGAGGCTGAGGGGAGACCTTATCGCTCTCTACAACTACCTGAAAGGAGGTTGTAGTGAGATGGGTGCTGGTCTATTCTATCAAGTAACTAGGGATATAGGGCGAAAGGAAATGGCCTCAAGTTGTGGCAGGGGAGGTTTAGATTGGATATTAGGAAAAACTTCTTTACTGAAAGGGTTGTCAGGCATTGGAACAGGCTGCCCAGGGAAGTGGTGGAGTCATCATCCCTGGAGGTATTCAAAAAGCATGTAGACAAGGCACTTCAGGACACGGTTTAGTGGGCATGGTTGATGGTTTGACTCGATGATCTTAAAGGTCTTTTCCAACCTAAATGATTCTATGATTCTAAGATAGGAATTTAGCATTAAGTTGTAGAATGACGTGTGCTGGTTACTGAGGCTTATAGCAAGAACATGATTTTGAGATTATAGGAGAAAGATCTCTAGGAAGAGAGAGCGAGCCTATTTCAGGAGGTAATTTTCCTGGGTATAACTTAAATTGTGTTTGGATTTTTCTGTGAAGGTGCCTAGCAATACGGAGTGATGCTGGAACCCATGAGCAAGCAGGCAGTATTGGCCCTCCCAGCTTAGGAGAGAAGCCTCAGGCCAGTGTTTGCGTAGTGTCCTGCTGAGTTTTTTGTGGATAAGCTGGTTTGGAGAGCTGTGCATTTGCTAGCCTGAGTGTTTTTAGCACCCTTGTGAAGCTGGACGCTTCTAGGCAGGAGGTAACATAACAAGGTCCCTGCACATGTCATACCCGCTCTGCTCGGTTGAACTGACGTAGCTCTTGAGCTGCTAGGGTTGCAGTTGTACGCTCTGGTCTCAGTCGGGCTGCTGTGCTCTCCCTGACCTCCTTGTTGGTGCTCAAGCTATAAAGCACGCTGAAATACTGCTGATTGCCTGGAAAGTGGGTGCTGTGCAGAGCAGTCTCGGTTCCCTGCCGGAGTTCTTGCCTGATCCTATCTGAGCTGTGAGAAAAGAAGTTGAGTTTTAGGAGAGACAAAGCTACCCAGAAATGGCATTGAGCCTTGCTGGTGGAAAGGAGATCTTAGCAGAGAAATTCCACAAGCATCCGTCATGCTTGCTTGCTTGAAGTGAACCATGTTTGGGAGCAGAGTGTGAGCTGGGGCTGTTTATTGCTTGCTGTGTCCTATTAACTTCCAGCAGAGCTGCGCAGTTATACTTACAAAATCCGTATGAGCAACATCTTACCAGCGTCTGAAGCTAAATCTTTGGCTGTTTCCCAAAACCAAAGCTGTGGAGCTAGTAGATGAAAAACATTTTATTATTTACTTTTTCACCTTCTCTTCTTTGCTCTGATAAATCTGTTGATAAAAAGGAATGTCATTGTTTTATATATAGTAAGATTTCTTACAGTTGTTGAAAAGTGGGAGCATCTTTCTCTTGCATAGCGCTGGCATACTGAGCAGCCTCGTGTGGCTCAATTATTCTTTCAGAACTGGAAAGCAGGTCTTTAAATTGTGATTTGCTGTTCTTTTATTGCACTTGGGCATGTAGCTGATCTGTCAGGCTATGGAATATGGGCTGCTAAAATTTAGACTCCAGGAGCTTTATAGGAAAGCCTTTTTAAGTAACTGATGTTGGTAAGTTGCCTTGTGAAGCTCTGTATGTTTAGATTTGTGGTATTAAAGTAGTGGAAGCAGCTTTTCCAGTCCAAAAAAAAAAAAAAAAAAAAGAGAGAGAAATGCTGCAAATAATATTTTAACAGCAAGAAGATCTTTGAAGGTTTTTGCAAAATCCGGTATTCTGCAAATGGCTGTGATATAAGAGCTTTGCTGTACTTGTGGGTAGGGTGCCTGAGTGATGATGCTGATCTGAAATTTCTATTACTGTGTCCTACATGCTGTTGAAATAAAAAAATCAAATACGGCTGTATTCAGAGCAGCATCTTCTGATAGCTTTGACAAAATCTGTGGAGGAACTGGGACCCATGCATCCAGAGCCAGAGCGGGTTTGACAGCTGAAATAGGGACCTGCTGGCATCATGATAAATTATATTCATGCTTTTAGAGTAAGAAATCTGCTTTCTTATGATCCCATTGCATCCATGAGCAGCACTGTGACTGCCACAAGAATGATTTTGGGAATAAGCCGTGATGTCTGTCTCCGTAGTTCGTGGCCTTTTTTGTTTGGAGCCATGTGCTTGAGCTGTGCAGCCCCTGATAGGGCACAGTAGCCTGCACCTTGGTTAATAGGTCAGTGCTTGCATGGAGCTTGTCCTGGTGCTTTGAGGATCTTGCTGCTGTGCTCTGTGCGGGAGGGAAGGGGTTATATTCACCCAGGACATTAGCTTTCCCCTTGCTGGATGGGTGCTTTAGTCCTCCCTGCTTTTTTAACACTTGCAGGTATTTTTTATTAATTTTTTTTTCTTATGTTGCATAGCCCCTCTTGCTGTATGTTGGCAAGGGCTGTGTGCAAGGCAGTCCTCTTCCGTCTCTCCCACACACAGCTATAATTTTATGTCTCTGAAAGCGAATCCCATCAATTAGCTTTGTGAGGGAGCAGCAAAAAAATCCCAGATACTCATTCGGCTGCATCCACCTCTGTGTGGCCTATGTCATGTTTAACCTCCCTTCAGCTTTTTTGCAGCCTGCCCATGGGCTTTCCCATATGTGCAGTGCTCAGATTATTGCAGAAAGTTGAGAATCAGAAAATCTGCCTGGATCACATTATGCAATAGTTGAGCTGCTGGTGGTGAATAAGCAGATCCATCTGACCACGAGTGCTTCTGAAGGGCACCTCTTATTTTTTTCCTGCATGCAGACAGAGGAGATTGCTTGCTTGTTGGCTCAAGGCTGGGTCAGGCGCCTGCCTTCTGTGTGGGTGCTGATTGATAGGAATTGATTTCCCATGCAGATTGGCAGAGGAAGGTAGCTTAAAGAACAAAAACCTGTACTGAAGCAGTTTTCTTGGGTGGGAGAGCAAGGCTGTTTAATACGACTTAAATTGATTTAGTGAAGTCACCTTGGAGACCCTTTGTGTAGAAGAGAAAATTATTTTAGCAGTTCTCTCAAGGTGGGAAGTAATCCTTCCTGGAAACATGTCAGTATGTGCTGCATCACGAGGAGGCTGACTTTGGAAATGAAAACCGGTGCTTGATTTAATTTGGAGCCAAATTCACCCCCTGTGCAAGCAAGCATAACCACACTGTACATTGGGTTTGAACTTAACCTGTGGTGCTGCGAGACATGAACCATAAGTCCTGAGGAGACACCAAGAAGCTTTCATTTCTGCATGGCTTCTGTGTCTGCACGTTAAGCTCAGATGTGGCCCTAGGTTAAATCTGTTCTGCAAAACAGTGTCAGGGCTGAGCAGATGAGAGAAGTCCTCGGAATACCGTAGCTGGGGTTGTGGGGATTTGGGGATTTGAGTTCATATTCAGCCAGAATGGCTTCCTTCTGTGTAACATGCAACCCCGGCGATAAGGTTGGCAGTGAGTGTCTCTCTGGATTGCTGCTTGTTCTCCCCTGGTAGGGACCATATATCTATCCCATAATGAGCTCCATCTTTCTGAAAACAACTCCAGACTATGCCTGTAAGACCTCCTTCATGACACCTAGAGAGTCTTGCCTGGTGATGTGTTCCTTGGGGAGCAAGAGCCAAAGTCTTGCTCTCCCGCTGCATCAGCATGTGGAGCAGGACCATAAGGTTTAGGAGCCTGTGGTGGCTTTTACAGATGCCGCATGCAGACTGCGTTAGTAATCAGAGATACGCCATACCCCTGCCCGTGTGACGTGATGGGGCTGTCACCGTGCTCAAGGCCATGGAGGAGGAAGCAACATGCAAACTGCCTTGAACCTTTCAGGAATTGGGGGTGATGCTCCTGGCATGTGGGAATGGTCTTGTACTTGAGGAGCTTGTGTTTTGTGTCTTCATGTAAGCTTCCAGTGCTCAGCAGCTGATGACTTACTCAACTCTTGGCTTTAAATATGTGACTTGGGTTTTAAAATTTTGGGAAAGCTGTGACCAGTGATTGCTTTTGGACTTTAGTGCATTTATGGAGGTGTCATTAGTGACCTTAGAGTTGAGAAGAGCTGTGCAGCAGGGTGAGGGGTGGCTGCTGTGAGATGGAGGGAGGCTGTTAGCAGTGGAAAAAGGAGTAACTGGGAATGCCCTGATAAAATGTGAAACTGAATGAAGATGGGGAGGATTCTGTGTATACAGGGGGATCAGGGTCAGACTTGGTGTTGCTATGTGAGGATCAGCAAAGACATCTGCCCAGCTGAGGCACCTTATATCCAGGTGAGGATGAACTATCACCTTCTGGGTCTGGGCGTGTCATATTTTTAGGAGCAAATAGCTGGGTTAAGACACCTAGGATAAAGAAACAAGAAGTGGAGAAGAGTAGCGGAAGGGTGGTGGAGAGGGAGACATGGGACTTGAAGCAGAGATAAGTAACTGGTGATTCAAGGCTGTGAGCAAGGATGGTTTCCTGCTTCTGGAGCCTGAAGCAGCCTCATGCATCTGGGGTGAGGTCTTCTTCAGTGTTAGGTGCTTTATCATGCAACAAATAGCCTTGAAGCCTTCAAAACCAGTTAGAAGTGGGTTTTTCCCCCCTCCTTGTGTACTGTTTGGAAAATACTTCAAATATCAAGGTTGAACTTCTTTAAAAAGCACTCAGGTGCATGAGGAGCACCAGTTCTTCACTAGACCTTGTGCTCTGAGTTACTTCACTGCCCTGAGCAAATGGTTTTGGGAGGGTCATCCTCACGCATGCAGCTCACGCCAGCCGCTTCTGGCCAATGCAAACTACTCTGTAAAATGCCGAGGCTGATGAGGTGTGATAAGGCAAGAGCCTGTCCTGCCACTGAACCTGGTGGTTCCCTCTGTACCCTGGGGGCATTTCAAACAGGCATCCATCCAGGAGAACTGAGGAATGACAGACTTGAGGACTGTGCTGCTAGGCTTGGCAGGAAGGAAAGGAGCAGGTAATTCCTACAAATGGCTGTGATTCTTCCTGGTACTGCAACTCAGTGAGCAACTGTGTAGTAATGTATTTTGCAAGGATTTTGCTAGCATTTCAGCAATGAATCTACCCAATTCCAGCATGTCTTAATGTCAGGAAAAGCGTTGGAGAGAGGACTCTGGGATGACTGAGACAACAGGCATTTAAAAGTACATGAGGCTCATATATCCTATGATAGCATCATCCTGCTCCCATTTCTTTCTTCCAGGATGGTCACCTGGACTTAGGGGCATTTAGGGTCTTTAAAACTCTCCTAGCATGTTTGATGTGGGTGAAAATGGTGAACATGCCGAGCAAGATTAAACTGTGCCATGGGAAGTGATAGATGGCAGTAGAAGGGAGGAAAATGTGGAGGAACTGCATTTTCTAGTGTTAGTCATGTCTGTTCTACATCAACTGTTTAACGAGGTTGGTAGTATGGACAAGCTGGGAAGGATCCCACCTTGCTGCACAGCGTAAATGCAAGGTGGTAAGTGGTTCGTGGGTGCTGGGGGCAGGAATATGGAACATTGTGGAGCCAGAAGTGGCCTAATGACAAGTGTGTTTATTGTAGTCCCACTTTCAGGGAGGGATAGGCAGTGTAGTGAGGGGGAGAGGGCATTGGGCATCAGGAAGGGTGTCAGGGTGGGTGAGGAATGAGGATTGAGGTGTGGGTATGCAGTAGAGCTGAACGGGATGGGAAAGGGGATAGACAAAGTAAAAGATGGAGTAAAGTAAAAGATGGAAAAATGCAATGAGGATCAAGGAAAACACTCTGGATTCATCCTGTCCAAAGGTCCTGGCTTCCAGGTACTGCTCAGCCCTTACCAGCTGGAGGGATCGTGGGGGTTACAGCCACTGTACCCCCTGGCTGGAGAACATGCAGCCTCCGGGATGGGAGTGGGGCGGTGGAGGCCGGTGGCTGTCATGCTTGCCCCAGTGTTGGTGGGGTTTGTATGGCATCGGCGATGCTGTCATCTGTGCCTGTGCTGGCTGGTCTGATCGTGTCTGCTGGGCTGGTGGGAAACCTTGAGGATGCGCTGGCTCAATGCTTGTAGAGCTATTTTAGGCATCTGCAATGCAGCAGTGGGTCTAGAGGCAGTTTTGGGACTACTCTGGCCTTTATCTTTGTGCCCAAGTCCCTTTAAAAACCTAGTCTTTGCGACTTTTTTTTTTAAAAGTGACTTTAGTCACTTCTGAAAACACTATATTAAGTAATGTTTTAAGAAGTGGCTGTCAGTTTCTATGTGGCTTTTCCACAGCTTGCATTCTCTGAAAAGTCAAGGCGGCCCTCAGCCAGTGTGATACTTGCTGCTGCTTTGGCGAGCAGGCAGTGTGGGACCGGCTGCTCTCCTGGGGTGCAAGAGCTGGTGGGGGGAAAGAGGAAAACTAATAAATAAAAAAATTAAGTAATCTTTTCAGCTTTGATAAAGCTAAAAGCTCATGGAGAGCTAAGAACGTCTGACGATGGGGAAATACTTTTGTGATAGGGAGAGCAGCAGCTATTGTGGATGCTGCAGGGGTCATCGCTTTGAAGCAACCTGCAGTGCCTTGTCCCTTGGCTGGGACCAGCAGAACTGTGGTGTGGGGCAGGGGCGTGCTGTGCTCTTGTACAGGCTGGGGGGCCTTTGGCCCCTGGACATGAAGTCCTGGATGCAGCTGTCAGCGGTGGGATGGTCATGGGTTAAGGCTGCTGCAGGGTGGGTTCTCCCTGGTGTGCCCAGCTGGGGTGGAAGGAGGGCTGGTTCTTTGGGAAGTTAGCCCCAGGAAAGCCTTTTGCTCATCTGGGTGAGGCTAGCAAAGTACTAAGCAATTTTGCCAGTAGTACAGGTGTTTTAACAGCTGAATAGGAATTTCGCTGCTTTCATTTGCCTTGCAAATGGAGATCTTTGCATGCAAGATCTTATCACACCTAGACAAAAGATGATGATTGAAGGGAGAGGATATAAAGAGCCACAAAATACTAGATGCTGGAGGTGGGTTAGCAGGGAGAAGGGAGAAAAGCAGCAGTGCAAATGAGACAAGGAAGGTCAGTGGTGTGTACTTGGTAATTTTACTTTTGGGGCAACCAGAAGCAACTGCTGCAGCAGGATGTGAAACCAGCAACCTATATGCTGGGGGTAATGTTCGTACAAGGCAACAAGCTTGATCCAAATGCTGCAGCCCTGTCCTTATTTTTCTGTTTGAGGAGCTTGTCTAGTTGTCTAGCTTTGGTGGTTTCGTCGGCCTTGCTGCCTTCTTGGAATGTTTCCGTGGGTCTCTGCTGCCCAGGAGGTTGCACTGGTGGTGTTTTGGGGACAGGCTGGGTGCAGGGGGGACTGACGGTTCCTTTTCCCTCTGTTCCCATGCAGGACGCAGGCAGAAATGGCCCACACGTGTCGCGGGACCATCAACCTGTCCACGGCTCATATCGATACGGAGGACTCTTGTAACATCGTGCTTTCCAATGGGGGAAGGACGTACCACTTAAAGGCGAACTCGGAAGTGGAGAGGCAGCGCTGGGTCACGGCCCTGGAGCTGGCCAAAGCAAAAGCCATCCGCATGAGGAACAATCAGTCAGGTAGAGCGCATCTTAGCATGCAAATGTGCAACTGGATCCTTTTTAAAATCTCCTTGCAAACGTTTCTTCTGTGCTTGCTAACTTGTGCAGAAACCCTGGCAGATATTTCATATGCAATTAAAAATAGCTGATGGTTTCACAGAGACAAAGGGTTTTAAACAATACTGTGTGCACCAAGTGTCATCTTGTCTGGTTATACAGCATAGAGCAGGTTTTTAAAGCCCCTGGTAATGACTGTAAATTGTAGAGAGCCAGTAAAAATGAAATAATGGTGCTTCTTCTGTAAGGCAGGATGTATGTGCCTTTCTCCTGGAGACTTTGTGTTGTTCTGTGTGGACAGGAAATGCTTTAAGTGGCACTAAGTGCAGTGGTCAGTGGCACTGCAGGGAACAGCAGTTCACAACAAAGTGCCAGAGCCATGCCTTTCTTATTCACCCATAGCTTAGGATAGTTTGGTAGATGAATGACACATACATTTAGTTGAGCTGTCTCTCTCTGTGCGTATTTCTCCTTCTCCCCCCTACACACACTATGCTGTGGTGTGCTATTTTTTAGTGTATGTTTGGGACAACTGCATTATGTAAAACTGTCAGAATCCCATGCCTGTTGTGCAGCTCCTCCCCAGAGTGTCATTTTTACTGCTCCGTTGTGTAATGGATTGATTAGGTGCTGAACAAACAGAATTATTTTAGAAATATTTCAATGTTCATAACTCTTCTGGGATTAACAGTTGGTTTTCTCCCACAAATAAGCACGGCTTCAAGTTGCAGAAAATGAAACCCATGAATGTATTAAAAAGCTGGCTATCTCCTGTCGTAAAATAAAACCACTCTCAGATCTTACCTTGAATGCTGGAAATCAGGCCTTATCCAAGAGAAGACATGTAGCACCACTCTCAGATCTTACCTTGAATGCTGGAAATCAGGCCTTATCCAAGAGAAGACATGTAGCAAACACCTGATTTTGTAATGCTCTGCTTAAAATGAAAATGTAGCTTCAGAAAATGCCCCGAATGTTTTAGAAAGGGGGTGTGTGAAGGCGAGACTGGGGAAAGCCGTGGTAAGATATTTATTGCACAGCCTGGAGTTGCTTTGGTTCAGTGCTTATGTAGCATCTCACTGTCCTGGTCCAGGTTTGTGCTTTGGGACACCTGCAGATGCTGCTCTGTGCTATCAACTGCAGGGAATATGCATTTGTAGGTACAATGTTTGTGAAGCTTAGCTTTCAGAGTCACCACCAAGGAAGGTTGTGGTTGGTTCAGTGCATCAAGAAAAACCTCTGCTTCCCCAGGGGAAATGCTGCTGCGTGCACACCAAAACCACAATGTGCTGTGGCGTGACTGGGGGTGCAGCTCTCCGTCTGAGTGGCGGTCAAGGCTGTGTGGATAGAGATGACTTTCTAATGCTGCTGGCTTACGAAAACACAGTCAACATAAAATTAGCATAACCACATTTTTGGAAGGCAGCATGGTAATGTTTTCGTCTGTGTACCAGCAGGACGGTCATTTGGGATGCTGGCTGCCAGGGGTGTTGTGCGGGCAGAGTCTGTGCTTAACGTAATGTTTTGTAGAGAGCAGCAGAATGCCAGAGCGCCAATGGTTTGACTTGCAGGAGAATAAACCCCCAGTCCCGGGCCAATATTGTCTGACTTTTGTATAATTAGCTGTCTCTCAGGGTCATACAGAATTTGATTAGTGTGTGAGCCACTTACCCATTTCCCATAATTGTTTAAGTATGCTGTGTTCGGGGCACTAGCATCTATGGATTTAATTACATAAAGTATTGTGAACTCTCTGTCCCTTAATATTGCAGCTTTGGAGTGTATGTAAATATTGATGGAGAATACAGCCGACTGAGGAGAAGATGGAAGTTTTCTAGGCACGTGTGTTTTGCCTGGTAGAGTGTGACTTTATACAAGGTCATGGCTGTAGTGAGCAGGGTGTGATGGCTGTCGGTCCTGTGAACATCACTTACGCCATAGCAGGAGCTAGTGCTTTAGCTGGGTAGGTGTTTGGAAAAGTATCTCGCATGTAGGAGGAGTTGGTGTGTGCCATTACCTTCACCTTTCCGAATGTCAGGCTGTGGATGATGGGAGGGCAGGCATGGAGCAGTGCAGGCAGTCGGCTGCTGAGCTCCCGCCCAGCCCGGGGCTGCAGGAGGATGTCAGTGATGCTGCCTCCAGAGTCACGCGCAGTTATTTCGGTTTGTGTCTTTATGTAAAAATAGCAAACGCAGAGACTTCCTGTCTTAAGGCTCTGGATGTGCTGACTTCCTGACTCCAGCAAGCCCAGGCCGTACTTTCAGGGTAAGGACAGTGCAGCAGCAGTGCTGATTTGGCTGCGGATGCTTGTTCCTGTGCTGCTTCGCAGTTGTGCTGACTCAGCTGTTTGCAGGGCAATGCTGTGATCTAGGTCAGGGAGCTGATGGGAGATAAAAACCAAACCAAACTCTTGTTTTTCCCAGGCTTTTCTGATCTGGTCCGAGGGGATGAGATACTCTGTAAATGGGTGCTGAATTCTTGTGCTGTGGGGTTAGAGCTGAGGACATCAGTGAATTACTTTACACTTTTAATGGTCAGCTGGCTGATGATGTTTTGTCCCAGTTGGAGATCTTTTAATCAAGATAAAGAATGAATGTGTGTTAGGTCTGACTGTTTTGCTTGAACTGAAATAAGATTCCTGGTGTTGTGTCCCTATGAGTGCTTGGCATTGTACAGAGCCCTGGGGTGGGTGATTACAAGTGGAAGGAGGAGGCTCTGGATTTGCTGAAGAAGTCCCTAGGTCCTTCAGGTCTGCTTACTTGGGGAGTCTTCTGAGTTGACTCCTCTTATCCTGAGTGATCCCCAAAACCTGTGTGTTTCCCAGGGCTGCTCTGCAGAGCTCAGGTTGATGCATTGGGGCTGTCTTGGCTGGTGGACACAAAGGGTGGTGAGCAGCAACCATATGGATTTGTGCTGGCAAAGGTGGAGCATTGATGGCTCTGAGAGGCCAGAAGACGGGGAGAGTGTTGCAGTGGGCAGATGAGGACAGAGAAGCAGGTTTGTGTCTTAACGCTGCCTGCCCATATGGGGAAGGACATGAGGAGCATCCTTATGGCATTCCCCACTCATGGGTGCTGCCTGCTCCCCTGCCTGCCACAGGGGAACATGGCAGGAGCCCGTCCTTGGCATTCCCCGCTGGCGCTCAGGAACGTGGGGGTTCTGGTAGAGGTAGCATGTCTGGGAAGGAGATTGCTGGGCTCAAGTCAGCTGCTTCTGAGGTGTCTCCAGCTGATGAGTGCCGGGGCGGTCTCACATGTGGAGCAGCTTTTTGGCTCCGTACAGTTTTCAGCAGGCAAGGAGCACCGAGGAGAGGGAAGGGGGTGTCCTTGCTTCCTGGTGCTCTGAGATCCTTTGGAGTCTTCCTCTCCTTGCATCCAAAAAGGGCCAATGTGTTAGTGTGGAATTAATTAATGTGGGGGAAAAAAAAAAAGCTTGACCTCCTTTTGGAAACGTTTTAAAGATGAGCCACATTTGAGTTGCTACTGAAAACATGCTTGAGTGTAAGCTGGGGTTCTCCATTCATGTTTCTGCAGAAAGCAGTGGTCCCTTGCTGCTTTCCTGGCATTTAAGATTTGATGGGGTGTAGGACTGGCAAATTGGGTTAACTCTGCAAATACATATTGACTAGTGGGAGACTTATTTTGGGGTGGATGAAAAGAGTCTCTTTTCCCCCAGTAGTTCTCTTGAAATAAACAGATATGAAAGCATTTTTAACTTGACTACTGGCTAGCTCGAGCTGTGCACTGAGATGCGATTTTCACAGGAATGATTTTCATTTCTATTTTTAAGAAATAGCAAAACCTATACCCAAACCAAATATGAGATGGGAGACTTTGCTGTTCTCTCTTGTGTGTAACTAAAGGAGCTCTGGTTTCCTCTCTACCCAGTGCGTAGCTGGGACTATTTTGGTAATGAGCCGTGAGCTGGGACATGAGTAAGTACTGATAGATGTCAGGTGAGAAAGCCTGCTGTCCTCATCCTGCTTTACTGGTGAGAAACCTGCCTAGTGATACCAGGTGGATTAGTGGCAGAAAGTGACAGCAGAGCTGAGTTGCTGTCTTGGCTCCCTCCTCAATTACCAAGTGGCGCTTAATTCCTCTAAAATAAATGTATAGTTTAACATTAGGACAGAAGGGCTCCAGACCCGGCTGGATGGCTTGCCTCTAGACTCTGCTGAGCCAAATCTGGCATTCCTATTTCTAGTTGGGTTTACACAGTGTTGGTGAAGTCGTAGTAACTTGATTTGCCCACACGGTACCCAGCTTCATCACTCCATGGAAAGAGCAGGCACATGCTACACTTTCATTGGTGCTCAGTATGGTCCTGTGGTGTTTCTGTCCTGAAAATCAGATTTCTGTAATTGCCCTCTGTTCTCATTACTGTAAGCTCTTGAATAATTCTAGCCTTCTCTGCTCACCATATTGTACCTGCATCAGCCCTTGGATTTTTGTCAGCTCATGCATCGGTCTCTTGACAACTTCAACTTTGTAGAGTGGCGGTGGTGACAAAGAAATGCTTTTATCTGCTCCTTATGCTCGGTCTTCTCTCTGCAGTCGTGGCTTGGAGGTTGCGAACTTAAAAGTATTTGATGACTGTGTTTAATACACCTTTTTTATGGCACTGAAAATATCCTTTCTTTTTAGGGCAGTATCATGAGATACAGGAATTAATTATATGACTGGTGAATATATTTCTTGGCGATGTGATGAGGGGGTCTTTAGAAAAGCCTGCAAGGGGAGGGTAGAAGTCTGTCGCTGGTATTTTAAACACTAGGTATTGTGTTGGAAAACTCCTGAAAATGAACTTGGGCTGCTTGGTGATTGATTGGAGAGGGGAGGGAGTTGCTGGATCCTTTTGACCCCCTGCTCGGGGGTTCCTGGGAGGAGAGAGGATGAAATCCATGCTGTGATTCAGGTCATTGCCTGAATCAGTGCAGATTTCAGGCTGACTGAAGGCATTTTTGGCGTTCATGGTAATAAAAAAGCAGGAGTTAACTGGATAGGTCAGTGCTCATATCTGTGCCAAGACCAACTCACCTGCCAGCCTCTCCCGAAGGCATCTGGTGCCTCGCGCTGAGGTTGGGGCTCAAGTGATGTCAGTGCAGCAGCAAAGCTGGGAATCGCTACAAAAAGAGTGGAAGAGAAAATGTAGGTTTGCTCTGCGTGCAGCTGTGATGCTTGTCCCCCAGAGAGGCCCTGGCTCTCATCACACCAGGTCACAAAGTTTTCAGCAGAACTTAAACCCAAAAAACCAAACAGGCACAGGATTAACCAGACAAATAAAACCTCCTCCACCAAGGGAAGGTGGATGATGGAAAGTAAATTTTCCATCTGGAAGAATGACAGCTGAAGGTGCTGTGTGGAAGATGGTAAATGCTGCAGGAGAAGATGGGGACAATTGCTTATAACAAGAACAAGGAGGAAATTATCAGGTCATAGGTTTAAATGAAGCAGGAATAATTAATATTTTGTACAACACAAAATTAAACGGTGGCACTCGCTGCGGGAAGCCAGAAAATCAGGGGGAAATTGAACAGATTTGGGCATAATTTCATCACTCATGGATACGAGCTGTAACTTTCTGTATACAAAATGCAACCCGGGAGGTCCTGAAGCAGCACAGCACTAAAAGCTAAGCAGCTATGCCCAGAAAAACTATTTGCATGTGCCCTGTCCCTTTATCCTATTTCTGAAATACTAGTTACGATTTGCTGGCTAGAGAAGAGATGAAGCTGCCTGAGTCTTCAGGCTGACTTTGTGCGACCGTCCCAGCGAGGCTGCCGCTGGAGCAATGCTCCCCGAAATGTCTTGGTTGGGCCTGTTGGGCTTCATGCGGTGTTTTCAGCCTATCGGGGTTGTGTCACCTAGGGGAGGATTCAGTTTGAGACCAACACCCTGGCATGGCTGTGTGTGGTGTGGGTCTGGGGTTTGGGATAACAGGGATTGACTGCTTGGGTTGTCTGGTTATTCTTATTGCCTTAATCGGTTGTTTTCTTTTTAGCAAATGGGGAGTGATTAAAAGCAGCTTTACAGGGGCTCATTTGTAGACTGTAGGAGAGCAGGAGACTTGAGCAGTGAGACGGGGGAAGGAGGAGAGGGTTGGTAGTGCTGGTGTTGCCTCCTGCTCTGGCTCCTGGAATGATTGATTTTCTGCTGCAGCAGAAAATACAAGTCTGGAGAGAAACAAGGCTGCTGAAGAGGCTGGTGATCCCATGTCATGGTTTCGGGTTCAGCTCAGTCGGTAACAAAGCACCACGCAGCCGCTCGCTCACCCCCCACCCCCTCGCCTGGCCACATTGGGATGAGGAGAAAATCCAAAGGCAGGCTCGTGGGTCGAGACAAGGACTGGGAGGGATCACTCCCCACTTATGGTCACGGGCAAAAGACAGGCTCAACTTGGGCAAGAAACAAAATCCATTTCATTGACTACAAATCAAATCAAAACAAGGATATTAGGAAAGAAAACCAAACCTCAGAACATCTTCCCCCCCACCCCTCCCGCCTTCCCAGCTCAGCTCCATTCCCGGTGCTTTCTACCTCCTCCCCCCCGGCAGC
>VYZV01011943.1:101363-120611 GCA_013401275.1 Pandion haliaetus
TTGGAGCTGGGAGAGCTTTTAGCAGCTTCTTAAAGGAGCCATCTCTGCAGCCCCCTCCCCCACTACCAAAGAAAACCGCGCCACACAAACCTGTAACATCCCACTACAAGTTAGGTGTGTGGTTCGGTGGGCAAGAGCCAAGGTGCAGCTCTTGGGGCTGCGGCTTACGTAAGCAGGCTACCGGCAAGTGGTTCTGGTTCAGTGTGCTAGAGCCAGTTGTAGTGCCTTTGTAGTAGTATTAAAAAGGATCCATAATTAGTTATTCCTTAGCTTTCCCTTTAATTGCTCTAGTGATAATGTCAGTTTTGTTGCTTGATGTATTTTGGCTGTTTTTTCCCTGTTTCCAAGTAAGGGGTTTGTTTGCAAAAGACATTTTGACTTGGTAAGTGATGCTGCAAAGCATCTGCAACCTTCCCTGTCCTGCTCTGTGAATTACCTTGTTGTTGCTTCTCCCCTTTCCTTGCAGCAAGCTCCTGGCCAGGTGGTCTTGGCTTGTGCTTCTGCTCTAGTTGTGGCAGGACCGGACAATCCCCGTTGTTGTCCGTACACCCTTGATGCCAGCTCATTGCTTCTATGACAGTCCTTGCTATTTCCAGCTCTTTTTACAAAAGTGCTCCCTTTTCCTGTCCTCCTTGTGATGTTTCTTCATCCCGTTGCAAACTGTTTTCCCTCTGTTCGTAGGGCTCGTGCTTGGAGAGGCACTGGCTGCCAGCACTCAGTTACCTTGCTTTTCTAATTGTCTTTTTGATCCCTGGAGTCTTGATTTTCCCAGGCTGCCATTAACTGTGCCAGGAGCTGCTGCCATGGAAAATATAATTGACAGTGCTGCTGAGATGGAGCCGTTTGCTTGGATTTCCCATTCCTAATGATTCCTGACTCCTTTCAGTGCCTTCTGCTGCTCACTCGTGTTCCCTTCTGCAGTTGGCAGGATGCTCTGCCTCTCCTGTTTCCCTCTTAAGTTGCAGTCGGGATGGGTTGCTCCATCTCGGCCACTGCTGGCAAGCCACAGTTGACACTTCAGCTTCTCCTGCTGCAGCCAAAGGGATGCTGTGATGCACCATGGCTGCGGGGTGTGCGAACCCCCTGTAAGTCGAGGTGGTGCAGAGGAGGGACAGCTGGAGCTCTGCCTGCTCTTAGATGCTGCTGAAAGGGTTTGTTACTGTGTCAAAATGGGAGTTTTTCAAACTTTGGAGAGTTTCAGCCAGTCCTTCTCTTTGAAAAACAGCAGGATTTCCTTCAGGGATTCAGTGGTACTGGACCTTTGGGTTTTTCCATATATTTTTTTTAATAGGCTCCGAAAAGTCCTTGTTGGTCTTTTGTGCCTTTCTAGTGGTATCCAGAAAAAGACTGTAATCCCGCTGGCTCTTTCAGCCCTTTCTTGGGGGTAACTCTGTGCTGGCTGTGTTATGTCACTAATGGAATCTCAAGGCTTGATACTGATCTTATTTCTGAGTGTTTATTCTCTCTGTAATAGGGTTATGTTAGGCTCACTTAGGAGTAATTATGCTAGTCATCAGCCTTGCCTGTCCGATGGGGCCTGATGCCCAGGGTTGGATGCAGGGTGCATTTGAAGGGTATCAGCACGAAACTTTCTGCTGGCTGCTGTGGAAATGGTGCCAGTGGGCTATGGGAGCCATCTCAGGTGGGTCTGGTGGACTTACCCTGTCCTCTGTCCTCTCCGGGCTGCTGCTTTTGATCTCCTAACCTTTTGTCTTCACTACTGAATACCTGACCTTGGGGAAGAGACACTGCAAGCAATCCTTACTTCTCCCGTCCCCTCCGCAATCTGGCTGGTGTTGCACCCACAGGCTTCGCTGGCAAAGCCACATCCTGGTGGCAGGGTGCAGGCACAGTCTCCTGTGACTCCCTTGCTCGTTTTGCAAGCCTTTGCCTTGCCACAGGCACATTGTAAGTGTGGGGCAAGATCCATCCCTAGCTGTCACGCAGCATGATGGGATGAAGTTCCTAGGCATCTTGAGAGGGGCGGAAGGGTTCTGCGAGGCAAGGGAAGAGCTTTGGGGCTTGGATGTGCAGAAGATGGCCATGGTCCTCCACATCTGCTGCGGCTGAATGCTTGGGGTTTTGTAGGTGACGGGACTATTGGCAATTGCCCTAAACGTGGAGGGTTATGAAGTGTTGACTTCTTTCTAAATACAGGTGGTTAAAATGGTCTGAACATGTATCTGGCATGTTCTTGGAAATTCAGGTGTCGGGAAGGAAGAAAAAGTGATTTCCTGGTTTTGTTGCTTTTAGAGTGTGTCTGATCAGCCTGAGAATTTTTCCTCAACCAGAGAAGTTTGCAGGCCTTGAGATCGGAGGCCCCGGCGGGCGAGTACTTAGCCAGGTTGTCTGAATATCTGCAGTTGATGAGATCCTGATAATGGACATTCAGCTGAAAAAGGCTATAAACAGTCTGATATCTGCAAAGCCTCCAACTGCTCCTTTCTTCGGGCTGCTGCCTGGCAATGCAAACATGAGTAGGATGGGAGGAATCTTCAGGATTTTCTAGTATTTCACAGGCCAGGAATTACCCCCCCNTTTTTAATTCTCCTGTTACTGTTTTCCACTTTACTTGCATGTCGGGATAGAGTTATCCAAGAAATATGCTTACCTCCTCGATTTGGTGCTGATCTTTACCTTGTTTCCCAAGTGCATATACTATGTTATATGTTATTCTATTGCAGATGTAATCCATGATAATAATTTACAGCAAAGGAACACAGAAAATGTTACTTACATAACATCACAAATGAAGCATTACAGCAGGGAGCTCAGTGGAGACTGCAGCATGTAGGCCATCTCTGCTGCTGCAGCCTCATCCTCCAGAGTGAGCAAAGGAGCTGTGCTGCTGCGTGTGCCACGTGGCTGCTCGCTCACAGCTGGCGTAGTGTCGATGGAACAGGGTTTATTGTGCAACGGCAGCGGCTAAAGGCAAAGGAAAGACTGGAAAAATGCTCCAAGATGATCTGATAATTTAAACCCCCCTCCCCGCCCCCAAGGTCTGGAGTGGTATTCGGGAAGCAGTATGTGTTAGCGTTGCAAACATGTGCTGTACAAGCAGGTGTACAAGCAGGGGTTCACAAGTAGGACGGAAAATGATGTCCCAGCTCATGGTGCTCTCCGCTGCTTCTGCAGGACATGCTCTTACACCTGCCAACAGCACAGGTACGTCCCCACTGCCTCCATTGGCATGTGCTGCTGCCCGGGGAGCAGGAGGAAGTGGGGAGCCTGGTCCTTTGCTTTCTGAGCAGTTGCCCTGCACTTTTACGCTCTCGGCAGACCTGGGGCACGAACTCATGAAGCATGTTTCAGGGCTCCTAAAATACAACTGTAGGAGTTGGCACTTAAGTAGGCTACATGCGGTGAGCTGTGCTCCGTGGCAGTGACAGAGCCCACTGCCTGGTCTCAGCGCAGCTGCTTTTGGAGCTTCTTGGGCTCCTGTGTACTCAGTGTTACAAGTGAGGCTGCATTAATAAACCTCCCCAAAATAAATAATTGAGCGTGACTGTGCAGAGGAGGGAAGGGGGCGAGGGTTTTGTTAATGGCTGCCGCAGCAGGAGCGAGGCAGTGGTGGGCAGGAGCCTCTGCTCCCTTGTGGGTGCTCGGAAGGATGCTCCTGCTGGAGGAGGGTGGCTGGGATGTGCAGCACGAGGATATCTGTTGGTGTTGAAGACCTGAGATGCTGGGTGTGAACACAGCAAACTTTGGGTCTGTGAGATGTCACTGTTGCTGTGATTTATAGAATGTTTTGAGTGAAAAGTTGTTTTCATGGTGATCTTAAAGGAAACCTGATTTTTTTTTCCTTTTTTTTTTTTTTAAGTATAGAACAAGCATTGCTGTTAGATTATAACCCACTTTATTCCTTTTTAGGCTATAAATCTGTTAATGCTGCTGTGGCTCCCATGCAGAATGCCTTCTGCCTGCAGCTGGTGTTGGGATGAGAGATCCTGCTGTGGTGGCTTGCAAATATTTTTCAAGTCTGCTGTAGTCTGCTGGCGCAGCTGTGCTGCATGGAGCTGCACCAGCTGTTGGGGCTGCTTCTTTCCCCTGCAAAGCTGGCAGGGTTGTGTGAGGGGGACCTGGCACAGGTGCAGTGAAGGAAAAGGCTCTTTTTTGGCTGAGCTGATGTAGAAGGAGTTTGGTACAAGTACACAGGGAGGAAAAATCCTTCTTGGTCCTTACTCAGTTCTGCATCATGGCTGTAGGAGCTGGGAGGTAGGCAAAATTAGGGGGCTAAAGTAGCCCATTGTAGCAATAGGGACCAACTCTGTTCTCCCCTTGGTGAGTTGAAGAGGTAATGCTTTACCAGCAAAAATCAGAGGGATAAATATCTCTGGTGAGGATTGTGCTACTCCTTGAATTGATAAGTATCAAGGAAAAATGGTGACAGAACACCTTCTATTTTGCCATGTTTGTATCTACTACAAATTTGTTCTTGTTTTTAAAAGTGCTGTGTCTCTTGTTGCTGTTTTATTTTCTCCTGTGTCCATCTTCTGTGTTTCTTTAATATCTGTGTTTTTTTCTCAATTATTTATTGACCTCTCACCCTGTGCTCTGGATGAATGCCACTATTTGCTGCATGTGAGTGCATGACTTGAGTTAAGTGCTATTTCCATCACTTCATGTTTTTCATCTGTTTGTAAAGAAATGCTTCCTTTGTCTAATGATTGGTGGCTTTTTTTTTTGTTGCTTCCATTTGATTTCATCACTTCCACAAATTTTTTGACAAAAGAATTTATCAAGGTCGCTTGTCAAGACTGCAAAGACAAAAAAAAAAAAAAAAAAAAAAACCACANTGTGCACATGTTTTACCTTAATTCATGTTTAATTACTTAACTTGAAGAATGACAAATGGCACTTGGTTACTTCTCCAGGGTTTGCAACAGCCTTTGCAGAGTCCCATCCTTTGCTTGCAGTGGATAAAAGTTTTGCTTCACCTGTGTGTCCAGTCTCTTTCCCTCTGTTTCAACTGTGCGAAGGAAAAGAGTAGCTATTGCCTTTGTGTTAATCCCTGTAAAGAGCTGGGCAGGTAGAGACCAGAGCACACCCTGGGAGCCAGTGCTGGCTGCTCTCTGGCTTAAAAACTGATGCCACGTAAGTGCTGAAACCCAGGAAGAGCAGTGTGCGGCTGCCCATGGCTTGGGTCAAATCCCGTGCCCCATTGTTGGGGGGATTAAACGCCTGATCCTCCGGCTTTGGTCTGTATGATGTTGACCGGTTTTAAACAGTAACTGCGGAAGAACGGAGGCAATAGCTTCAGTTTACATTAATGTTGTTGTTTTTATCCTTTTGAATGAGGACTTGTCAGAGGCTGGTTTGAAAACCTCGGTGCAGCCGGGTCCTCGGAGCGGTTTGGTATTGGTAGTGGGAAGCAGAGGGCTGCTGTTGCTCGTTGTGCTATGATAGAAACTGTCAGGCTGATGTGTGCCTCTGCTAGCAGATGCATTTGCAAGAGAAACGTATGTTAAATCTGATTCTCTTTTGCTGGGAGATTACGGTGTGACCCCTGGAGGGAGGACATGTCCCATGCTGTGGCCACAGTCCAGAAGCACCAGCCCTTTCTACCTGGAGAAGCAAATCGCCCACCTTTGGTAGTGGCTTTCTGTAGCACAGGGCTTCCCTGAGAGGCTGCCAGCTCCGATGCCCTGAGCAAAACAGGACGTGGGGGCTTGCAGGCGACAGGTCTTGGCCCCTGCCCAGATCCCCTCCCTGAGATCTCATCTTGGAGCTGGGTATGCAGCTGAAGGTCCTATTCCCTGCGGAGGTAAAAGTGCTTTGAGCAGCTGCCTTCTCGCACAGCCCTGTTCTTCCCTTCGCTGCCTCCTTTCCCTTCCTCAAAGGGTGTAGGAATGAGCTGACATTGTCCCTCTTCTGTCCCCAACCCAGGTTCAGTATCTTTTTGCTCATACCTGTGTAAATTCTTGATTTTTTTTTTCCTGTCTTTTTCTCCTCATGTGTAAACTCCAAGTAAATTTTTGCCTTGTCATTTGTGTCCTTTGTCCCTTCAGGGTGGTGTGACTGCGTGTCCTGAGAACGGGATGGCAACCTGGGCTCCTTTGCCTTCATAACTTGCATGCATGCGAGCTGTTTTAAAATAGTCCTGGGTTTGTTTTAATAGAACGTGTCCATCATCTGCAAGTGAAGCTGCTCTCGGTATTAAGCAGGCCAGCCCCTGGCAGCTCTGACGAAGGGGCGGGTGGCACCATGCTGCATGCAGCCATCACGTGGGGGCAAATTTGGGCTTTGTTGGTGGTTGTTGATGCTGTGGCTGGGATCCCCACTCTGGACTTCAGAGGGGCTGGCGTCGCAAGTATTTGTGTTTCCAGGTTGAGTCTGGTGCTGCTGGTCTGGTGCACGGTGCTGCCTGGAATGGGCAGAGGTGGGATGGCCTCGGGCTGCTGCAGCAGAAGCTGACTGCCTTTCCCATTAGACACAGGGAAGCTCTGACCTGGCCACGCTCGAGCCCTCTGCCTGGCTTGTGGTGTGCGTCACTGCTTTGCTGCAGAGCTGGTGTGTGTGTGGCTTTTTGTAGCTTTTTCACCCAGGCTGCTTTTGGGGGAAGAATTGTCTTTAAGCAAAAGCAAAGAAGATGTAAGGTCCTGAGCAGACCCTGGTGATGGGCTGGGATGCAGCAGTGGCCGATGCACGTCCCATTCCCAAGCGCTTGGCCCAGCATTCGGAAACCCTGGGGAGTGAGCAAAAAAACCCCAGTATTTCTTCTGGTCTGCAGTGCTCCTCTTAGCCAAACCTTGGCTGCCACCAGCCCTCCACCCTTCCAGCGATGGGGCTGGGACTGTGCAGGCAGGATGCTTTCTGCCTTAAAAGAAGCTTTCAGGAGCCATTGAGCTCTGATTGGGAATAGCGTGGCTGGGTGTAGGTGTATCCCTGCCTTGCAGTGGCTGGGAGCACCTTTGCTGACCCAAGACTTTGGCTGCGCAGTGGGACGTACCACTAGACCTAGCAGTGCCGGGGGCAAGTAGCGCTGTTTCTTCTGCCGGGGTTTCTCCGGGTCCCTTTAGCCATGGTTTGGGTGTGGTGAAAGCATGGTCTGGGAGCAGCTGGTGCTCAAGACTTTAGCTTAAGTGTTCAATCTGGTTTGTTCCTTTAGCCAGTCTCACTCTACAGTTAGCGACTGCAAATCGCTGGTGTGGGGAGTTGCTCTGTTACGGGTTCAACCAGCTGTTCAGCTCCTAAATTTCGTCTTTCGTTCAACAAGCAGACAACCATGTTACTCAATCACCAAAATACCTGTATCTGTGTGAGCAGCTCTACCTTCATGCAGCTAGTATTGGAGAAGCTCATGTCTTTGCTGGCCTTGGTAAGCCATCCTTGCGGTGATCCCGCCATTTGGCTTGTCTTTTGGAGAATGGGTGCAGTGAAACAGCTGGCGAGTCCCAGCTTGTGACCAAGGGCGAGTTTCTCCTTGGTACTTGCCAGGAGTGCAGCGTATATTCCCTGCGATCTTAAAAATTCCCATTCCTGCGTGGGTGTCAGAAGTGGGAAGGATGATCTGTGTCATTACTTCTCTGCTGTGCTTGCTAATATTAGCTTGATAACTGTTTTAACTGGAGATGGGATGGAAGTCAATTCAGATGGTCCCTTCTTACTGACCACCAGTGGTGGATTGCTAATTTTAATGCTCTGCCTGGGTCAAATTTTAACTTGCTGTTGTACCTCTAGGTCTGCGTGGTTGATATCTGTGACCTACAGCAGCTTGTTTGTGAAATTCGAGCTATGTAAGGTTGGGACCAGCATTTTGCTGAGTGCAGTGCAACCTGAATGTGAGCATGCTACAAATGAGCTGCGTGCTTGTTTAGAGTTGACAGATGGGGAGGGAGCAGAGTAAATGGCCAATAACTCATGCTGAAGGCAGCAGGGAGCCCATCGACAGGCTGCTGGGCTGCCCAGGGGACCCCTTCGCCCCGGCAGTTCGTGGCACTTGTCTGATAAAGATCAAGCTGACTCTCAAGTGAGGACATCTGGTCAGATCATGACTTCTGACCCTTGTTGCCACCTGATAAGGCCTCTGCTGGGATTTCCCAGATCTGCTGCTGGCATTCAGCTGCAGCACATAATGACTGGGTCACACTGGGGAATGTTGGCAGAGGACGCAGAACTGCTCTGGGAGGGGAAAACCGTCAGCTGGCGTGGCTTTGCCGCCTCCTGCTCTTGCTGCTGGGTGATGCTGCCTTGTGCTGTGGGTGCTGCTTGTCTCAAGTGCCTTGGGTAGCCCTGAGCTGGGCTCAGCGGCAGAGAGCACATCTGGAGATGCTGAAATCTAACACCTTGAGACCTGTAGGGGTTTCTGCTCTGCACAGTTGCATCACTGGGGGCTTCCTGGTGCGGTTTCCTCTTGGGAGTGCTGATACATGGAGCCTCCGCAGCAAAGGAGGACAAAGACCTGTGGCTGGGCCTAGGCACACCCCAGCTCTTGCTGGCTCTTGCACCTTGAACTCTTGCTAAGTGGTGAAAACAGATGCTTGTTACTTAAATTTATAAGCCAAGCAAGTTTCCCCTCTAAGTAGTTTTTAATACAGTTTTTAGAGATGTAGCAGGGGTTTTCATATGGTTGGGATGACCAAGGGGGAGCGTTTCCAGCTCATGTAATTGGTTCAGTGTATTTCGGTGTTATTTTTAGGTATTTAAAGTTCCCAAGTGCTTCCTTTTTTTTTTTTTTTCTTTAAACTGGCATGAAAAAGGCTGTTGGAGGAAAATCAGTTTTGAACTCTGAGAATAATAACAATTCTTACTAATTAGAAAGAAGTCATTAGATGAAAGCTGATCCCTTCAAAAAGTCTGAAGGCATCTGTTTGGTGGCTCTTCCGGGCAGCAGTGTAGGTGGCAGAGCTGTTTTCCTCTAAGGAGTGAACAGCTGGAAGGAAGCCGTTCTGGTGCGTTGTTTGTGTCTAATGAAGCATATCAGCTTCTGCTTCCCATCCACAGAACGGAGAAGTAGATTTGAGCTTGAGGTGGGGTATGAATCGCCCATGCCACCCTTGCAGGGCATGGTGAGTCCCTCTGTGGTTCTTCCTGTGGCTAAATAATTTGTATTTTTTCAGGCTGGATGTGATGGCTTCGTTTGTTATTCAGAGGTCGGTGAATTGGTGTGACTGACAGCATCGGTGTACCTGGAGAGCTGTGTGGGGCTTCCCATCCCTGTGGGATATCTGATGTCTCTCAGGACAAGGTAAAGGGGATATCTGAGTGCACTATTGTCATTTAGGACCCTGCAGAGCGTTTCATCCAGCACTGCCAAATGGTTTGTCACTCCTCAGCTTGGCCCTGAGGGAATGAGAAACTTCACAGAAACAACACTTACTTGTGCCTGGTTTTCTTAAACCACCTACTGAGGGCTGTGGTGGTACTGTATTCCTGAGCATCACCTTGCTTTCTGTTGCCATAGCTCAGGGATGCTGTGATTCACCAGCGGCAGGTTGTTGTTGGTTTGCTCCGTGCTCTGAGCCGAGGCGATGCAGCAGGAACAGGTTGCCCTCTCCTGGCACGGTTCTTCCACGAATCCCTGACTCCCCTTGTTGCTTGGCAGAATCTGCCATCAGGCTCCCCAGCTCTTGCATAAGGGGTATCCCTGCAGAGAGCCCGGTGTCGAAGGCGCTGAAGATGTTTGCTTGCCTATACTTGATTTTGCAACTGGCCTTCAAAGTATAACTTACAAGAGAGGGGTTTAGCAGCCAGACCCTACTCGAACGTTCTCCAGTGGGGCAGGAGAGTCAGCTCTTCTGGTGGGGCTGGTGGGGAAGGAGCTGCTACTCCTCTCCCCAGCATTTCAGTGCTTTCCCTGGGCCTAGGCGTGCTACAGGCTGCTCACAACACACGGTGACTGCCAAACATCCACTGCACCGAGAAGCCAGAGCAGAAACAGCTCATCTGACCGGCCTGTGCTGGCATCTTGCGGTGCTTTGTGCTCTTGCAGCGCCTCGGCTCCTTCTGGTGCTGAAAATGGCTTTGATGCCAACAGATGTTCCTTTGGGGCATTTCTCTGGATCCAGCCTGGGAAATTTATAATTCTTTTTGAGTTTAGCAGTCTTCAAGTTAAAATTGTCACAGTAGGAAGTGAAGATCAACTTCAAGAGGATTTAATGCCACTTTTATTCTGCTCTGCTTTTTATCTTATTTCAAGAAAATCCCTCTTGCATAGTAACTTGTACCCTCCTCCATTGGCTCCATCGGCAAGAGGCGGGGTGCATGGATTGCTGCTGCTGCTGGGAGGCAGCGGAGGGGTGTCTGCTGGGGGTCTCAGCCCCACTGGGCTGAGCACATCGTGGCCCCCACCCCTTAGGAAGGGTCTGGCATCCCCCCTGGTTGCGGAGGGAGTGGAAAGCAGCAGGAATTGGGGCTTTAGCCGAGGTGATTGTGGAGCAACCCTGGAGGTGGGATGGCTCAGAGGTGCTGGGGGCTCTGCAGGCCGAGGAGCACTGACGTATGGTGTGGGAGGTTGGAGGCAGAGCAGCGAGCCAGCTTTCCCTGTCCGTGTGGCAGCAAAGCCTGAGGATGGAGCAGGCGATGGGGCTGCTGTGAGGCTGGGTAAGTTGCCTGGGAGCTTTGCAGGATGCTGAGCCCTTCACAGGTGGCTTCAGTCCTGCGAGGAGGGAAGAGGCACGAAGCCACACAGGAGCTGAGTTTAGGTGGCACCTCTGGAGGTCATGCAGTCTGAGGAAAGGCTTTATCTGCAATTAGAAATCCCAGCAGCTTCATTTGCATAGCTCTGATTGCAGGTTGCTTCTCTTTATAGCTGCAGTCTGTAGCTCTCCTTTCCCTGCCTCTTTGCCAAGTGCAGTTGGCACTGAGGTTCTGTGTGTCGACCGGCAGCGCGAGGCTCTGTGCTCTGCAGGGGTTTGTGACATTGACACAAGCCAAAATGTCCCACCTGGGGGTGCACTGTGTCTCCACGACCCGATGATGGCAGGAGGTGGCAGCTGGCTCTGGGGTTGTGTCCTCTCCCTGGTCATGGTGGCAGCAGGGCAAAAACCTGGCGCAGCTTGATAGTGGGGAAGGGAAATGGGACCTGCAAGCTGGTGTGCAGAGTGGACCCATGTCCCCAGGGATGTGCAGGGACCCTGACATGTATTCTGCGTTTGAATAAACACATGGCAGGAGACTCGACTCCCGTGGATGCTGGTAACTGCCTTGTGGTGAATGAGCTGGGGCAGCAGATGGTAATTGCAGGGTTGATGCTGATCCTGTCTCCTTACTTCAGGTGTTGGACTTTTTCAAAATGAGTGTTTCTTGTGGGTAGCCTCATGGTAGGTAATAGCCTGTGTTATATTTAAAATAGAAGCTCCTGAAGAGAGCATGATAGTGGGATATCAGCTCAGCTGGTGAATTCATGTGCCGGTGGGGAGGGAATGGCCACAGCGCTGACCCAAGCCAGGAATATCTGCTGTTGGTGAGAGCCATGGCTCTCATCTTGCCTAGGGAAAGAAGCTCCATGTGTCTTTATGTGGCCTGATTTCATTAGTCCGGATGGTGTGTGGGTCATGGGAGGAGACCAGCTGCATCTGTCTGATAAAGTTCACCAAAGGGAACAGTGAGATAATTAATTGCTTTTATTCTGGGGACCTTGAAAGGTGTCTGGCTTATGATCAGTACTAAAGCAAGCAGCAGGTATGGCTTCCTTAGCTTTTCTTTTCAAGTTTTTTGCAAATGCCTCCCAACTTGCTGCTTTTGTTTTCTGACATCAACTTTAAAAGGTCTGAAAAAGCCTTTGGGGGCACCAGGGCAGAGTCAGGCTTACAGGAACCTCCTCCTGCCTGGGCTGCTGAGGAGGAGGGTGGGTGACATGCCCAAAGTGGCTTTCAGAGACCCTGTCACCAGGAAGGGTTTCTTTGCCATGCTGATGGTTCCTCTGCTAAACACCACGGTCGCTGCTAGTTTCTTGTAAGGATTAATTTCCTTTATAACATCCCAGGTAAATGTTAGTATTTTGGGATGGGTGCTAGAGAAACTCCCAGGGTCTTCAGCCAGAGCATGTTTTGCTGCGGTCGTGGCGGGCCTAACAGACCAATCTGTTAAAGTGATCAGGACAAATGAGCTGTGAGACGTTCCTGCCAGAAAGCCCTCGTTAAGGACCAGTGTTTCTCCAGCTAAGAGGAGGTGAAGTAGTGTGCGCTGCAAATGAAGGTGTTGCAGCCTGCGCATGCTGCCGAGGCGTTGGTGCCCTTACCTTCCTCCTTGGGGCACTTTACAGACTGCCATGGAGGCGAGACGTGAGCTATTTCCCCTGTCACTGAAATACAGCTGTTGCAAAAGTAAGAGTGTTCAACTGCAGTTTAGGATGGAGTGAGAAAGAAGTGCAGAATTAAACAACAAGGGATTTTACAGAAGGAGGTTGGTGGGGTTTAAAGAGGACGGTGGCAATAATAGCACTTTCAAAAAACACTTTGCAGTTGTGATCATAAAGGTTTGAGTAGATATCTTCTTGTAGCAGTGGAAGTAGATGCTCCCGATGTACCTAGGATTTTCAGGAGCGCTTTGGGAACGGGTGGGATGCGTGTTCCTGAAGCCTGTTGTCTGGACCCCTCCCTGGCTTTTCTGCCACATCTATGTTGATTTGAGTTTTTCTTGAGCAATTTTATAATCGCACAGAGCAAGGATGTGGACAGACTAGATGGAGAAGGAGTGGAGGGAGGTGAGCAGTGCAATGGGGGTCCCTTGGCCGTGTCTAGAATCCAGCAGGGATGCTGAGCTGCCGGTTTCTGTGACTTCTGGTTACCTGTGGCGCCCTTGCAGCCCCAAACAGGGCAGCCCAATCAATCCCTGTTGGAGTAGTGCAGCCTCAGTGGTGTTGCACTGGATCCACATCTTCTACACTGCCAGTCTTTGATGAAAAGGAAGAACATCCTTTGGGTGTGAAGCGATGCCTATGTCTGATCTTCTGTGTATAGGTAAGGTCATGGATCTGGTGATTTATGAGTGTTTTTCCCACTGAAGGGGATGTTGTAGTGAAAGGAGGGTGGCGACCTGCAACACCTGAAGTCCCCGCAGGTCCCTGTTCCCTTCCCCAGGGAAGGGAGCTCTGCCTGATCCACCCTGGTGTCCCCGGGAGCACCTTTCCAGCGGTCCACCAGGACCCCTGTCCTGGGATGAGTGTGAAGCGATTTGAGCACTGGACCCAGCTCCAGCCTTCCCCAGGAGGCTGTGCTGGAGGCGAGCCCTGTATGCTGTGGGACAAGTGCTGAGACACAAAACTAGCGTGGGGTGCAGAGATTTCACCAAAGATGAATGCAGCACCGAAGCCTGCTTTTTTCCCTGTAAAATGACTTCTTATGGTGCTGTAATAACATTACATTGGCAGGGATGCTGTTCATGGAGATGAGTAACTGGTGGTTTTTGACCTCAGTTATTAGATTTGTAGCTTCAACTGAAAATTCAGCTTTAAGGAGCCTTGCCAATTTTAAACTAATCTCTTCAGGGAGAAGCTCTCCCTCTGGCAGTAACCCATTCACTGGAAACTTAAATATTCATTTACAGCTAAAGCTGGACAAATTGTTGAGGGAAAACAAGGAGGAATGAAAGCATGACAGGATGATAAAAATCCAATTTATGATTCTCCCCTGAACATACTGATAGGAGCTTAAATTGCTGACAAAGCCTTACTGAGGGAAGCAGCAGGTGTTATATTTAGCAGCACGGGAGCACAGTGGTGACTTGGCACACCGGTCATCGATAATCACTCGGCTTCTGACACGAGCGAGGATGGAAAGGCTGCACAAAGAGCCCTCTGATGCAAGCAGAGGCGCAAGCAGCAGCAGTGAGGCAGAGAAGAGAAGGACCTGATGGTGTAAGATGCTGACACTGATTTTGGAGAGAATGGAGGGGATAGAAAAGCTGTTAAGACTTTCTAAATAGGTTCCTCAGTGCTGCAGGAGGAGGTTTCCAAGCCATGGGGGTAGGTTTATCGTCCTCCTTTGCGAAGAGTGCTGGGAGTTGGTTATTCTCTTGGGCACAACTGGTAGTGCTGCTGCTGAGATTCAGAGCTGTTAACCTGCAGCCAGGCTGTCTGCCAGTCAGTGACCACAGCCATCGGGCAGTTGCTGCTTCTTCCCAGAAATGGTGCAGGTTGTACTTTTATTTCTGGCAGATACTGGCAGGATTTTCTCTTCAGAAGAGTACAGCTTATTCCCGTGGAGGGTGAGGTGTGGAGCAGGCAATCCTGCTGGTCCCAGGGGCAGGTTTGATACACAGGGCACCCAGTTATCTGGATGCTACATGGGGAGGATTGGAAGAGGTCTCCTGCCTAAATCTAATTGCAGACTGCAGGGAATCGTAGACTTCGTGGAAAGTAGCATGTGTGACTGGCTCTGAAACTGGTTGGTATTGCTTGTAAATCTTGTGACTCTGCAGAACCAGGAGGTTTCATTTTCAGTATGCTGTATCTGCCAGAACTGGTTCCCAGCTAAGCCACCTCTCTTCTCCTTCACCCTTTTGTAGCTCTTTCATTTTAAGTCAGCTCAGTAAGTGGCTTCTTCTGTCCCTGCCTGCACTGCGTGAACTTGGGGAGCCTTGACCCAGAGAAGCATTTTCCTGCTCCATTTCACTGCTTAGCATCTTGTTAGTAAGCAGCGCAAACAAAAGATGCTGGAGGATTAAATTTCCTCCTTTAAAAAAGGAAGGGGGGAAAAAAAGTCAAGTTGCCCTTCTGCCTCTGCTCCCCAGCACCTGGCTGCAGGACAGATGCAGTCCTGGATGAACTGACTTCTTCCGTGGGAGCAAGGTGCCCTAGCGTGTCTGGATGGTCCAGCAGGACACAGTTGAGCCCAGTGGTCTCTTGGGACTGTCTGCAGGCATTTCCTCACTGATGCCTTGGGGCATTCATGGGAAGATGGGGAAGGGCTCCAGGGTCCCAATCCATGTGGATGGCTTACAGGCAAGACTATGTGCCATTATGCTGGGGGTTGTGAGAAGCTTTGTTTAAGCCAGGAGGCATGTAGCTTCCATAGAGGCTGTTGTCATTCCTCATTTTTGTTACAGTGCTGGATTAAGCAGCCTCTGCCCCATCTGGGAGCCCTCGTGCCTGTCCTTCTGGCACAGCCAGGCATGACAGAGCAGTGCGACGATGGGAGCTGCCTGTGGCCCTTGTACCTGCTCTCTTGGGCAGCACCAGCCCGTTTTCTGTTCAGGCCCCTTGCGGCAAAGTCCTCGTTGGAAATGGGCTGGATAAGAGTGGCATTGGGGCATTTAATTTCCATAGTTTGGTGACTCCCAGTCCCATCTGCTCTGCATGCTCTTTATTGTGCTTGTACTAGTGCAGTTCTGTGGTGATGCTTGTGTTGTGGTGGTGATGCTGGTGGCGACTCAGAAGGGGGCTCAGCTACCCCCTAAAACTTTCATCTTGTTTCTGAGTGAGGCTTCAGGTGTTCCCTGATCTGGGCCAGGATCTTGGCTGATAATTTATAGTCACTAGGGAGAAAAGGTGTTGCCAGAGGTGGTGGAAGGAGACTCCTTCCATCCTCCCAAGGATGGAAGGAGACTCCCAGTGGAGGTCACTGGCTTTTCTAGCTGTAAAGGGACCATATGTGGCTGGTTCATGCTTAAAACATCTCCCTTTCCAATGCCTGGAGCAGGACTGGTAGATCCCATCCTTTGTCTGTTTTCAGTAGGTCTGGCTGGGCTCTGTGCAGACTGTATGGAGCTGCTGGTAAGGACGAATATCACCTTGGACAGACCTGTCCAAACCACTGGCTGCTAATCAGTCACTATCTCTAGTTAGTACCAGTTAGCAGTTTAATTATTATCACCTGAAACTGGGTTTAGCCAATAGTTTGTATTTTGTTGGAGTCACAGGTAAAGTCAGTTCTTCTAGAGCTGAGTAATAAAATTCCTGTTGTGGTACAGCAGCTATTTCTGATGGGCACGGGGGTGAGAAGGTGGAGAACTGAAGCCTCCACCTGAGTAGATGGCACAGTCAGACATGGCAGCAGAGCCAGAAAGAACCTACTGATGGTTTTTGACAGGCAGTTCAGAAACCTGCAGAATAACTATGTCAAGAAAGCGATTAAAAGAAATTAATCGAACTGCAAGAGGAAAAAATGGATGTGTACCTTTTTATTCCACCTCATGTTGAGAAAGTCCCTTTCATTTTGAAAAAGGTACTTTATTTTTTTTTCTTTTTTTTTCACTGCCACAAATTCAGGTCCCCTCAAAGGTCTTGGACTGGAAACATAGTGGAATAATAGCATCAGCCACAAGGTTATCGATCAGAAGTGGTCACAGGAGACCCAAGATAGCAATTTGCGTGGCTGAGAGGGTTTTCTGGCCAGTCTTGGCCACTGACTAAAGTTGGTGCTGATGTTCAGCGTGTTATTTTTGTCCAGTGTATTTATTTATATGCTTCAGCTTCCCCTGCACATGATTTGTGTCAGTATAAAGATTCTTATCTCAGTATGCCTTATTTCGTCTACTCCTTTCTAAATCTCTGAGTGGAAGGGGAATAGTCAAGACCAAGTCTTTCTGCATGAAGTGAATGGCAATGTTTGCACAAAGGACTTTGGCTGCAAAGGTCATGGCCAGTGCCATCCAAAATCTGCGTATGGACTGTCTTACCTAGCATGGGCCAGAGACTGCTGTGCTGTCCACCCTGGGCCACAGTTTGCATGTCTTTTAGGATGTGGGGATGAGAAGTTACCCTCTTTAGAGCATGTCAGAGAAGGGTTATTTAAATCAGTTCATTTAATGTCTTTTTTCCCCACTTCCTAATGGCACACAAGCCATTGCAAATGTTCCTGCACTGTTTTTAACATACATTATGTATTTTCTTTGTGAATAATGCTGGAAAAAAAGGAGCTGTTGTAGCGGACCGTAGCCTAAACTTCGTAACAGCCCTTCAGGCTCTCTAGATCTTAAAATGCCCAGATGGTTGGATATGTTGTGTTAGCTGCTGGTGTGGGCAATGGAGACTGGTTCAGTCTGGAAAATGGGGAAAATGAGAAGCTCTGGGTGTTACTAAAGCTTGATAACGTCTGATTCCTGCTTAATGAGTCATGCCGAGCATGGAGATGGGCTGTGTGACAGAGGAGAGTGGTCCAAGAGCAAAGACACCGCTCTGCTGAGCGAGCAGCGTGGCATGGTGTGGTGGTGGGACCTTGGCACGGCGTGGCGGTAAGATCTTGGCATGGTGGGACTTCGGCACGGCACAGGACTGACCTGTCGCATGTTGTGCTTGTGCTGCTCCGGACCACCGCGGCGGGTCTCAGGAAAGCGTCTCCATGTTGTAATTTTGAAGTGCAATGAACTATGTGGCAGCTGTGAGAATTTTTTTGTTCTCACTTGTACCGTTGCTTGGCAAAGCAGCTTAGCCTGGGGCAGGAGGGTGTGTAAAACTGAGACATTTGGGACCCGCTTTCCAGAGCTTCAGTGGTTTTGACTTTGCCTTTGCATTTCCAGGTTTGCACCTTCCCTTTGGCATCATTTCCCCCCTGCACTTTGCACACCTACAGCGGTGCAGTGCATACAAATGTCCATAGCTATTGAAGTTGTATATGGAGTCATTAAATAACTAAGGTTGCCGAAGGTTGAAAGCGATCATCTTTAATGCTGCTGTCGGCTGGGGGTTGCCCCAGGTTCTGCACAGCTCGCGTGGTCCCTGGGGATGCTGCAGTCCTGGCTGAGCACATGCCTGTCCTGCTCCTTGGAGATTTGCAGCTTAGGGAGCTCAAGGGTTGTTGCTTTGCAGACCGTGGAAACAAATGCAATGGGGGATTGATCGTAGCGATGCTAAGCCAGGTGCAGGGGGACTAGAGGCCTTGGGGAGCTCAGTGCTGTTCTTTATGTGAGTATATTCATTTAGTTTTCCACTCTCACATGAGCAGCAGAGAAGGGAATCAGTTCAGTGGAAATCTTTGGAAAAACCCCAGAATTGTACCTGAAGCAGCCCCAAACCAGGAGGGTTGGAGGGCTGATATGCTGCACATGTTGTTTCTGATCCCACTGTGAGGCCCTGGGCTCCCACCATTGCTGTGGGGCCGAGTGACCCCGAGGTACCGAGGGGGTGGCAGGAATGGCGGGGGGGTCGGAGCTGTGTGGAGGGGCCACCAACCCGACCCCATGGGCACCAAGACATGTCAGCTTCTGAGGGATTCCCACAGGAATCTGGTGTCTGCTCCAGCCAGTGAAACCCACTGAAGGTGGCAGTGGTGTGGCAGGTGGGCTCAGGCAGCTGTAACTTGGTTTTCAGGTTGTTTTTGGCTGGGTGGCTGCTCTGGCTTTGAAGAGCCAGTTGTAACAACTGGGGAGATGCCAACTGCAGAAATCCCCCTGCTCGGCCTCGTCCCTTAGTCTTGATTTTTTCCAAGCATTGTTTGATACTTAATTTTTAGTATTCCTGAGGCCTGACGATGCACTGCTTTGGTAAATAATTGCAAATGAGGTAAAAAGAGACATTGCATTGCTATGTCATTAAAAAAACTACAGGACGTGTAGGTCTGTATTGATGAGGGGCCAGATTTCTGAAAAGAAAGGGAAAAAAAAAGTTGATTACTAATGTTTTATTCTGTGTTTATCTAGCTAGTAGCAAGGTGTAATTTCCAGATACTGCAATTTAAGAGCAAAGAGCAGAAAAAGTTTGATCAAACAATCAGAGTTATATTAAACGTGGATTTTCTTGATTGCAGTATCATGTGTGGGACAGGTTGTTTAAAAGCAAAACTATGGTTTGAATGCAAACTATAATTTTTTTTTTGTTTTGTTCGTTTCTTGGTGAGTGGGTGGTAGTTTGCTGTAGTGAAAGGTGGGGATGATTGCTGTGTTCTTGGAGTGGCTTGCTTTTTGATGTCAAATTTAAAATTACTGTGGGGAAAAAAAAAGTGTTCTGGCATTTTTCTAAAAGCTGGTAAATAAGCTTGTGTGTTTTGATTGGTACTGATGTATGTGGGGCAGTGTAGCTGCATGGGATGCAAAATCCTGTAGATTTCGCAACATGTATAGTTTCAAGCCAAAATACTTTAACAAGACAAATTTTGGTTAGGTTTTCATATTGTGAAGGACAAATGGCAATGTAATAGCTCAAACTTGGTGTCCTCTTTGTATCATTTCTGTGGCTTCTTGGTAGCTGTTCCTTGCACGTTGGAATTCCTTCTGTTGAGCTTTCTTTCTGTGCAAGTTGTTCCTGCATCCCTTGATGGAAGCAATACAAAGAGCAGAATCCAGCTAAACAAACAAACAGACAAGTTGTGTATAAAATGCATGGTGGTTTTTGTTTTTTTTTTGGGGGTTTTTTTTTTTTTTTTAAGTAAC
>VYZV01011943.1:123324-139341 GCA_013401275.1 Pandion haliaetus
TTTTTCCCCCTTCTCCTTTGTTTTGGAATATTTGGGCATTTCTGGAAAGTGTATTTCAATGCAGTATTATAATATAAATTATATTATTATAGTTATTATAATTAGTATATTATGCATAGTATATTATGTGGCATTTCAATGCAGGCAGAAGCCCCCAGAATTATTTTAAGGTGGTTTTGTCATGCTGCCTCCCATATGGTTTGAAGCGAGGACTTGAAATTTGGCGAGGCGCCTGTCTTTGTGTAGCATTTGTTGCTCTCGACATGCAGCTCTGCCCCACTGTGCCCAAGAGGAGGCCTCTAACATGGGGCTGGTTTTATGCTTTTCTATTCATTAGAAACTTTTAAAACTTGAACAGCTGACACTTCCAAAGTTCCTGTTTTCTCTGAGCCTGTTTTGTGCCTCCTGTGTGCTGGGGCAGAGCTGCGTGGTAGATGCGGGGAGAGGAGGAGGAGGAGGCATCTCCCGTCCCTGAGCACGGGGGGATGAGAGCTGCGGAGAGGAGAGGGAAGGAGAAGGAAAGAAATGAGGATATGGAGCCTGCAGAGCATCCCGGGGGAAAGATCGTCTTCAGGTGGCGCCTTACAGCTGTGATCTTCTTCCACATGTCCCCACTTCACGGAGTGGAGCCCCTCCTGAGCACTGGATGAGGAAGAGGTGCTGTGGAAAATGCAGTATGTAATTTTATAAATACAGACTGTAACAAAGCAGGAGGTGGGCTGAGTTCGGCACGTGTGAACCACTGAAATTTTGGTGCTTTCTGAGTGCTGGGTTTTGCAGCTTGTAGGCTCCTTTCAGGGTATGTAATGGGTATGAAAGTGTTTGAGAGAGACCCTGAAGTTGGTTAGATGATTAAACTAATGTATAACTTCATAAAGTGATGCATCTTTCCATATGTGAGTGGTCTTCAGAGCTTGTGGAGATACAGTGGGTTGTTGCGTGAGGCAACCCTTCCTGCAGACCGTACATAGGGCTGCTTTCTGCAGCTAAACCAGGGAGAACTTATTTCAACTGCTACAAATAAAGTGTTTCTGATCGGTTTTTAATGGATGAGCTGGAGTTCAAGTTGTTTTAGTACCACTAATCCTATTAGAGCTCTGGTTTTTTAAAATTCATCTGATGTTTTTATCAGTTGGTTTTGGAGATGGATGTGGCACAGCTATAAAGATGCTAGAAAATTAAGGACAATGGATGCTTTCAACATTAGTTGAATAATAATGATGAGAAAAGGAAATGACACGCTGAATTGTATAGCCCTTGGACTTCTGGTGGGTATGTGTGTTAATGGTCACACTTGGGAACAGGAAAGCAGAAAATACTTGAAGTGTCTCCACTTTGTTTTAGAATTTCATCAAACTTGGACAAAGAAGTCAGACTAAAACCAAGCTACAGTCATCATCCTAACCTTCCTGCCTAGTTTTCTTCCGCACAAAGTATTTGGAATGTAGAAGTTGCAAGGGAGGGTGTATTTTTAAAATCTGATACAGCTTTCTGGAAACAGAATGGTTTGATATTGCCAATAGAGCCTGAAGGTAGAGCCAGTGATCCAGGAGGTGGTGTGTGTCCATGGGGATGATGGGTGTGCCACAGGGAGATAAATTTTTTCCTTCTGGCTCTCCTCATTCATCATTTTTATCCTTATCTTTTCCTGGTATTCCTTGGGCAGCCCTGGGTGACCCACCCCACCCCCAGCCAAAATTTCCCTCCTCTGACTCGCCTCCTGATTTTCTGTTGCTCAGCAAGAAGTAATGTCATGATTTGAGTATTTCTCATAGAAAGCAGAAGAAATTTCATCTTGATGTAGAGCGACACAGCAGGTAGCATTTCCCAGGTACCTTTTACTGATCCTGGGACCAAAGTAACTCTTGTTTTTGAGTGGAGTGAGTTAAAGTCAGGATAAATCTGCAATCTGTTTTTAAGCGGGGAGCTTTAGGACTAAGTCTCCAAGCATTTAGATGAGTAACTGCAGGTGTCACTTAAATATTGGCAGGAGGAGGTTCATGGCAGCTGGCAGAAGAGATGCAGAGCTAGTTATAATGGTTTGTGAACATTATACTTACCAAGAGGATCTTAGCATTGCTTTCTATGATCCTTTTCTTGCAGTTACTGCAACAGGAGTATAGCCAAATTGTGTTCAAGCCACCACTAGAATAAGGAAGTTGCTTAGAAGAGCAAAGCAAAGAGTATCTTGGTGGAAAAAGCTTTTCCCTAGCAGTTTAGACAGTCATCCAGTGCATTTTCCTATAGTAAGCTGGGGGAGATCACTTGAGTTATATGCCGTGGGTTTGGCAAATGGGGGCACCTCACCAGGGATGATGCAGGGCGTTGAACTCTGTGATTCTTATGGGTCCCTTCCAACTTGAGATATTCTATGATTCTATATTTGACCAGGACCCTGTATCAACATGTTTATACACAACAGTTTATTAGCTTAGCCCTGCTTGTCCTGCCTAGTTGAGCTTCACGACCTTCGCTCCCCGCCAGAGCAAAATTTCTGCAAGGCTCAGGTGGTTGACTCCATGCCCCACTCCTCTTGCTCTCCTACCTTCCAAACCCAAGTGGAAGGTTCTTGCAAGTCATTATTAAACCCCCTCTTGCTGCCTGGACTGAGTGGGCTGTGCTTGAAGCCTGGGAGGCAAAACTGACCTTAAGGAGAAAAAGGCTTTTGTTTTGTTGGGTCTGGTGTCATCTGCAGGGCTCTGGATTGGAAGCTGCTCCGGAACTGATCATAAATGGTCTGATTTTCAGGGAAACAGAGCGATTGTAAGAAATCACAGCTCTGCTGGTCATAGGCATACACATGAGGTTTGGGTATTTGTATGTGAAAGATGAGTATATGAGATATATGTGTGTGTGAGTGTGTATGTATGTCTGTCTCTCTTGGTACGTATATATACATACACTGATACATAGACGTACGTGCATATTGGCTGTGATCTTAGTGTCAAAACACAGATCCTGGCTCCATCTGGTTCTTGGATCTGCTAACAGAAATGGAAGTGCTCGTTTTGAGCTAAACCCCATCAAGGCCTTCCTCTCCAATTAAAAATTGCTGTTCTTGTGTTTTTTTCCCCTTGAAAAACTGCTGGTTCTTACCCAAAGCATGAGTATATATGCAAACAAGTTAATCAATTTTTTCCATGCATTTGTGCATTGCCAGCATTACGTTTTCCCTACCTCGAATGCGTAGTGTGGTGCTAGCTTCATTTTCCAGAATTTGTCCTTTTTCTACCCAGAATGCTTGAATGTAAATACTTGACAGTGGTCTCATCTCCAATTCCCCACGCTGTGATTGTGTGTTTAGCTGCACATCTTGCGGTAGCACCTTGGCTGTAGCTGCTCATCTTAGATTGAATTGTCATATATGCCGCATTTTTCCTCCAGACTTGCTCATTCCCCTGAGACGGGTAAAATATTAAAGGCTGGGAAAATCCAATTGTCCCACAGTGAAGGGGTGAGAAAATAGACATCAGGAGGGCATGCCGTCGTGAAACCTCAGAGGTTTTGTTATTGAGCTGTTGGGGGCATGTGAAAGGTAGCTGTGTGAGTAAAATGTATAATGAAGTTTCTGATAAAAAAGAAATTCTGATACATATTTTAAGCCAGTGTCTTAAAAATAACCTCCAGCAGCATTTAAAGGGACAAGCTCCCAAATACCATCCCCTGCCCCTCCCAAAACAGCATCTCTTTGGTTTTTGGACTGAATATCTGACAGCCTGTTCAGCATTGCTCCTGAGACAGCCCCAGCAAAACCTCCTCTTGGTAGGACCTGGTGTTGTCTTTCTCCCCGCTCCCCCCACTTTTTGGCAGGATGATGCTGGTTTCTGGCAGAGATGGAGTTAAGTTAAGGGTTGCTCTGTGGTGCATGCTGGTTAAGAGGGTGGTTTGATGGTTGCTGCGAGCTGGGTGCCTTAGTGCTCTGCTAACAGCATGTGGCGAGAATTTATTATGCGAAATGTGGAACTGTAAGTGCAGCAATGCAGCTGTCTGGCTGACTGCTGAATAAGGACATTTTCTTTTTTTTTTTTTTTTTTTTTTTNCCTAAAGCTAACAGCCATGGAGCGTGTAGCCTCTGCGAGAGCGATCCCACTGTGGGGATGAAGGGTAGGGGCTGCTGGGAGACGGGATCCATCCGTTCCTTCTGCAACGCCGGCTGTCTGAATAAATTTCACAAGGGTTAGTGGCCTTCCTGGCGTCCGCCTGCTGTCACTGCCGGACGGATCCAGCCCAGCGTGCGCTCCCTCGGCATCTGGCATGGTGCCTTCCCTTGCCGTGCAGATGCACTGGGGAGTGATGGAGGGGCTGCTGTAGCTAGCGAGGTACCTTCCTGGGTTGGGGAGGGTGTTTAATGCCACACAGGAGCCCTGGAAGACAGAGAAATAAGGAAAATAGTCTGTGCGGGTCCGTTAGTGGCGTTTGCGTGGCGGCACGGCATCTTGCCTACAGACGGGGCTCTTGGGTGTCACGTGCTACCTTCTTTCTCGGTTTGGTTTGAGATTTGTACAGCATGTGGCTCTTGCTCTTTCTGCTTCACCAGGTGTTTAAAAAAATACAGTAAATCACCCATGGTTCAGGTTTACTAAGTTCTACTGCTAAGAAGGTTAAATTTTATGATAGTTTGTTCTTTTTGTGCACTTTTAATATCAAAAAGAAGAATTGGTTTGTTTGTAATGGGTAAATTAGTTCCTGCTTCAGTCTGTTTGAACCTGTTGCTTGGTTTCAGTAAATTAGATATTTTTTTTTTTTTAAGTTAAAAGCCAAATTACTTTGCTGTTGGGATGAAATGAGTGCTTCTGTGTTCATACTGTAATCCACCCTGCCCATGCTTTAGTCTGACATATCACGAGGGCAGAGATGTTCTTCAGGAGTACCTGAGTGGCATGAGCTATAATTTAAGGTTGTGCACTCTAATTTCCCATCTGTTACTTCTCCTTAGGTTATTCCAGGCGTTCCCCATTGCCAGTCCCAGGAGAGCTCAGCGCTGGGCATCCAGGAGCGCTGCCCTTTTACCGGGCAATTGATGCTCTGCCCAAATCTGTGCTGGTTTGGGGCAGAAATCACTGGGTTTTGAGCATTACCGAACAATTTTGGTGTGTTTTTTTTCTGGGTCAGATCCTGTGATGAAGCAGAACAGGTCTTGGGGGGATGTGGGTGGGTCCCACATCTCAATTTGGACTTTTGTGTTGCTTCATTGGTGGACGGGCTAAGTGAAACCATGCTTCTCACAGCAAAGGAAAAGGGGTGATGGTGAGAAATGAGGATTTCTAGGATGCTCATAACCTTCCTTTGAGACCACCAAGGGGTCTTCTGATCCGGGGCACTAACAACTCATTGCTTGCTGTGCTTTATTTATATCGCTGTGGTGCCCAGATGGTCTGTGCCAGGTGGGAACTGGTGGCACTGGGTGATGCGCACCTGGACTTCCTTGGTGGTTAAATCCAATTGTTGCTCCGTTGATGTAGTTTGAGATATTTAGTAGGTTTAAGGAAGGAAAAGGCACAAATCCTACAGAAATTCATTAGGAATCAAGTTGCTATCTCCTACATGGGATTCATCTCACCTCACTCTAGGTGAGATCACGTTATATGCGATTTAAAAGCTGAAGCCTGATCTTTTGACCCAGAGTTGTCTTTGTCATCAGTAGGGAACCGGGCACCTCTGAGAGCTGTTTGCTTCTTCCTAAAATAGGTCATATCCACCCCTGAGGGAAGCCTGGGGGTGGATCTGCTCAGATTTGGACTTTCCATTTCTGGCTGTCAAAGGTAGGCGAGATGAGTTATCCTGTCTTCTTCAGACACAAGTGTTTAAAGTCACCAATTCCAAACTCTGGTCCCATTTTATTTTCGTTGGTGTGTGGTGTGAAGCTATCTCTGCAGAGCGGCACGTGAACATCAGCCTCTGCTTAATCTGGTCCCTGCACAGTCCACGTGGATGCCTGTCTCCATCCTGCTCTCAAGCATCACTTCACAATAAGTTATTTAATCTAAATGTAATTTCCTTCCCCCAGAAAAAGGCACAGAAAGGAGAAATGCAAATAGGTCAAATCAAAATTCAAGCAATTGGGGATTTACAGCAGGCTTCAGATGACCAAAAAAAAAAAAAAAAAGTTTTTTATCAAATCCAGATTGTCCGCTTTGCTTTGGTTTTCTTTTTGAGCTGTTCTTCTAGCTAGGTAACGTAAGGACACGCATGTAACAGGAGATCTACACATGCATGCAGAACAGTTTATGTAACTAGGCTTCAGTGGAGAATAAAATGCCCCAAACCAGAATTATTCTCACAAAAAGCTGAAACCAGCTTGATTCCTTTTGCATGAAAATCGAGGGGAAGGTGGTGAGTGGTGAGCACAGGAGAGATGGCGACTGGGGCTTCAGAGAGACCTTGGTAACCACAAGGAACAAACCCAGGGAGGTGTCTTCCAAGGGTATCTGAAGTCAGATTATTTCTGGTTTGGGACTGGGAAGATGTTAGGTGGCCTTGGCGTCTGCAAGAGGGGAGTGATAGAGAGCCCTGGGTTTTTTTGGTAGGCTTTTTTTGTTTGGTTGGTTTTTTTTTTCCCCTCAATTTAGCAGCTTTCAAATTCAAGTGCCCTCAGGGTTTTCTGTAGTTCTGCCTGTGCCAGTTCCCCATCATCTTGCCCAACTGTTGAAGCGTCCACCCCTTGTTCTGCCTGGTGCTGGCAAAATGATTGCAGCTGCTTGCAGCCACCACGGACGTGTACACTTCTTTTCCTGGGCACGTCGAATGTATGCATCATGAGACTGCATGTGTAAAATGTGAATTGTACTGTATTCTATGTGCAAAATAGATAAGTGATTTTAATAGATGTCCCTCATTAGCCTTTCCTATGAACAAAGATGCCCCACCTGATCCCCATAGCCCTGGACGAAGGGAGAGACTCATGGCAGCGGCTGAAGGCAACATGCAGCCCTCTTGGAGTGGACACCCCAAATCACAGCCTGATTTTTTTTTTTTCCTCCATTTTAGTGAATATTGGGTTTATCAGGCTCCTTTTAACACACCTCTGGCAAGTCCTGATGCAGGAGCTTCCAGTGGCTCTGTGGTGGTTCTTCATGCCAACAGGATGAGGTGGGGGTTGTTTTTTGGCTGGGCTGGTCTTTTTTTGCCCCAAAAGCATCTTTCCCCCATTTTCTGGTGAGAAAATGATGCTTTGGGGGAAGCTTTGCATTGACATGTAATAAGCTTTCCTTGTATGGCAGGGGGCATGTCCGTATGGCACGTGTGGAGCACATTTAGCAAACCCAGAGCGGTCTTGGCCCTGGGACATGACGAGCAAATATTTTTCCCATTTTAGCAACAAACTGAACTCCAAAGCTGGGAAAATACTGGCTTTTAAAATCAATTTACTGTAAAAAATGTGATGCGCAAACTGTGTGGTAAAAGTCTCTCTGGTAAGCACATTCCCCATTGAAAATGCAATACTTTTTCTGCAAGCAAAAATATTTCCCAAGGATGCTTTGCTTTTCATTTAGAAATCCTCATGCTGTAGTAGTTGTTTTCTAAAAAAAATTTTGGCCTTAAATCCACTCAGATCACCGAAAAGTAGCTGTTTGAGGTATGTTTAAAGTGCTGATGACTTTTAATGAGCAGCCCAGGGAAAAGCTGGCCTGGGCTTTTTGCTCAGCAGGAGATTTCTTGCAAACAAAAGTGCCTAGTGGGTTGCTTTTTAATAGTTTCTTTTGTGCTTGTAAGATGAAACCAAGGAAGACCTTGTGATTAGACAGTGACAAAGGAATGTGAAAGTGGAATTAGGTGTGGGTTGGGTTTTTTTTTTTTTTTTTTTTTTTTAAAACTCTTCTGTGTTCAAGGGCTGATCTGGTTTGGTTAGAGCTGAAGGGATCTTGTCTCTTGGGTTCATTGACATTGGCCAAATAAAAGAAGAAGGACAGAAGTGTTTGAAATCTTTCTGTAGAATGAAGTGTTTTATTTTGTGTTAGGATAATGGGTTTTATTCTGCATTATGATAACAGGTTACTGCTGCCCGCCATATGCCATGGGAGTACAGGCTAGCAGGAATACAAAGACCATGCTCATTATGCATAAAAAGGCCAGTAGGTAGCTGACAGATAAAGGTAATTAGCTTATCTGTAGTAAATTTTGAGGATCTCAAAGCTCTTTACAGCAGAAGTGACTAAATATGATGCTCTTCCTTTCAGAGGAAAATACACAGAAACACCCCTGTCATGTCCACTTGGTGCGTTTCGTGCCAGGGCCTGGGTTACTTACCACATCCCCCACTCAGCAAATGTAATCTGTCATTAATATTTGATGGTAAAATGGATGATAATCATCTAATGAAAGTCAAATCCTGGGCTGCCACCTGGCAGTGGCACACCTGGCTGTGTTGTCAGCACATTGGGCTCGTGGGTGATGAGAACTTACAGCAAGGTGCATGCATGTGGGAGTAGTTTCTACCTGGGCCATGAAATAAATAGGTGAAGAAATACATTTCTATAGCTACATACACAGCGGCATGTATTTATCTCATGGCCCAGCTAGAAGCCATTTAAATGAATGTTTAAAGTTGATGTATGGATCAAGGCTGCTATATAATGAAGGTAGGATTGAATTTCGAGGAGGGACTGGGCCCGTGTGGCTGCTGTACCATTGATGATGGACAATGCTGCAGCCTGCTTCCAGAAGCAGAAGTATTGATTCAGCCTTTTTCCAGAGTTATTTAGAAATCTTGCAGGGGGGCTTTTGACTGAGAGTTTTGACACTTCCTTCCTTGGCATGGCCATCCATGAGCAGAGGAAGCACAAGGTTGAAAGTAGCATCCTATAGCAGTCCCATGAAATCCACAGGCACATCCTGTACCATTTTTCCTATGTGATGTAGTTCCTCTGGAAAGCAAGTCAGCTAGAAAGGCATCTCGCCAAGATGTAAAAGAGCCCACTGGCTTCTTGGTCATTTTGTTCCTGGGTTAGCTGCTATCAAGTGATGTCTGTAGTTTGTGCTGGGGTTGCCCCTGGCTTGAGCTGCAGAAGAGTTGTAGATGTTTTGTTTTGACTTTAGCAGTTGAACAGCCATTTGTGGCTACTATTTTTCCCTTTGTGAAAGTGCCTAAAGTCTATAATCAGGGCTGTCGGATTAATCTTTTTTAGAATAAAGGCTGAGTGCTCTACATCTATCAGATGTATTACATAGAGTGTATGTATGTATTGCCCTACCTGGGTTCCTTCGCTCTAAATGGTTTTACCAGCTGCAGCAGTGAAATAGTGACGCAGGGGTGTCTGTGGGGATGTTTAGAGATGTTTCGTGTTGTGGAAATCCTCTCTTACTTTAACCAGTGTGAGCAAAGGGAGGAGCAGCTGGGACATTTGCTTGCAGAAGTGAGGAAGGAGCCACCCCTCCAGCTGCCCTCGATCCCCACGACCGGTGGAGATGGACGTGCAGGTATCTGCGTGCACACCGTGAGGCACCACAGCAGTTTGGGTGGCCCCTGCATCCCCACAGGGCTTGCTAGGATGAGCTTGTAGGGCAGCCAGTGTCTGAAGGGAGTCCAGCTTTGCAAATAGGGAGCATTGCATTGCTTCCTGAGCTGGCCAAGCCACCTCCTTCGCAGCAAGGAGCCCTCAAAGTTCAGCGAGGTAGCAGAAGTGTGCGCTGAGGGCAGGGACTGTTAATTTTCTTTCCAGATGATGCCGTCCCCTCCGTTTTCTCCTTCATTTCTAGCACCTGTGGAGATGGGTTTCTGCCCACGTGCACGCGTGGCTCAGTTGGAAGAGGATGCACCCTGAGGACATGCAGGTGCCAGTGGAAATGCATGAGCTGCACGGGCGCTCGCTGCGCAGGATTGGTGCCAGAGTGGCTCAGCACAAGGCAGGAGGTGGTCTCCTCCTTGGAGCTAGTCGGCAGCAATCGCTAAAAATGTGGGCTTATTAGCTGTGTCTTAAGTACAAAGCGGAGTAATTAGGGAGGAAGTGGCCATCTTGACAGCCTGATGGTGTAATTAAAGACCAGAAATGCATTTATAGAATTGGAAAGGAGATGAACTTCCAACACCATCTGAACAGGTCTGCAAGTGGAGCCCCTCTGTACAGCAGAAATTGATTTACTTTTTTCCTTTTTTACTGACTAGGCGGCACTGGCAGCCAGCACAGCACTTTAGGGGAGAGGATGCTGCATCAGAGTATCTGTCCTTCTCCCAGTCTGTGCTGTTCCCCAGCCAAACCTGGGCTGGGGGCTGCTGATGGGGGAGTGATTCCAGGGGTAAACTGCTGGTTCAGAGGATCTTTTTGCAGTAAATCATTGATAGTAACTGCTGTGTAGAGAGCAGAGCATGGCCCACCCTCAGTAAGCTGCTGCCCATCCTGCTTTGCGGTCCTGCAGAGCTGCTGTCACAGCATATGTCTTCGCAGTCATTGCTGCTGTGCTTGTAGCTCCTGGAGGGTGTGGGGGGGGTCAAAACTGGCTTTACATTTGCTCATGCAGCAGAAAATTAATGTGGCCATAAGAGGGAATAGTACAGTGTGGGTTTGTTGCCTGTCTGCTCTGGCATGTTTGGAAAGTCTTGCTGCCCAGCGAGTGGAAGGGAAGAGGGAAAAGGAGAATGAAAAGGTGTCCTGTTAGGCAACTGTGACCAGTGCCATGGTGCCAGGCCACTCTCAGTGCGAGCACCGGTGTGCCTGTGCGCTATGCTGTGCAGTAGCATCCTCTGACATGCAGCATTTAGGCCTCTCGATAGCATTTTGCAGAAGTGGGGAAAATAGGTGCTTCCTCCTTGTGCTCCTGCTCTTGGGCATCTTGCGCTGAGCTGGTGTCAGACCTGGAGTGGTGCTGGCAGCTTAGCAGCAAGCTGGATGTAATACTGTGCAGCCCACTAATTAGCATCTGTGGCTTTGCTGTTTGTTGTAAATTAAGAAGGCTTGAATGGTACTGATAAACTGCAGCTTTTAATTAATGAACATATAGTCCAGTAAAATATACATTTTGTTGTGCAGGCATTCATCCCGCCTTGCCCAGGGGAAGATTACCAGTAATTACTGAAGCCTTCTTAGCAGTTGTTATTTTGTAAATGCGTGCATCCAGTTAACTTAGGTTTGGACCTCTCACCACATCTATCTGTGAGCCCTCCAGCCTGTGGTGATGTCCCCAGCGCTGCATCCTCAATGTGTTTGCTTGTCTTGGTGCAGTCTTGCTACATACCTTGCTTGAAGTCGCTCATTTTTAGGTGAGATTCTGTGTTTCACAGAAGCTTCACCCTTGCTCTCTGTTGGAAAAATCTTCCCTACAATGTGAAAATCTTCCCTGCAAAGGGACTAACTGAAGCTTTGTCTTTCCTTCTGGTTCAAACCCTTAACAAGCCTGTCCTGGCCCTGCCTGGACGGCTGGTGCTCAGGAGGAGGGTGGTGGAGGTGTGTGCTCCGGGGCTTTGCCTGTGTGTGAGTACCGATGGAGCAGGATTTAAATCCAAAGGCAGAAGTGGTGGGAAGGGGGTGTAAGTCAGATGCCTTTTTGGGGCTATGTGTGACCTGCTTTCACCCTCCCTGGGCCTGAGGCTCTCAGTTACACTCTGGGCAGCAGAGCAAAGGGGCTGCGAGACTTCCAGGTCCTGCAGCATCCCTCCCTTGCTGCTGGCACATCCTGACCTTTGGAGAATTGGAGGAAGGTAGGTAACTTACACCTGCCCCGATCCTCTTACATGCGAGTAAGCTGAGCACAGGCGGCTTAGGCAGATTTAAATGCACATAAGGGCACGCTTTAATGGGAGTGTGTCCACAGTACGCTGTTTGGCACCACAGCCTAGATGGCTGTTTCTTCAAAACCTTGGGTGAGCTGAGCTTAGGAGCCTGCAGGGATGTTACTGTGCATAACCCCGTGTCTCAGGCAAGGGGTGCGTTAGCTGGTGGGTCTGGGAGAAGGGAGGCTGCAGCGTGCCCTCTCCTGAGCTGCTCTGGGCAGCGTCGCAGCAGCAGAGGTTTTGGGATGGGCTGCTCAGCCCCTGGAACACCTGCAGGAGCTGAGCCCATGTCCCAGCAGACCTTCACTGCTGTTGCACTGGTGCTAGCCATTGGAAACCACCAGCACTGATGAATTTTGCTGTCCTACATGTGATCCTGTGGTGGCTGCAGGTTTGATGGGGATGGCACTATCACAGCCCTGCAGTCTCTTCCCTGCCCCTGTTTGTGTCGCTGCTCCCCCTCCCCTGGGGAGGAGAAAAGTCCGTTTTCTTCTTGTTCTTGTTACTGAGGGTAAGCAAGGAAGGAGAGAGCTGACAGGAATATAGGAGTGTCCTTTGTACATCTCCCACTGGTTTCTGCGAGGATGAGGCAGCCCCTGGGGCAGGCTGTGTGTTCCCTGGTGATGGGAGACTTACAGAAAAAAAAAAAAAAGACTTTATTGGTTAAAAAAAAAAAAAAAAAAATCACAGGCCGCGTTCATCAGTAGTGAACTGCCTGGGAGTGGTCCCAGTTACACCAAGGATGATGTTATCCTGCGAAGGATGGGAGCTTATGTTAGCTGATGTGCCTCTCAAATGCTGTCTGGTTCCCGAGTCCCGGCTGTGCCACCGGCACTACTGCCTTCTTTGGCTGATGGATGTCAGGAAGAGAGGCCAACCCATATGTGAGCTCCCCTTCTTGCACTGCTGAAATCATAGATAGACCTGAGGCTGGAAAATGTTTAAGCATCATTAAAAATGCATGTTTGGTGACACATTTAGGAGGACATCCAAGACTGTCAATGGTTTTCAATAGCTGAGTACTAGGGTGCCATTAGTGTTGTCGGTGGAAGAAGAGGGCATCACCCCACGTCCTTGATGGTGATCTGTTCTGCGAGTTTCTGCTCTGAAGAAAAACTCATTTCCTCCAAAATAGCTTTACATTTGAATTTTATGCCACTTCTGCATTTCTCCTGGCTTGTTTCAGGCTAAGCAAGCTGCTCATGGCCAGCGCTGTGCCACTCCTTGCCTCCTCCTGCCTGCAGCCCTTGCGGAGATGCAGGAACTTCTTGTTCCCTTGCTTGTGGTGCCAGCAAACTGTAGTGGCTCCTCTGTTTCAGTGCAGGGGAGCAGTGCCAATTGATAGTAATCACTGGATACTAAAGGATTTAGTGAGTAAATGGACAGACACAATTAAGTAACAAAGTTTGTACATTTTTTCATGTGCTTTGTTCATCACTTAGACAAGAGCAAATGACTTTTAATCATTTATGACGGCACTTGTGTCTGTGGGGCTAAATATTCGCTGGTCTATCTGGAGATAGTCCTGAAGCTGTAGGTAGTGAGAGTCCTCCCTGCAGGGTTGTCTTGGATTGTGTGCTGGCTGTGAATTCAGAGCGTGCATATAAATCGGGAGGGATGGTTTAGTAAAGTGCAAATTTGTAATGTTCATCTGGATGTGGATCTTTTTGGCCCTGCAGACCCAGAACGGCTCACAGAGGTTTTTGCTTCTGTATAGCTAATATGAATATATCCAAAGACAATAAATGCTTTCACAGGCAGTTTTACATGGGGTTTGGTGGAGTGAGTAACCAGATATCCCGCCTTTCTGTGCAAAATTTCAGAGTGATGCTGGGAGGAGATGGGGCCTTCTGCAAGCTCACCATCCCAAGCATCTTCCAGAAGAGCAAAGACCCTTGTCACCCAGAGCTTGGCTGCCTGGTGGTTTCCTCATCCCAGTGCTTTCTGCCTGGTGGACTGTGGACCCCATTGGAAAAGTAGAATATGAAAGAATACAGAGTCTGCAATGGAGCTGGGAGCCCCGGGGTGGATCTGCTCCACCTCAGAAGGTTGCTGGGGCTGAACCTGATACCTGCCGCAGGAATTTGACTTGGGGTATTTTTAAATGCAAGCATTATCAGGGCTGCCTGAACTATGGATTTTTTGCTCTCCATTCCATCTGCTGAGTAATTTAATGACCCAAGAACACCCCAAAGGATGGATCTCAGTGTTACCATCAAACTGCCATGGTGGAGGTTGTGTTGAAAGGGGAACTGGGTACCAGACATGGGCTGGGGACTCGCTCTGCAGCATTGCCATCGTTCCTTCTTTTGTGAAATCTGTGGAAGAGGAGCAGCTGGACTCAAGACTCATTGGATGGCACACGGGCTGATCTGGGGTTGTCTTCCTTGGCAAGCCTGTAGCCTCTCTCTGGGCAGTGTCCTACAATGCCTGCTTTAATTTAATTTAATACAGAGTGGTACCCAGGGAGCTGACAGAGCGATCCTAGCGTGCAGCCCGCGGTTCTGATCTTCTAACAGCTTGGAAGGTCTCCTCTGTGCTCAGCAAACTCCTTAAGTGATTCGTGAATGAAATTCTGGCATGAAAATGTGTGGTTGTTAAAGGTGCAAAGAAGGAACAGGTTCACTCTGCAGATGAGAGATCCTCAGACTAGATATAAGGAAGAAATTTTTTACAATGAGGGTGGTGAAACACTGGCACAGGCTGCCCAGAGAAGTGGTAGATGTCCCATCCCTGGAAACATTCAAGGTCAGGTTGGATGGGGCTCTGAAGAACCTGATCTAGTTGAAGATGTCCCTGCTTGTTGCAGGGGTCTTGGGCTAGATGACCTTTAATGTTCCCTTCCAACCCAAACCATTGTATGATTATAAAAGGAGATGTCTTCTGCAGTTTGAATCCCTGGGGAACGGGAGGCAGGAGTGTTACAGGAGCCTGGGTGGCAGAAACCCTTTTGCTACTGCAGAATACCTGCTCTGAGAAATAGGCAGCTTGTTGCCTGAATGTGTGCTGGTCGGACCCAACCCCAAAGTGTTCCTCAGGCTTCTCCCAGGAGGACCAAGCGGCTTTGGAGCTGTCTGGGATGCACTGGGAAATTGAGGTCCTGATGGATGGGCTCAGTCCATCGATATGATCTGGAGCAGCGCAGCCTGTGTCTGTGTAAGCTCTCAGCAAAGACCTTCTCCATCACGGTTCCTAGTACTGGTCCTTGCCCAGCGTGGAGTGTCCATAAACTGTTTTTTTTTTGTTGTTGTTTTGGTGGTTTTTTTTTGGTTTTTTTTTTTTTTCTCCTTCCCTGGCAGTAGCTGCTCCATAAAGGTTTGATCTGCTAAAATGTGGCACCCCTTGTAGGTGTGCTGGGCTTCCAGTGATCTCTCTGGCTGGAGGTGTTGGGGATCCCCAGACCCTTACTGGGCTTGCAAAGGAAATGAGGAGCCGGGAGGTGATGCTGCAGGTATCTGGCTTGTACGCTTGCCTCCCGCCGTGATGCTGGTGGGGCTAGTCTGGGCCTTCCCCACAAGGATCCCCTCCCAGGGAAGCAGCCTGGCCAGTTTGGCAGGGATGAATAAAAGCAAAGTTGCTGTACCTGGGGCGGGCAATTAGCTGTGCTTGCAAACTGGGAGGCAAGTGTTAACACTTGCCGGCAGCCAAGCAGAGCTTTGCACCCCAAGCTGTTGCTGGGAGGTCTGTACTTTGTCGTTGCTGTTCCAAGCTGTATAATGAAAAAGTTTCTATTTTTATCAGGGCTTTTTTAAAATTATTTTTTAAAAAATTTATTTTCTTTTCTAGTGATGAGATGTGCAGCATGAGCCAGCAATTATCTGATAATGAGCAGTTATTTCCCTATAATCACACCTTCACCACCATTTTTTTTTCATTGCTATACAGAACTGTCTGTAGGGGACAGGAGGGGACATTTGGCCGTGTCCAGCGGGGCTAACTTTGGCTTTCCAGCATTTTAACAAAAGCATCAGCTGGTCTCATTTTTATCTCCGCTTGCATTCCCTGCCAGCTCTGCTTTTCAGGCCCTGTGACTCCAGTTTAGCAGGTTTGAGGTCTGGCTCTGTAGTTCTGGTAGCTGTCAAACTTCTATTCCAGTGGAAATGGGGAGCAGAATATTGTAGTCAAAGAACAGAAGGTAAAAAAAAAAAACCCAAAACAAAGTCCTTCCACCTCCTCCAAAAGCCAGCAAACCGAAATCTCCTTGCAAAGTCCTCCTGGCTTCTCCTGAGAAGAGTTTTGGAAAGCTTTCGAAGAAATCCACTTGAAAGGCTTGTGGAAACAGCACTGATGCCTGCAATGTTTCATCCCCCCCC
>VYZV01011943.1:139405-151045 GCA_013401275.1 Pandion haliaetus
CCCCCCAACCCCCCCTAATGTTTAAGCTCATGACTGCTTCTTCTCTTGGTAGTTATGGACATGGAGAACAGATCAGTCCCTTCTGTACTTTATAAAAGTTATCTGTAGACTGTTAGCATGTCTCTGGTCCATTTTCTCCCACTTCTGCTAAACACTGCCCTTTCATTCAGTCTTTCTCTGCAGGATGTGTTTTCCAGCCCCAATGTCATCCTCATGGGTGTCTTTTTATGGTGTGCATGTGTCCGAGGAGTGCAGTTTCCCAAACCAGGCATAGGCTGATGGGAACTTATTGGAAATTACATTGCATGTCTCAGGACTTTTCTGTTCCTATAACCCTGAATTTATTTTCTTTTTTTAGCTTGCTTTTAAAAGTTCCATTGTGATTTATATTGGATTTATAGTAAGCCATGATTATTGGCTCCTTTTCTGCTAACCAGGCAGTTGCCCAATATCTGTTGGGTTGTTCTCCCTAGTGATGTAGTGTGGTATCTTGCTTTTATCATGTCCTGCATTTCAGTCTCCATTTCTCCAATGTGTCCATCTTATTTTGAGTTTAAACCCTGCCTTTTGTTGTGTTTTAAACCCATCTGTATGTCTCTGTAGCCCAATTTATCAGCTTATTGGAGTTGTTTAGGTGGTTGGGTAATCGGAAAATCCCGTATGTGCCAGAAAGAGAGAATGACTGCAATCCAGATAAAGTGCAGCGTTTGCTGGCTGAGGCTTATTGACTGGTAACATCATCATTTACTAATTGCAGCAATAAAATCTTCAATAGCTGGACTGGGAATGCTGCAGTAATTGTAATAAAAATACTTTGTGCTTTCCCACTGCTTTTCTTTCAAGAAACAAGAAGTCCTTTATGTGCATTAATGGATGTCCACTCTCCATTCAGGCTTGTATTTTAATACGTATTTCATAGGAAAGGAAGCTGACAACATAAGGTGGTTCAAAATTCATCCCTGGTGTAGCTTCAGTCGTTTCAGTATCCGTATGGCAAGGATAGCTTGTGCCAGAAGTAGTTCATGAGTTTCTATATGGTCTTCTATATCGTCCTATGCTTTAATGGGACAAATACCGTTTGCTTGCCAATTGAATCTTGAAAATGAAACTTAGTGTGGGTTTTTTTTTTTTTTGGAAATGTGGTCCTCTGGTATTCCTGCAGCATGTAAGAAAAAATTTTGGCTAGTGTCTGCTTGTACCGAAGCAAGCTTTTGTTTCACGGAGGCTAGTGGGTGCCAGTGCTGTGCTGAGTCTGTAGTCCCAAGGCAGCTCCAGTTATAAAGTGGATTTTGCTTCAGGCTGGTGGCTCAGATAGGTTATCTTGGGATGGTCAGGACGGAGCTGACTGCTTATCGCTTGGAAACGGGTCTTCATCAGCGCAGGAAGGGTCAGTCGCAAGGAGAACGGTGAAGGGCTGGTGCCAGAGTGGATTGAGACTTAGCCATTGTTTTGGTTGGCCTTGTTTGCATCAACTTTCTGATGTCTTGGAAGAAAATCCTTGGGCAGCCTCCTTTCAGGACTATTGTTCTTCCAAGGAGGCATCCTCATGGGATCAGCCTCAGTACCTTTCTTTTGGGGTCCCAGCTCCCTTAGACACATTCCCTGCTGTAATAGTGTGTATTTCTCCGATTGCTTTCCTTGTAAGCTGTAATTTGTCCTGGATGTGAGTTAGAGATTAACCCCATCTGCCTTTTATCCCTTTGGTCTTTTGTTCATAGTCTTTTCAGTCCTTGTGTCGCTGTGGTGTTTGCTTACCAAAAAAGCAAGCCCTACAGGGCCATGTTAAAGCATCACTTCTCCCCTTAGGCTTGGCTCCAACCAGCTGCACCAAAGTATTAAGAAAATCACAGTTACAGAAATCAAGAGATAGTAGTAACATTATTTTAAATCAAAACAGAAGAAGCTGCTTACTTTCTGTATTTCAGCATGGCCTGGTAGAAGGAGGATGTTGTCCAAAGAATCAAAAAATTTTTAAGCCCATTTTTGTATCCTACTTATTTTACCTATTAATCTTTAACCAGATATGTGTGTTGAATTTCCTGTGTTATTGCAACTTAGTATTACATCTGATTTGTTAACCAAAAGCGATTATTACAAGTGACAAAGTTGCACTTAGCTTAGAGTTGTGGAATAACTTGGGTCTGGAGGTCTCTGTCCCAACCCCCTGCTCAACCTTTGGCCCACACAGATCACATCACTCAAGTCCTTAGCCTTTAATTTCTCCAAGACTTACTCATTTCACTTCTCTCCATAGTACTTAGGGATTTCAGGCAAATCTGATGGGATATTTTGTGGGGAGCAGTGGTCTTTGAGCTCTGGATTTGTTCTGTGGACCCCCATTGCTGGGTTGGGGTCCTCCCACCTTGGCTTGTTCCCACCACCTGCTTGCACCAAATGTGACTTCAGGAAGTGTCACAGCTTGTGACAAGCAGCTGATGTTTGCTATTTTTAGGCCTCCATTTGCTTGAACAGCTTTCCATTTGCATTAGTAGGGAGAAGAAATAGCCTTGCCAGGTTGGTGATAATTGCTAAGTGATCACCCAGATTTGGAATGATTTATGAATGATTATTTGCTGTACTATTTTCATGATTAATTTCCAGCATAATTCTTTATAACCACAGAATTACTGCCTGTGCCTGCATCTGCAGATGCTGTGAAAATCCATCTATCTTTTGGTAGCCAGAGTAGACCATTAAATATAGATACCCATTTGCATTTAATATTCATAGCTATTAAAAGTGAGGAAAGCAGATGTGTCTTCTAGAGCCAATGTGAAAATTATTCCGGTTGAGAAAAGACAGGTGATCAACATTTCCAAGAGATCTGGATAATCACAGATGGGAAGGGCTGGTGTTTCTGAATCAAACCCATGGCGTCAGCAGGGAGACTGATTGGCAATGGGATAAACAGGGAATCTCTTAAGGAAGTGGGATTGTTTTCTGTGGTATTTACTCATGGACACGCCTGTGAGGAGCAAGGGCTTGGAGTTTTGTCTGGGGGTGCCGCAGCAGAGGTTGACTTTGATGCTTGCCTGTCCTTATGGACCTCCTCCACTTTGCCTGTGGGAGGAAAAAAGGCTTTTACCAAATAAGTGTGATATTTTTCATATGTTTAGATACAGAACTCCTAGACAGGTATGGGAAAAGGCAGGAGAAAGTGCACAAGAGATAGAACTGAGAAAAAGGTGGTTGAGAGTGAAAAATTGCTCTTTTCATGTTGTATTTTGCAGTTGGGTTGTGTCCTGTCCATCCCTTCCCTGTCTGCCTCCGAGTTTCTTTTCATCCTCTCCAAACCCAGCAAACATGCCATGATTCCCAGGCACTGGCTCCGGATGGCAGCGGGAGGGAAACTGAGGCAGGGGGGAGGCAAAGTCTGTGACCCACCTCAAGCTGCTCAGCTGGGGAACAGTTCTGAGTTCGTAGGAGTGACTCCTCTGGCTCGTCCCTAGGGGCTGCATGTCACACTGCATCACCCTCAGCATCCTCAGACCTGCGCCGTCCTTCCCTGGTCTCCTCGCTAGGGTTTCCCCCAGGCAGCCGGACCAGGCACCATCCACTGCAGGACAGTAATTTTGATGGCCAGTGCTTTTTTATTCCCCTGGGAGAGGGAGGGAGGAGGGAAGACTTTAGCAGAGATTAATTTAGCCTGTGTCAGACATCTGAAAGTCAAATGTCTGAGCGAGTCACGCAGGGCTGCCTCTGTCGTCAGAGGAGCGGGCAGTGGCTCTGGAGGCAGCTCCTGCCTTGGCAGCTCCCCATGGGCAGCGAGGGCTGGGTGATGGGTCTGGTGTTCAGACCCCCAAAATCAGGTGGGAGAAACGTGTAGGCTTTGAATGCATCCTCCTTTGTAAGTGTTGCAAAGAAGTTTGGGTGCTAAGTCTTTGCAGCGACTTGAGGGGGTGATAAACACTAACATGAGAACCAAGGCTAGACTCTTTTTTTGGTAAAGGTAAAGCTCTGCTTTTTTAGTAGGAAGACTTACTGTCTGTGACAACAATCACATGCTGGTGCTCTGGAAACATCAGAAACACGTTGGGTTGGATCAGCTCCTAAAGACAGCGAGGTGGAATAAGAGCTTTGAGTTGTAATCCAATGAGCTATGGACTGGGGAGTTTTCCAGGGGACACACTTCAGGTGATGAAGGGCAGTCTGGGCTTTCCAGTAGACCTCTGGTGACAGCTATGGAGAGAAACCTTGGACTGAGGCACAGCATGGGCTGTGCTGACTTCCCCCTTGGAAACTGTAGTGGCAGGGAAGCTCCTGAATCTCTGGTGCCTATTATAGCCTGTGTGCTCTGGCCAGGCTGGCTGCGGGCAGCCTGTTGTCCCCAGAAGAGCAAAATCATGTCCCAGAGTCATTGCATGGTGATGCGTGATAGGAAGGACATCGCACACTGCAGCACTTCTGTAGTGATGGGGAAAACGACCTTTAAGTACGCTGCCGTCAGACCTGGGAGGAGTACAGCAGCGATGGGTCTGGGCTCTCCTGGTTCTCACTTTGAGAAGCTCGTTAGCACTGTGGTGTTTGTTAAAAGCACCAATGCTGTTCCATCATTTGCTTCAGCAGCAGTCCAGTGTTTCAGGAGTGTTGGCATCAGCTGGCTGTGCTGAAGCCGGTCTCCAAACAGTATTGCTGATTTACTGCTTCAGCATCCTCTGATGAGCAGTATGAGGTTGTTTTGATGGAAACCAGCTGCAGGCTGTGCTGCTGTGGAAAGGTGAGTGGTTTGGGCTGTGGATTGTGGATTCTGGGAATGGGTGGCAGTGTGGTTTCTTTGGCACTTGACGGCAGCTTTCACTGTGCGTTGGCAGAGCATCTCGCTGGGATTTTGGTGGTGACTCTGTTGGGCTGGGGTTGCTTGCAGTGGTGTGTCTGCTGGGTGGGTTGTTGCCTGTCTGGGAAAAGTGCTTTTCCATGGCAAACTGATCTGGTTTAGCTCCTTGCTGATATCGTGAGAAGAATTCAGGATTTCTTGCAGCCAAAACACACTCTTCTTCCATGGCTGGTATCATCTTAAGCAGTAGGACTTTGTGGCTTTACCATGCTGTGCAGGCAGCACGTTGATGATCTGATTTGGTTTTTATTTGGAAGAAATGATGGCGTCTTCTATTGCCCTGTCATTTCTCATGCCCACGGGAGACTTGCCCTGGGTTTGCAGCACAGCACTGCAGCCTCGGCTCTCGGTGATGCCTGTGGTACCACCCCAGCACAGTGCATCACTGGTGGAGATGCTCGGGTGCAGCGCTGTGCCATGGACAGCCTCCAGTGCTGCCTGCAGCCTTGGACAGCACTTTCCTTCCTGTGTCTGAGAAGAGCAAACTTGAGCCACTTTGTTGTGTCTCTGATAACCGATGGCTTGCAGCTCCTGTGGTGCCCACGTCCTTGAGCTTGACACTGACTTGGTGGCCGGCTGGAGGAGGATGCGGCTGGAAGGGGAGGGATGCTGCGCAGGTGCTGCTGCATGTCCAGAGCCAAAGTGCTCTGGAACTGGGGTTTTGTGGTGTTAATATGTATTATATGTTGGGGAAATGGTCTCCAGGAGTGGCTGAGATGAGCTGCAGACACAAGCCAGGGGTACTCTGGACAGCCTGATGTCACTGAGCATCACCTGCATCCTGCTGCGGGCCTGTTATGCTCACTCTGTACAGCCTCTGCCACTCCACAGGGCTGCCCTAAGACTAGTAGGTCAGTTGAGTTCCTTTTTCAGTGCAACCAACTTTGCATTCCAGCAGGTGTATGGAGCAGTCAATGACTCTGGCCCTGTTTCTGGTTTCTGTTGTTTCCCCTTCCTCTCCAGAGATTGATGCTGAATTCACCCACGGGTGGCTTGGCCACTTCTACCTCCTCAGTGAGCTGATGGAGGAACAAGCTATGCCTTGCTTCTGATGGTGTGGTCATTTGGGCAGCACGAAGACAGGTTTTTCTAGGGACGTTGGGAACAGTCATGGTGGCCTGGGGTTGGTAAGGGCAGGTGCTGTCAGGCTGGGGACTCGGATGCTTCAAAACTCAGCTCCCCGCCTGCAGACCTGCAATTCTTGCTGCTGACAGGCAAAAAGGCAGCTGCTGAGATGCCCTGTCTTCACTGCTGTGGTTGTTGGTGGCTTTGGGGGAACCCAAATACTATTTTAATTAAAGTCAATAGTGCTCCTTCTATTCCATTACGGTTTTACCTGTGGATGGTAGTCAATGATCTCCTTTCCCTGTAGGTAAATGAAACCATTTGGATGCAGAGGACAGCTTGCAGCACACAGTTTGCTTTTGGGTTGTGCTTGGCTCCTTGGCAGGTGCTGGGCGTTGCAGAGCTCAGCAGCTCTGTGATGCGGGAGCCGGTCTGGCTCGGCCTTGCTCCTGCCATATCAATCCTGAGCTTTCACCCCCCTCGTCTGCTGATTCCCCTTTCCTACCATCAGGAAGGTAGATTTAATTTCTTCACAGGGCCACCCCTGCCTTTGAGAGGACCCAGAGGCTTTGGTGAAGTGGTGGGTGAGTGGCTCAGGGTTGCAGGAGTCTCACGGAGAAATTCAAGGTGAGGTAGGAAGGATGAGGACTTTACGGAAAGTGAGGATACTTGGGAAGGGTGGAGAAGGAAGGTGTGGGATTTAGGAAGAAGAGACCATCTGTGCTGGACCTGGAGAGGAAGGTAAGCGGGGATTAATTGCCCACCCTAGCTATGGTGCAGTGCCACATAGCTGTGGTCCTTCAGGCTGGAGATGTTGCAGCCGGACTCCAGATGCAGTTTGGGAATTTTAGAATAAAAGGTCTAATGCTAAACCCTTCAATCCCTTTGCTTTCTTCTGTCTTATCCCCTGAAAAGGCTCTTCCCAGCTCTGCTCATCTGGGGGCAGCACTGAAACAGCCCAGCCATGAGCAGCAGCACCCTGGGGTTGCTCTGGATCTCCTGGATGATTTTGGGGTGGGTGCGCTGTGTGGCGGTGCCTCCAGCAGGAACCATGTCACTGGGTTTCCCTGCAAGCTGCAATGTAAAGCCCTGGCGTGTCACCAGCGCGGGGAAGCACCTGCCTTGTGCCTCTAGCCAGCAGCTTTTCCACCAGCTCCGGAGAAATTGCAAGCAATGGGAAATATTTAGCTGAGGGAAGTTTGAGAGACAGAAAACGGGGATGTAAAGCGAGCTTTTGCCTTAATGGCCTCCTCGTGAGATGCTGCTCTGGGCGCTGAGGTTTCGTGTTGCTCTCCAGACTGAGAAACAAGCCCGAAGAGGCTTACGGCCGATAGCTGCTGATCCATTTTACATAGATTAAATAGCATCACAGCTCCAAAAATAATCTTCCTAGCTTACCGTGAGGTTGGCTGTTTCTATAGCAACTGCTTCATGCCAGTGCCCTACAAATAAAAATCACAACAGATTGCCTTTAAGTTGTGTTTGCAAGTCAAAACAAAGTATGAGATGGAGAATGAAGGGTCTTGGCTTGCAGGGGTGCGTTTTTTTTAGGGTGCGTAGTGTGTACAAAATATAAGCTGTGTGTGTTCCTGGAGAAGAGATTTATTAAAAGCTGCTGTTAACAGTGGTCTGTGTCTCTCGTATTTGAGCTCTTACAGCTGTTTCCCATGTGCATTGTGAGCAACAAGAAATGTGGATCGTAAAACAGCAACTGCATTTGTAAAACCTTCCTGGTGCAGGAGGGAGAGGAGGATTTTGCAAACCTTGGTAGCTGTTATGTGGGTTACTGTGATGCCCGGGGGCCAGGCCTGCTCAGCCATGCTTGCATGTCACAGCAGCCCTGCCTGATATCACAGGCAGAGGGCAAAAGTGGCAGTTTTGGGCTTGGGCCATGCTCTCTCATGGCTGATGGCACCTTGCATACAGGCTCAGCCCAAAATCTCTGTCCCGTGGGGCCACCTCTGGCCCAGGGTCCTGGCAGGCATCGCCTCTGGAGATGCTGGTACCGAGCAGCAAGCCGTGCCCAGAGCAGTGCACGGTCCGTGCAAAGCTTAGCTGCAGGAGGAAGGGGATGGATTCAAATCGTTGGTGGTCCCCATGTGCCACTGATGGGCACAGGGAGGTCTTCAGGGGACACTGAGTTTGGGAAGGACAGGAAACCTTGGGAGAATGCTGTGGAAGTTGGGCTGACTCATCCAAGGCACAGGAGTAAAAGGAACCTTGCAATTTGTTGTCAAATATTTGCTGCCAGCCTTTCGTGTTTATTTTTTTGGGTAGCTTTCGTTTGCTGTAGAAGAACGACATGAATTCTTGCTAAATGTCTGTCTGTCATTATAAACGTGTCTTGCCTTGAGGAGCAGGGTGAGCCAAGGCGAAGCTCATGAGCTGGGGACGTGCTGTTCCCCAAGGGGGTCCAGGGGCACCCACATCCCAGCATGGATGGGTGGTCCTGGGCTGGGCAGCCCCCTTGCCAACCCACTGAGGGTTTGCTGCTTGAGGGAGGATCTTTCTTCTGCAGAGAGCAGTTGGCAGAGCTGCTGTTGGCAGCATTGGCTGGCACCTGGCGCAGAGAGGGTAGAAGCACTGCTGTCCTCCTTTGTGGGAGGGGGTCCACTGTAGAGCCCCTTCCCTCTGCAGGGGCAGGGTGTGCTGGGGGCTGCATTGGAGAGTGGCATGGCTGGAAACCATGTATTAAAATAGTATTTGTGTCCTTGAAGGACCTTCCCTGTGTGAAGGGAACAGGGATGCCTTCCTGGCTCCTTCAGAGCCTCTAAGCTTTTTGCTGGTTCCAGACACACAGCCCCTGGTCTGCCCTGGCCAGCTAGTGGACGTTGTTTTGAGGTTTAATGTGATTTAGGAGTTGCTGGGAGGCAGCTTGGGCTGGCAGCTGAGGATCCAAAAGGGCCAAACTGGTGAAAGGTGTAAGGGTGGCATCCAGAGGCAACAAGCGCAGAGCATCTTCCACGTCAGCGAGTCCTCAATGCCCTGGTTCTGGTTCCTCCTCATCCTCTGCTTGTGTTGGAAACTCCCCTTCAAAGCCATTGTGAAAACTCATTTTGAGTTGGGACACACTAGCTGTGCTGGAAAACTTTGCAGCAGGAGTCTGCTGGGCAGCGCCAGGGCATCTTGTCTTCTCGCCATGGCCCTCATGCAGTCCTTGCTCTGCTAGCTCTCCCATCATGATGGGGCTGTGGTGGGCCAGCGAGGGATGCTGTGCTGCCCTGCCTTGATTTTTCATCTCATGTTACGGCAAAGCCTTGCAGGTGTCCCTGGTGTGCTGGGGACACACTGGGTCTTGGTGAGGAACAGTTTTGCCCTTGACAGGTCTCTTCTGAGTTGGACCAGTTGGCCATCGCCAGGGATGGAAAAAATAGTTGGGAGTCATGTTTTCCCCCACCCTAGCTCCCAAGCATTTAGGAATATAAGTTTCTCCAGCTTTCAAGAGGGTTTGTGATCTTGAGTCACTGCGTTTGGGAAACCCCCCATTTGGGCGGCTGCTGAAGTCCTAGGTGGTGCAAGCCTGCCGGGCACGTTGCAGGTTTGCCTCTGCAAATCGCCTGCGGTCTTTGCCCTGAAGTGAGGAGCCCTGGCCAGAATCTTTCTTTCTGTGGGTATTTCTTGACCTTCGGGGTGTTTTACCAGCCTTAGCAAAGCAAAATCTTTTTTTTTTTTTTTTTTCCTGGCTGAGTTGATACAAAGGAAGGATCCCCTACGCTGCAGCATTTGGCCGTGCTCCAAGTGAAGACCTCCAGGCGATGGCTTGTGGCTGTTTCACCTTTCTGGATTAGTGAATCCTTTATCCTCAGCAATAAGTATAAATGTTGCTACTTCTCTCTCCTCCAGCACTTTACAGATAATCTTCAGCAGTAACCATAGGAGTTGGTGGGTCTCGTGCTGCTGCAGCAAAGCGACTTCCCTAGGACCATCCTGTCCCAGATGGGGAAATGAGGAGTTGTCCAGACCCTAGACAACCCTGTCCCCACCCTCCCGGCTGTGCCGCGGGGTGAAGCGGGAATGTTTGCGTTACGGTGGTTGTCCTGGTGGTACCAAGAAGTGGTGGTGGAGATGGTGTGGAAGCGAGGGCTCCTCTGCTCAGATCTGGGGCTGCTTTTACCCACAAGCTGTTGGACCAAAGCTGGTGCAGATCTGAGAGGCTGCTTGAAGAAAGAGTTGGATTTGTGTTTCTGCTTATTTTGGCTTTGGTCAGCTTCCCCTCAGACTCCCAGAAGAAAGAGGTATGGCAGTGCTGGTCCTTAGGCCTCCCTTCAGTGGGCTGGAGAGCAGCGTGCTCCAAGCAGCCTGGCACTGGAGGATCCTGAAGTCTCCGGTGAGTGTGTGTGTGGAGCAAGTGCAGAAGGACGGAACAGAGGAAACATGAAGATAGTTTAAAAAACGATAGTAAGTGCACATGCTGCTCTTCTGCTTGTGATGGGGGTCCCTGTGGGGCTGTGGTTTTGCTTTTTCCTGGCCCTTTTAGGATGCTTTTCCCAGTGCTGCACCTGTAGGTGAAGTCAAGATCTCATTCAACCTCCTGGCTTTCCTGGGGCCAGGATTTCACAAAGAACTATCTTCACAGTCCAAAAACCTCCAGGGAGTGAAGTGAGGGAGGAGGAGCTTCTGGGGACTTGGTCGATCCTGCTCAGCCCATGCTGGTGTTGTGAGGATGGTAAGGAGTGGAGTATTTCAGCACTGAGAGGTATTTCAGCATTGATTGTGGGTTGGAAACCCATCTTCAGAGCTGGTGTCAGTGCTTCACCCTGGTGGGATGGCAGTGAGGTTGTGGGGTGCTTTGCCTGATCATTTCTGCTTTAACTTGATCTGATTTGATTGTACCTATGACATTGTATTTCCTTCTTCCCATGCTTTGATTTGAGATAATTACAACAAATTATGTTGCTTGAGTTATTTTTATTTACCATGAGTCACAGAAGCATGAATTGGTCCAGGTCTCCATGTGTCCTGGGCACTGGGGCTGTGGGTGTGGAGGCAGTGCCGGTTACAGGGATGTGCTTACCAGGGATGGAGGGAGGTAATGAGTTTTCCGTCCTCTACACTAGGTGTGCTTTCACTCCTGAGACAGCACTGCACATCGCTCCCTCATTGCTGCACCATGACTCTCTAGCCTTAAGATCCTGTTTGAAGTCAGCAGCCTCAGCAGAGGGTCTGACAACCCTATTACTCCATTTGCACAGGCAGGAGGAGGAAGGTGGGATCCTGCTGCCCACCCCACCAGTGTCCTGGCGTGGCTGTGAAAGCAGCTTTGGGGCAGGGACGGAGCTGGTGAGGGGTGTTCAGCTCAGCTAACTCAGCCTGAATGAGCAGCCTCATGACTGGCGTGGTCTGACCCAGGTGCCTTCCCCCTTTTTCCTGGGCTTTGAGGCATTTATATAATTCTGCACAATGATAAAAAAATGGGCCACGCTGTGTTCGTGCCTCCTGCCTCGAGCTGAGCACACAGGCAGGGATCGTTACCTCAGCATCGATAAATGGGCAGCAATGGGCAGGAAATAATGCCCTGGCAAAGGATGGAGGCTGTGCGGTGCTGTCCCTGTGTCGGAGCGTTTTAATGATGGGCAAAAATCCCCAGGCTGTGATCTGGGATTGTACCTGGGGAAGGTTATCCAGGCTTTGCTCCTGAAAACACACAACACTGACAGCCCCTGGGAGCCAGGACTTTGGGGTGGCCCTGTGGCACTGCCTTGGGGAAAGGCATTTTGTATATGGAGAGTGGGGACAAAAAA
>VYZV01011943.1:151080-209231 GCA_013401275.1 Pandion haliaetus
GGACGGATTTGGGGGTTAAATACTGCCTGGGGAGAGGCAGAGAGATGCTGCTTCTTGCTTGGTACAATTTTTGCAGTCTCTGTAAACAGATAAAATTATCTTTGGGAAGTATTACCGATGCCTACAAACAGAGAAATTGCAAATTTGGTTTGTCCCCTTGAGTCCCACAAAGGTAATGCTGGTTTTTGACATAATTGGTGGTAGGTGCCTGGCTCATGACTGTGATGAAAGCTGAGGTAGTGTGGTTGACTTCTGCTTCTGGTAGTTTTATAAAACACTATAATATATTATAAATTGGCCATTAAAGATCAGCCTCATTAGTGATCAGATCCTGGATGCTATGGAGAAGTGGTTTCCATCTGCTCTCTGGAGCACAGGCAGCTTGCACAGTCCAGGAGAGGCTGCCGGGATGCTTGTGGGGAGAGTGCAGATGCGTGCCTGGAGAGAGCAAGGGGCTCTTGAACTGGAAGTAGGAGGCTGTGGCTGGGCTGAGCTGTATATATGCCACCACCATCCCATTCCCACCCTGCATGCAGGCTGAACGCCTGAGATCCTGGGCCATGTTTGGATTGGTGCCTATGGGTGTGTGTGCTGCCAGGGTGTACGGTGCTGTGGGATGAGGGCAGTACCCCGGGATGGACCCAGTGGACCAATGCCCGGACCTTGCAGCTCGAGAGAAGCAGGTTAACAGCCTGATCAGAGGCGACGGCGGCAGACAGAGCCTTGCAAGGTGGAATCTGTGTTGCTGTGCAGTAGGTCAAGTGAAAGCTTATGCTGTATTTGATGGCGAAGAAGAGATGCATGGGAGACTGTGAAAGGGGATGGATTCAAGCTTCTGCCTGAGATTACCCTGTAAAGCCTCAGGGAGACGGCTCTGAGCAGCAGTAGTAGCTTGGTGTCCCTCTCAGCGAGCATCCAGGTGCTGCAGGGTATACAGTCTGCTCTGTCCTTCGGATGCACCAGCTCAGGACAGGTACAAAGATAATATTCAAAGCTCAGGGGGATGCATATATGCTGCCAGGAACCCAGAGCACCTTTGTGTGCCCCAGGATGAAAGGCAGTGTGGAAATACTTGAAACATTTGAAACAGAAAGTAGACCTTAGGGACGTTTTCGTTACTTTCCTTACTGGTTGAGAAGTGGCTTAAATTTTCTTGCTAGATCTTTTGCAGTTGGCATGTACAAGACACCTGTGATGTAAGCCTGTGCCCTTTACTGTGGTACCTCTGTGCACTTTCCTGGGACCGAGCCCTTCGAATCCTGCGTGTTCTGGTTCCCTTTCCCCTGCGTGTCACCTCCACCTGTGCTGGAGAGTTCCCAGGTGCTGTGTGTGTTTCCAACATGTTGGTCCTGTCCCTGAGAGTGGGGCTGTTCCACCCAGCCGTGCAGCTCAGTGGCTCCCCAGCCTGTCAGTGGGAGCCAGCTCTGCTCCCAGCATCTTGGCTGGCTGCTCGGCTTACTTGGGAAGGTCTTGGTTGGCTTCCTGTGGGTGCTGTGAATGCTAGCTCTGGTAGTCCTTTGTCCTTGGTGGCCACAAACCACTTTATCTTCTGACGTTAACAATTGCTCCTTGCATTTGTCAGGGGTATGTGCACAGTGGATGCTTGGAGCTGGGTTGCAGATGGAGCAAATGGTTGCATTGGAAAATGCTGCCATGGTGCTTCATGAGTCGCTTGTGTTTTGCTTTGTGCCCTGTTTCCCAGCAGGGCTTTGATTTTCTTCTCCTGTCGTCCTTGGGCAGCTGGGGTAGATCCTGCTGTGTAGGATAAGCCTTGTCCTTGGGCTATGCTTCCTTTTCCCATCACATCCCTCCTGGGTAGCTTCATAGCCACGAGACTTGCAGTACTGTGCCGTGCTCTGCTGCTGCTTTGATTCTGGGTTCATGGTCCTTCTGTACTATCCAGATTGCTCTGGCTCTTGCCTTAGGAACACAGCTTCAGTACTGTTAAATGAAGGGCAACTCTTTCTCTCATTTTCCTTAGCTGGCTCAAGAGCTGTGGAATCGATATGAGCGATGGCTGAACATGCCTCTCAATATCTGCAGCATTTCAAAAGGTCTTATAAATGAGTCAGGAATAAAAACAAAACACCCACCTGTAAGTGAATTATGGGCTTTACTCCTTTTCTTGCAGCCTAGAAAGGGGATGTGCTGCATCCCTGTTCCAACTGCGGCATCCCTGAGGTCCGTGCTTTGCAGCATCGTGGTGTCTCTCAGCCTGGCTGGCTTGGAGGACATCCTGATCCCCTTTGGCTCCCTCAGTCCTGGCAGAGAAACTGCAGGCATGTTTTGCTGGTCCCCATCTCTTTAATCCAGAAACAGATGATTGAGGGAGGGGAAATGAAGGGGCTGCTCGCTGCTCTTCTGCCTTAGTGGTTTTTAGGTGTACCTGGAGAGACCTTGGCTAAACTTTGAACATAAGGATGGGGCGCAGACCCTGTACAGGACCTGCTCTGCTCTCACTTTTATATTTGCTTTGGGCAGTGCCGCCTCTCGGCACTGCTCACCTCCTCTGCCCTCCCTGGGGGAGCAGTGGGATCATCTGAAGAAAAGCTGCATTATACTTGCTGCTTGCTTTTGGGTTGGTTTTCTGGTTTTAAGTCACACAAGTGTTCTGGAGTTGCAGAAATAATAATTTCTGCTGTACCCGAGATGCTGATTGTGGAGTTTTCTGCCCTCTGAAGACGTGATGATAGTTTTGGGTAAAGGCTGTTACTCTCCCCTGTGTCTTTGCGATATTTCCTTTGGGTGAAATAATTTATCCTACCCAAAGCAGACCTTGCAGAGTGCCTGCAAGGTTTGCTGCTGGTGCAGGGCGCATTGACACTGTGCCTGGCTCCCGTGGCTGTGCATGGAAAGGGGAGGTTCGGCGCGTGGCCCTTCCCCAGTGGCACCAGCACACCATCCCCTGTGCCGCCCCACATTGCTCAGCCTTAGCAGCCCTGAACCAAATCCTGGTTACAGCCACAGAAACCCTTTGGATGCTGCCTTGGGGCTCTGGGTGACATCCTGCGTTGCTCCTCCGCAGCTGGGGGACGTGGTGGCCACGACCCCCAGCCCCAGCAGAGCTGCCTGCGCATGGGAGGAGGCAGGAGGTCCCCCTGCCCGCGGTGATGGCAGGTTAGTATGGTCCGGGAGTAACCATGGAAACTGTTTTTTCTCCATCCCTCCCTTTGCAGATGACTCCGGCGACGAGGAGCCTGCCTCGCAGTCAGACAAGAGCGAGCTGCACGGCACGTTGAAAACCCTCTCGAGTAAGCTGGAGGATCTGAGCACTTGCAATGACCTGATCGCGAAGCACGGAGCGGCCCTGCAGCGCTCGCTCAGCGAGCTGGAGAACCTGAAGCTGCCGTCTGAAAGTGGTGAGAAGATCAAGGCGGTGAACGAACGAGCCACGCTTTTCCGCATCACCTCCAATGCTATGATCAACGTAAGTGCTGCCAGCTGAGCCGTCGCGTTTACGAGGAGGCAGAGGGAGAAACGTTTTTATCTTCCTCTTCCTCCATCATCCTTTTACTCCTCCGGCACGGCCCTGTTTTCTCCCTGTGCACTGGCTTTCTGCAGGAGCTGTGCACTGACATGGGGCTCAAGCATGGCTGGGGGCTCAGTGCCGGCTCAGGACTGCGGTGAGGGGATGGGAAGTTGGGAAGGTGCAGCCTGAGAAGTGGGTATGTGTAACCCCCTGAGACCCAGGTCTGCTATATCCTTACAGCATACTTTTCTGGGGAGGCTGCTTCCAAACCAGGACATTTTGGATGTAAAGCCAGGTAATGTGGAAGTTTGGAGTGCAAAGGGGCTTTCTGCTGTTCTGGGGGTGGCTTTCTGGCTGGCACAGCAATTTGGACCCTGTTGCCCACTGCAGATTCGGACCTGTGTCCCCACATCACTCGCATCCTCAGTGACTTCCATGAAGCTGCCCTTGTTTTACATGACTGGGAGATTTAACCCCCTCAGGGTCCGAGAGCTGTCTCATGCTGGCTGTGCTCTCCCAGACTGGTTGGTTAGAGGTCGTGAAGTGTGTGCTGGCACTGATGCTGCTCCCTGCCTTGTGCAGCGTGGTGGTGCTTTCTGATTATTTTTTGGATAGCTTCTGTTGGGAGTGTGGATCTGCCTCCTTTGCAGTGAGACTGCCGTGCCTGGGGAGCCTTATTTTCCCTGGGGAGCTCTGGGGAGGGGAAGGGAGAGCAAAACTAAATAAAATATTTAAAGCAAGAAAAAAAAAAAAAAGAAACCCAACCCAAAAGCCTAACAGACCTAAAATAATACATAAAGGCAGAGCTTGGGGAATTGTGAATGGAGTATTGCTGTCGCCGTGCTGTCCCAGCCCTGAGCAAAAGGAGGTCGTGTGTTGTTTTATGTGAGCTTTTAAATAATAATAATACTAATCCACAGCAGGAGCTGGAGAGCACTCGGGAGCTGTGCGGTTGCAGCGTCCTCCCCGTCCATGCTCATAGGATTTTGTAGCCATGGCAGAGCAAGGGCTTCCTGAGACGGTGCCTTGCGTTTTGGAGCAGCTTTGGGGGTGCCTGTGCAGCGCTCTGCCAGTGGAGAGTTTGTTTAAGTTTTTGGAGAGGGGATGGCAGCACATTGTGAGTGATGGGAGGTGACAGCGGAGCCGTTGGTGCTGCCGAGGTTTGCTGTTAGGAGGCAGATCGGCGATGGGATGTGGGCAGGGAATTGCTGGGGAGTGGATTTCTCTAGCAGCCTTTTGGGAAGGGATGTGCAGAGCAATATTTGCTATGTCCAGCCCAGAGAGGAGGAGGTTACGGTGGTTGCGATGTGATAAGAACTCGAGCGAGGTCATCTGGACAGTGGGAAATAGCACAAAAACTGTTGTGCAGGGAAAAAACATCAGAAGTGCGGTTTGTCCAAACACTGAGTAGGTAAGGGGGGCCGAGGAGGGAGCGAGGCATGTGTTTTCAGGTGGATGTCAGAGATCCTTTTATAACAGCATCCTTTTGTACTTCAGCTCTTGGCTGAGCGTCTTGAGGAGTTGTCTGAAGGGGTAAGGCTGTAACGTGGAAGAAGCAGGACAGGAGTGGAGTGACAGCTCCGAGGGTGGTGGTTGTGGCTCTCCCAGCTTGCTGATGAGCCTGTCGTTTCAGGGGGAGGTGATGGAGCTGTGGGCAGGGGGACGCTGACCCCCAGGAAACAACGATGTTCTGTGAGGGGGATGGATTAGAAAGGCAGGAGGAGGGTGAGCAGGGCAGAGTCATGGGGGCCAGGAGGGAGGGGGGCCGACAGTCTGACCACCCCATCACGGTGGGCTGGTGCTCCCAGCTGCGCTGTCACCTTTTCCTGCACGGATCCCTTTTTGCGCCTTGAGTTATCTTTTTAGCATGGGGTGATGGTTTTTGTGAGCTGCTGTGCGGACCCTGCCCAGGGAGTCTTTCATGGGGTGGGAGGTGGCTCCGTGCAATGCAAAGGTCCTGAAATCTTCTGTAGTGAAATGTAAAACACTGCTACAGGGAAGCACATGGAGTCAAGCCATCTCCTGGCAGTAGGTGAAAATACACCCTGCTCCTGCCCACCTCGATCCGCACAGGCTTCTCAGGGCCATGTGTCCTATGGGAGCACAGGGTGCTTTTGACAGGTCGGTAGTTCCTTGCAGGAGAAATTAAACCGCCCTTGCTTGCCAGTTTTTCCCCAGAGAGGTCCCAGCCAGCAGCGACGGGCTGGTGCTGGCGTGTGGATGCTCCGCGTCCGTGCTCTGCCAATGCCCCAGCACCAAACCTCGCTGATCTGCTCTGCCCGGCACGGCCAAACCCTGCCTCTGAGGGCATCACCTCTGCCCCTGCAGCAGAGATTGGCTTTTGCAGGAGATGCTGTGGCTCATGTCCACGGCTGGGTACGGTGACACACAGTGCTGCTCGTTTGTTGCTGAGATTGCGCCATGTTCACTTCTTTTTTCGGTTGCACCCCGGAGCAGTTTAGGGGGGGTTTGGACCTGCCAACACTGGCTACAACAAACCCCCAGGAGCTGTCTGTCCCTGTTCTCTTCCCAAGCAGTGCTGGGCTTGCAGGAGCAGCTCTGGGCTCTTTGCTTGGGACCCACTCCTGGCTGGGACCTGTGCAGCCAGTGTGTCCTGGCCGGTGGGCAATGGACAGGGCAGAGCTGGGCTTTGCTGCCTGCAGCGGGAAGGGATGGATACTCTGGGGTCGGCACCTGCGGTTTCCGTCCAGCTGTCTGTGATCTGATTATGTAAATGTCCCTGGAGCCATGGGGAGTGGCAGCAAGTAGAAATAAATAAATACATACGTAAATGAGAGAGCTTCACTGTGAAGGTGACCGCCGTGTGCTCTGGGTGCCTGCCTCGGCTGACTCTGAGTGTTTCTCCTCTGGAGATAGGGAGGAGAAAGTGGCACGGGCTGCCCCTTGGTGAGTGATGACAGAGGAAGGTTTGGGCAGAGGCAGAGTGGGGCGTGCCAGACCTTTGCATTACAGGTGAGGATCTAAAACGTGGAGGGACTGACTGTTGCAGGGCTTAAATTTAAGCCCAGACTTCTGTGAACCACCCGTTCACTCTGCTCCCTTCCGAACTTGGAAATCTCACATAACACCACACTGGCTGAGACTTGCGGCAGAGTTCAGCCTCGCTGGGACTGAGATGCCCCATGTCAGCGGGGCTGTGAGGAGCGATGAGGAGGAGATGCAGAAAAGCAAGTTGCAATCTGCCACGAGGGAGGAGTGGGAGGTACGTAAAAATAAGAAACAACAAATTAAAGGGATAACTAGAGGAACAGAGATGAAGAGCACTGTGCTGAATTACGTAGGCTCGTTCAAGGAGCAGGGAAAGCTTCCGTCTCATAATTTAGCAGCAGACAGCAGGCAGGAGGGCTGTGTGGACACGATGAGGAAGCCAGTTTGGGCATCAGGAAGAGCTCACAGTCCTGTGGGTGTTGCTAGAAATAGGTTTTTAATGGGAATGGGATTTGCTACAGTGAAGCTCTGAGGTGGCCGAACTGCGTGCGAGCATGCAATATCTGCGCTCTTCTTTTGCCTTGCTTTGTGCTTTAAGGGATGTGAGCATAGAGAGCAGCAGGGCTTGGGCTTGGCCATGTGCCGCTCCTGGGTTAGTTTGCATTTTTCCTTGAGGTTTATGAGGAGCAGAGGTGGAGGATAGCTCTGCTGGGCTGGCATAGCCTGGGCAAGGAGGGGTGAGAGGGGCAGCCGGGCAGGAGTGCGGTGCTAGGTGGGAGCTGAGTGGGCAAGATTTCATGAGGAGGGAGCCCTGCAGGAGCTGGCATGGAGCAGGTGGTCCCGGGGACCTGAAGGACTCCACGCCTGCCCTTATGAGAGGCCACTGTGCCAGTGGCCACCCAAGCTCATCACGTGGAGTATGCCAGCACTTGCTTCGAGGCAGACTGACTTCCCCGCGTGGGTTTTCCTTTTCCACGGGAATGGACCCTTCTGGAGCACTAGCACCCTAAGGCATCAGCAAAAAGCGTCCTTCAACCCTCTGAACCTGCAGGGAGGGTTTTTAAGTATGCGAAACACAGTGCTTGAACCAAAAGCGAGATCAATAACAGCATGTGCTGCTTCTCCCCTGAGGAAGGTGGCCATGGGCAGTTCGTTTAAGCCTTTCTGGGATGTCCACCAGCATCCCAGAGGCTGCATCCTCCAGCCCCGGCAGCATTTCTCTCTGCCAGAGCCCTCTGGGGCCGTGTACCGGCTCAGCAGCAGTTACGAAGTGGCCTTGTGCCGCGTGCTGGTGGCTCGAGGAGCAGCCAACCTCTCCCTGTGGCCACGCTCAGCTCCTGGAGACTTTGAGTGGCATTGGCCCAATGAAGGCATCCACTGGTGGGCACCATGGGTGGGTTTGTGGAGGGTCTGAGTGCTGGAGCTGGGGGGGTTACAGCTGCTCAATCTGTTTATTTGGAGACTTCCTGGGTGCTGGTGCTGGAGTGAGCTGCCTGGGCAAAAGATGTGCTTCCACAGAGCCCTGCTCCTCTGCCTTTCCGTGTCCCAACTTCAGTGCTGTTTTTGTGAAGCCCTGAGCTTCCTCTGTCCTCATGGGGATGCTGCTGTGATTAATCCATACTCCTAAAATTGTTTCCATATCAAACTGGACTGATGTTGTGCATGTGCTCTGAATGGCGTCAGGTTCACTAGAGCAGCCTCCAGCCTGGTGTGTAATTTCTAATGTTTTATTTTAGTGATAGGTTAACCACTGTATGTGTCTGTGTGTGCTTGCAAAACTGCTTAAAGCTGGTAGGAAACGGAGTCCCCAGGGCTCAGATGCCAGGATGGTGCTGCTGGTGCAAACCTGGCTGGGTCCTGGCACAGGGCTGGCTGCTGGCACGGGTGGGTGTGTGATGCCATCCCTTGGAGTCCCCGAACCCATCATGACACAGGTAGGACGATGAACCTGACCTCCTCTCTGCTTGCACAACGCTCTTGGCAGTTGGGGCAGAGATGCTGAGCAGGGAGGGAACAGCAACCTGCTGGGCTGTTCCCAGTTCACCCCAGTACAGCCAGTGGGGCTGGAGGAGCTCTCCACCCTGAGCATCCTTGTACCACAGGGGTTAATTCAGGCACTGCAGTGAGCAAGCTCCAGCTTCAGCCTCTGGATTTGCTTTGTTAAGGGCAGGAATTGCCCCCAGTGGCCCCAAGCAGATGCTCTGCTGCCTAAAATCAGTGGGGCTGGGTTTCTCTTCCCTGTGACTATTGCAGTGGTGATCACGCAGGAGGAGCTCATTCTCACATGTAACAGCCTGTGTTAATTATCTGTGCTGCACTAATGACACGCGCATTAATCAGTGCATTGAAAACCATGTCACCGACCCAGAAAACCCCCGGCTTTGGGATTAAATCTCTAACCCAACCCTAATCCTCATCAGATGAGAAGGCTGCAGTGAGGGGTCCGTGTGTCCTGGGCGTTTTTGCTGTGGACGCACTGCGCTGATGAATAAATAACTGGTGGGTGCTTTGCTGTTACCTGGGGGAGGTGGTGGAGGGTGATGAGTGTCACTCTGGGATACGTCTCTGCCCGCATGGCTGCCAGAGTGGGGCTGGGGTCCAGGGGAGCTGAGGTGGGGAGCCTGACCCCTGTGCTTGGAGCTGCTGCAACTTTCTCTGGAGCATCCTTTATTGCTTTTTTAATTTAGAGGCATGAGGGTATCTCAGATCAGATCTGTCCAGACAGGCAGTGCCTTCCTCTGCTTCCCCTCATCATCATTGTCATTCCCCATGGTTACCGAGACCTTCCAGCCAGATAATACCACATGTGTGGGTGCTCAGACCTCGTGGGTGTCCATAGGGCCTCTGTGCTGGCTGGGGCTTTTGGCTGGTGCTCCTGCAGGCAACCTGCTTTATCCTCACTGTACCTGGGGGCTTCTCTCCTCTTCACTGTTGCTGCCTGCTCCTCTTCCTCCTCCTCCTCCTTCTCCTCATTGTGTTCATCTGACCTCTTCAGACTCTGTCCTGGGGCTCCCCTCAGAGCCTCATGCGAGAAGATGGGGGACTCTCCCAGCATCTGAGGATGCCTCTCACAGCTCTGTGCTCCTGTTTTTTGCATGAGAGCAATAACTTTTCTATTGCAGCGTCAGAGGAGGGTTTTGAGCGTTTCTGCCCAGGCAATTGCTGGGTCAGCAGGGCTGCATGTCAGTGGGCTTAGCACATTGGAGATGGGGATTGCACTGTCAGCAATGCCTGATGTTAATCAGCAGCTCTGCTGAACCATGAGACAGCCCAGCCAGGCATTGCTTCTGATGTTAAACGCAGCACTGTAACCAGGTGAGCCCTGCCCATACCTCGTGTGATCCTCTGGCAGCTGCCACATGTCTGTGTCTGGTGGTTATTGCACCTCTGGGCAGGACGGGGATACGGGGAGGGCAAATAGCAATGTATCGCTGGGTTAATCCCTTCTGGGGTTTTGCCCCTGCCATCACAAGGGTTGTGTTCACCTCTTGCCCCGGGCTGATGCACCGAGATGCTTCTCTCTGGCTCCTTCCTCCAGCATCTATCAAAGGAGAAGGCACTGAAACGGCAGCACTGGTCTTCCATGGATTTACCCAGGAAGAAGTTACGGCACCGGGAGATGAGTGGGATAGAGGGGTGCTGCCACTAGACAAGCTGCTAACGGCAACCACTGCTCCTGCGTCACCTCTCGTACAGCAGAGCGGTTTGCAAAGGCATTGCATGAGGCTGAAACCGAGGTACAAACCAAAGCAGCTTCCTTCAGATCCCAGGGTTGGAGGTGCCTGTGGGCAATGCCAGCTGCTTGCTGCCACTGCAGCCATCCACCGTGTGGTTGGGGACAGATGCTTTTCCAGCCTGGGGTTTGCTCTGTCGGGCAGATGAGAAAAGAAGAAGCTAGCAAGAGCCTCATTAAATCTCTCTTTGTGAGAGCCATTTGTAAGACAGAGCTCTCTGAGCACACCAGACCCAGGATCAGGCCTCCAGGTACACTAAAAGTGGGGACTGGCTGCTCTCGTCGTGTTGGCTCTTCTGCTTTGCAGACTCCTGTGGAGGTCTCCATGCTGCTGTGGTGGTTGTCGGTGATTTGGGCAAGCGAAGAGGAAAGAAGAAACGGCAGCAGCCACCTGGAGGTACCTCCCTGTGGGGGAAAAGCCAGTGCCAGGAGCTTCCCAGGGAGGTGATTTTTGGCACACGTGGCAGTGGAGAGGCCCTGCTGCTGGCTGGGTGGGTAAGAGCATCAAAAGGAAAAGCTGAAGACATGAGTGTTGCCGAAGGAGAGCAGTGAAACCCTGCAAGGGCACAGTTCTGGGCTGGCCACTCTGCAGCAGGAGGTCCCAGCATGAAGTCTCAGCTCCCCGTGCATCTTCTGTATTGGTCCCAGCATGTCCTTGTCATGCTCTGGTGACCTGACTAACCCTCCAGCATGGACAGCAGAGGCTGCAGGGCACTGCTCAGCGAGGTTTGGGGTGGAAGGGGCAGTGCTGCTGGCACGTCAAAGCATCCAGCAAATGTCTTAGTTGTTTTCCTACCAGAGGGCGATGTTTTGGAAACCAGACCCTGTGTCTTTCCCAGGCCGCAGCTCCTGGCTGGCATCACTTTGGTCCATAACCCTTGGGCAGCGTTGGGTTATTCTGCTTCTTAGAGCCACGATGAAAATTTCCTTTTATCGTGCCGAGTACGCAGTGATGATGGATTCAGCAGCCTACATAAAGGCTGCATGGGTACAGGATTAGAGCCTGTTAACACAGCCGGGCTGGCAGATTTGCCACCATTTCACACTAATCCTCTCTTTATTGCATGAGGTGGATTACATGTCTGTAATGGTGCTTGCTGCAGGCAGAGTTTGGCTGTCATGCCAGCGCCGGCCCTTGACTGCCTCTGGTGCTTTGGACACGGGATGAGTCCTCTTTGAAGAGCTACACCCTGGGCAAGGTGTTTTTGGTTGCTTAAGCAGTGCTGAGCCTGCCTCATGGCAAGGAACACTGGTGTCTTTGTGGCGTTTAGGCAGATGGCCCAAAATAATATGGTAAGGTAATAAAACTCCCAGAGACACAACCGTGAGACCAGATCCAACTCCCACCCAAGTGTAGATGAGTCCATCTTGGATGTCTCTGACTCTCAGGGAATCCACAGTCCCCAGAGAGAAACGGGCACTGCTGGGGCACGAGGTGCCACCTGGAACGGGACCATTAGTGGTTTTGGGAGCACCTTGGGTGAGCGTTGGGGGTCTTGCTGAGATGCTGACATTGGCAGTGTGCAGTGCGTGCTGCAGGTCACCAAGAGGTGAGCTGGAGCCTGCTCTGCTCTGGTGTCTTCCCAGTTCCCCTTGGGGCACTGCTGAGCTTTTCCATGTCTGTGCATTTCTGTAGCACCCATTTTGACTGGATGTAAAGCTCCTTCTAATGTAACACTTGGAAGTATGGAAAGAAAGGCAATAGGGAGCGGGATGATTTTCAGCGTCCAACTCACACCTACTGTCCTCACAGGTTTTTATGCAATGTTACCTTATTTTTTCATGGTGGTGTGATCTGGCGAGGCTCAGCCCAGCACCTTCTTTTAGGCTCTCCTCTTGCCACCAGCCCTGCCCCAGGGAGAAGCAGCTTTTACTGTGCCTGCATCCTCCTGCTTCGGGCGGCTGGGAAGCTTGTGAGCCAGCTGAGGGTCACTCCAAGGATTTGGGACAGATTTGCTGTTATTTAAGCAGTCTGTGTTGATCTGGATGTTTCCCTGTGCTGCTGTTTCTGGTGGTGTCCAGCCAGCCTGGCCTTGGGCCTCCAGCATGGCTGCGGGTACCATTGCTGTTGTGGCAGATGATTGCACTCAAAACTGTGTTGCATTGCCATCCGACTGTTTGTGCGAGATGATTTGGGATTCAAGCTGGCTCCATCCTTGTATTTTCTCTTTTGCTTTCTGCTCAGAATATTTTTTTTGGGGGGGAAGGACAAATTAACCCTCTCTTGGTGCAAATGCTCTGCGTGTCTCACCGCTCTGAATCCAAACAGCTCATTTTTATGCTGTGCCATGCGCCTGGAGTGCTGACATGGTGTGAATGTGTTCAGAGCTAAAAAGAGGATCAGAAATTGCCCTTCCCTTGGGGGGCTGTTTTGCAGTAAGCAGCAGCACAGATGTGTCCCAGGGTTTTGATGACTCCAGGAAGGAAGGGAGCACTTATTTCCGCGGTACCAGACGCATGCAAAACAGCAAGGCAGTCTTTCCCCTGATGAATGAAGTGATGGCTCTTGCTGTATAATTCACCATTGAAAAAAAGATGATTGAATGCATCTGGCAGTTGCCTTCTCTCGTGTCACTCCTGGGCGATGAAGTAGTCCTTGTCCCATTCAGGCAAAGGAAGGGTCTGGTTGAGGAGCAGGAGATGTCACTCCCAGAACAGTGGGTGCTTTCCTGGTAGGTTTTTTCTTCCCCAAGGGTTAGATTCGCAGGGCTGTTCCTCTGGGGTGCTCGGGGCAGGTGGGACCACAGGTTTGAGTGTGTTCCCTTGGCATCCATCAGCATCATGTTGGAGGTGGTGAAACATTCAGCCTTGCTAGGACTTTGTGAGAGATTGATATCCCCCATAGTTCAGACCCCATGGCAGAAATCTGGCATACCTCGATGTGATCATTTATACTTTCAAGCTAATTAACCTTCTCTCATTGTTCCCTGTATCTGATTTTGACTGTTTGCTCCTGTTGAGGAACGAGGAGCATTGCTACTCTGCAAAGATGCCTGCAGGTGTGTGACACCACCACCTTGGCAGGGTGCGGGTGACCTCAGGTGATCGTTTTCAGCTGCATAAATAATGTGGGGACTGTTAATGTTCCTATTAGCTTGCAGCAAGCTGTGAAATCTGCTATATTTGCTGTGACAAATGTGAAAGGTGCTAAATCTGCCCATGGCGGCTGTGGCTGCTAGGCGTGGGGACAGACCACAGAGCTGGTGGCACCATGTCTCGCCTCCTGCTCACCAACAGGGTTTTGATGGCGCCTTGCTTCTTCCTCCATGGGACTCTGCAGGAGCCTTGGTGGTGTTTTTCCATGAAAACATGCTCTTTTGGCCACCTCGGCTGTGCCTCCTTGTCTTGATGGTGATTTACAGCTCCACCATCCAAGGCTGGGTTAGGACCTGCTACAACAACTTGTTCCAGCCACAGAGAGGAGGAGAAGACATCTCTGTCCTTCCTGCCACCTGGTTGTAGGTAGCACGGGGCTTCCCTGGGACCTTGCGCCCATACTGCAGTTGGATGGAACTTGCTTTTATCTTTAGTTGCTGGTGATCTGCCAGAATTGCCAGACGACAAGGGGTAAGCACTGGCTGGGACATTCAGGTGTGGCTAAGCAGCTCTGCCTCTTAACCTTGCCTTTGTCTTAATTATTTTCAAACAAGCTTACTTGCCAAGCCAGAGAGCATCTTGCCCGCTGCTCTCTAACCCTGATGATGTTGAGAAATGGTATGGCCTCTGGGCTGCAATGCTGGTGGTTGGACTCTGGGACTCTGTCCAGCTCTGGCCCTGTGGCAAAAGCTGGGGCACGTTGTGCCATCTCCTGTACCCTGCCATCTCCTCTGTGTGTGGGGAGGTAGCAGCTGGGGTTCTGGAAGATTAAAGCCAGTCTCCCAGTGGGGTGGGATGCTGTGTGGGGGTGGGCATAGCATCCTCTGCTGGTCCCTTTCCTCCTGCTCGCTGGACTGTTGGTCATGGGGAGACCTTTGAGGAGGACAGTGGATAAATTTTGTGCAGGCAGGGTAGGACGGGAGGGAGAAATTGCCTTTTTCTCCAGGAGGCACTGAAAGCCGCTGACTTCCCCTCGTGATGGATGGACCCTGCTCCAGGTTGTTAGTGGGTGGCTCCCCAAAACCCTGCACACACAGTGCCGCTGTGCCCTGTCACTGCCTGGCTGGGCTGGGGGTAGGAGCAGCCCTGTTGCGCAGGACCGGAGCAAATGTCAGCGCTGCCCGAACTCCATGGGCATCCAGGCACTGCTAAAACGCAGCAGCTGCATGGTGGCAGCGATGGCTCTGCGGGACGTGGGCATACGGGGTGTGATTTGGTCTTCTTGTGCTGCAGAGAAACTGTGGGGTGAGTAAATTCTGCAGATGATGGGGTTGTCTATATGAAAGCTGTATCTTTAGATGTGCGTAGCCTCGACACCCCAGCCGTATAGCTCACTGGGGAACTGCTTTTCTTTTGCTTTCATCCTGCAAACTGGGGACTGCACTCTCCTTTTTGGGACATTCATCAAGGAGACCCGTGCCCACTGACCTTTGTGAGGATGGCCCGTGTCCCTGCGCCAGTGTCCCTGTGCCAGTGTAATGTGGATTTGCGGCTGTGTCTTGCTTACAACCCAGATCAGGTTCAGCTGTAACTAAATTTACCCACCACTCTGTGAGGGTTTTATAAGCTGGATTTTGAGGCGTTGCTCCTGCTCAGCGATGGCAATTGTTTTCACCTTTGAAGGGGGAGGACTAATGAAATGAATGAGCGATGACCTGGGATGCTGGACTTTCGGCCAGGTTCGTGTCCGCTGCCCTCACCTTAATCTGTGCCAAGACTGGTCCAAGGCAGCCACTTGCGTCCCTCCAGTGTCACTGCAGAGGCCATCCCTTTGCTCCTTGGCTGGCTGCAGAGGGAGGATCACTGCTGCTGAAAACGGCTGCCTACCTTTATCCCGTGTGGTTTGCAAGATCTATTGCTGTTGGGGACAACATGACACAACCCGCCAATGGAGGTGGGAAGTGGTGATGCGCATGAGTGGTGAAGCATAAGGTCCAGGCTCCCCCCGGGGTGCTCCTAGCCCCTGTTTGAGGTAAGGCGGGAGCTGCGGGAATGTGGGTGGCTCCTGGGCCCTTAGGCCCCTGGCTTCTTCTGAAATAGGAGAGTGCAGGGGGACGATGAGGATGAGCAGCTTGTGGGTGCTTTCAGCCTAGATCCTGAGTGCCAGCTGAGTAGTTGCGACAGGGTCAGTGGCACAGGAGGGCAGCGGAGCCAGGATCATCCCAGTGCAGTGCAGAGCAGTGAGCCAAACCCATCCGAGGTCAGGGCTCAGCAGAGTGGGGGTGCGAAGGGATTTATCTCCTTCCCTGGGTCAGAGCTTGTCCTGGGACCTTGTCATGCCACCTCCTGCTGCAGCTGGTTCTCCTTGGGTGCCCCAGTGGGTCGAGGTGCTGCAGTGTTGGTGCTGCTTTGGGCATGGCTGGCGCATGGCTGGAGGTCCCAGGGCACCGCTGGTGTGGTTGGGGCAGTGACAGCAGGGAGAGCTGCGTGTCCCTGTGCACAGTATTTCCCACTCTTTGTCTCCAGTGAGGAAGGGACACGTTGGGCTGCACTTCCACCTCTTCTGTCTGGGCTGGTTCCTTCTCTGAGAATAGACAAAACCCTTGGGATTGGGGTCCCTTGGGAGTCTCCCAGTTCTCAGTGCCCTCCACGGGGTCCCCATCAGGGAGGATGGACCCCTGAGATGCTGGTGCTGCTTAAGGGCTCCCCAGCAGCTGCATTTCAAAAAGTTTTTGCAGTTGCAGTGGCTGAGATTTAGGACGACTTGTGCAGAGATGGGAAGCTGCTCCTTGTTTTGCTTGCACCTTGCACCAAAGCAGCACGGTGGCTGGTGGGAGTCTGGTGGCTGCTGGGTCCCTGCAGCAGCAGCAGTGCCTGAGCCTCCCGTGCCGGTTTGCAGAGAGCGGATTTGCAATTCTTGCTTGCAAACATCCAAGAAAACCAGTAGGAGGGTGGTGGGGAGATCCCTCTTTGCAGTTACTTGCTCTCCCTTGCCAGGATGCCCGTGGTGCTGAGCAGATGTCTGCTAATGGTGTGTGCCAGCTGACACTGAAGAGCCCAAGGGTTACATCCTGCCCTGGGCTGTGCACAGTTATCTGCCAGCCAGCCCCCCCTGCATTAATGGGAGCTTCACAGAGCACCCCGGGATCCCCAGCTACCTGCCAGCCCGTAGCTAGTGTAAGCTGGGTGCTGCTGTTCAGGGTGCAAGCAGCAATGGCTGATGGCCTGACTTGTTTCACCCATTTGCAGAGGAGCAATCGGAAATTGGGGTGCTGGGTGCTGCGCTTGTGAAAGCCCTGTCCCAGGGACTGCAGACCCTGACCAGTTTTGGAAAATCCTAGAGCAGGTATTTCATGTGCCTCTTGTACTGCTGGGAGCACACTGGTGTCACCTGTGGGCCTGATCCTGAGCAGCTGGGTGTGGGCTGTTGCAAATCCTGCACTGGGGTTGCTGGTAGGAGGATCTGGGCTTTGAAGCAGCAGCTCTGGGGCTTCTCCTGCTGCCAGTCCCAGCTTCTGCTGCGGCTCTGCGTTGGGGAAGGCATGTAGAGAGCATCCCACCATCATGCTGCCCCCTGTTCCAGCTGTTGCACTCAGTAAACATTGCTCTTCCTTCCTTCCTTCCTCCCTTCCTTTCCTGCATGGCCACTCGCTGCTCAGGATCTCACCATCATCTCCCAAACCTATACCTGGCAAGACATTCCACTTTCCAACCCTGCTTCCCACTTGCCTTCACTCCCCTGTCTTCCAGGATCGTTTTCCCGGCCACATTTTTTTGCTCCGTAGTGGCACCAAACAGCCCTGGGAGCTGGTGGTGTTCAGCCAGCTGGAAAAAGCAGCTTGGTGATGGACATCACTGAGAGCGGTGGCGAAGCTGTCGCAAGCCCAGAGCAGGGAACCTGGCTGACCAGTCCCGGAGGAGCCTCATGAATGGTTTCCTTCTGGATTTGTCTCCTCTGGGAGCGGCGTCCTGGCCTCACCGGTGCGTCCCTCTACGCCGAGCAGCAGCAGCACGCTGGTGTGCCGGCTCTGATGCGGTTTATCCAGGGGCTCCATCCTGCTTCTCAAGGGGACAGGGGCAGCGTGCTGTCAGGGGGTTTTGCTGGAAGAGGAAGGTGTGTCCAAGGGGAAGGGGCAGCTCTGGATTTTTGCAGCTGTAACCAGAATTAAATCCTGTGACATCCTTTGGTGGAAGCTGGGGAGGATGCGGCCTCTGGAGGATGTCAAACTGCGGCTGTGTTTGATGTGCCTGTTCCTTTGTCTTGGGGAAGGGTCATCGTGGCTCCTCGCTTGAGCCGGCGCCGTGTGAACGAATGCTGTAACGCAAGGACTGCTGGTCTTGGTTTGTCATTGGCAAAGGTGAGGATGGCCAAAGCAGCCTCGGCTGAGCCAGGGGGGTTTTTTGAGCTGCTGAAGGGGCTGGGGCTCCCTGCTGGGTGGTGAGCCTGATGGAGCCGAGATGTGGCTGAGACCTCTCAGGCTCCTCGAGGACCATGCTAACAGCCATAAGGGTTGAGGAAAGCCAGACAGCTGAGCCCGAGATAAGAGCTGGGATTCATTTCCCTTCGATATTGATCTCTCTGCAGAAGATTATCATGTCTGAGCTACTCGCCTCTGGCTCCCTGCAGCCCCGGGGAGCTTGTGGGCTGGTGCTGTGGTGCTGTCCCCACCTCGTGCTGGGTGTCTGGGACAGGTTTTGGCTCAGGAATGAGCTCTGGCAACAGAGATGGTGGTGGAAAAATACACCCTGAACCCTGCTGAGTGCTAGTGTCACCTCTGGTGAGCATCCCTGTGCAACTTTGTGCTGTCTGGCTGTAGGAGGTATAAAACCAAATTAATAATTTTAATTTGCTTGGCTGCTGCTGGCAGCTGGGGAGCTGGGCTTGGGGGATCTTTCTTGCAGGATGTTCTCCTGTTGCTGCCCTCAGCATCGCTTCTCTTCCAGTGAGCAAACGTGACGCTTGCCTGGGGTTGATCCAGATGCTTTGTGAGTGCAGTGGTTTGGGTCAGGCCATGGGCAGGGCGCTTGTACCAGTGTCTGAATTAGAGAGGAAGAGGCTGCATAAAGGTGGCCCAGCAGTGTTTTGAAAACAGGGAATAAATCCTGTACATACCCCAGCGAGCCCCTAAATCCACATGGACGCAAGTTGCGGGATGCTGTCAGGAACAAGCATTGTCCTGACCTGCTGCATGGTACTACTGTCTCCAGCAGGGTCTGGGGCCATGTGAGGACTATCCTGGTCATCTTCCCCAAACATCCCCATGCTTGGTGGAGAAAGTCTGCAATGCTGATGGCCACTTCTCCATCACTTGGAATTTTTTTTTTTTTTTTAATATGGCTGCAAATGAAGCCTGTCAGTGCGGATTTCCCTTTGGGGTACAGCATGGATCCTTCACAAAGCTTGGCAGCCTTGGGATGGGAGGACCTGAGGTTTTCTCTGCTGTAATTTTTATTTAGTATGTTGATTCCTGTCAAGTGATCGAGCGATTTCTTCTCCGCATCCCACAGCTCCCAACTGCCTGGTGACGTGCTGGAGGGCTGCCTTCGTGTGCTTTGTCTGTAATTGCATCCTTTTCCCCTAATTTATCATTATACCTTACAAACTGTGTTTAATTGCAGTAGGATAATTACAGGTGATCTCATAGCACATCATTTTAAAGAGCTCAACCCCCTGAGCTGGGGACAGCTGGCAATTTCCATCCTTGGTACCAGCGAGCTGCGCCAAAATGGGTATATCTGTGCCCGCTGCCTGCAGGCTGCCTGTGGAGAGGGACCTTTGGAGCAGATAATGAGCTTTGCTGGGCCAGGAAGGTCATGGCCGCTATCTCATTACTTGCCCTTGTGTTTCCATCCTCTTACCGCAGTGCATCAGTGTAATAAAAGAAGCCAGCCTGCCAGCTTGGGGCATGGGTTAGTTTTAACTGGAAGGAGGCTTCAGCTTGAAGCTGGGTACGAAGGCATCAGAGCAGGGTCTGCCTGTGGACTTTGTGGCCGTGGGTGCCTGCCAAGAGGACTTTTTGGGGTGGGGAGAGAAGCTGAGTTGTTTCCAGAGAATGAGGTGAAAACGCAGTGCGAAGTGCCCTGAAAATCTTCGGTCCTGTCTCGCATCTCCCCATGCCCATCCATGCAGCCCCATGGAGTCCATGGCTCACATGAGGAGGAGCTGGGTGGTCCCTATTTGGGCTGGGGGGGTGTAGGATAGGTGCACAGCAAGGAATCTGGGGGACAGGACGCTGACACCTCCCTGCCTGCAGCCAGAGAAACGGTAAAGCAGGGGGACCTGCCGCATTGCTTCAAGCTTGCAGGAGCCACATTGCCCATCGTGGCGCTGAGGATGTGCAAAGGGCTCTGCCCTTCTCCTTTCCCACGTGCATTTCTACCTGCTCTCCTGGCTAATGATATAGCCTTAATGCCGTTGCGTTGTGGTGCTCGCTGGGGAATATTTATTGAGCTCGGGCAGGCAGGCATCTCCATTGCTGTGACAGCACTGCTGAGTTGCTTCCTAGAGTCACTGATGGCCACAAATAGCAATCCAGAGGCTGAGAAGCTGATGCTGTAGGACAAACCCGCGTTCAGAACTTGCAAACACTTTTTGGCTGAATTATCTCTGCCTAGCAAAACTGCATGTGATTGTATCTCATTAGAGAGCCTTGATGATGCTGAAGACTGATGTGCATTGGAGCTCACCCTTGGGACACTTGCATATACCCGTCCGCACTGGAAAAAATAGCAGGTTTGCAAGAGTGTGCTCTGTGGGTTTAAATTCTCCCCAGCCAGTTGGATGCTGGGACTGATCCTGCAGAAATCCGCCTGTCGACTGAGCTCTGCGCAGTGAGAGCAGGCAGGAGTGATCAGGGATGGAGATAACACAAATGCAGGGTCAGGTCCTTCCATGCTGCAGGTACTAGGAAGCAGGAGAGAGTAGAGATGAATACAAAGCAAAACATCTTTTTAAGTATGATGGGTTACACTGATTTTTATTTTTTTTTTTTCCCCAAAGGACAGACCCAAACTCTTGTTTGTCCTTCGTGTATCTGATTTGAGTTTGGTTCCTGCCTGTTCCCATGACTGGGGGAGATCCTCGAGGTGAGGCTGGGGATGGTGGTGAGCTGCAGGGGGACGTGGCAGTGTTCAGGACATCACCGAAGGCACGCGTGCCCACCTCCTGCATTTTTGTTTCTTACCACAGGATATTAATTCCCTCTGCTTCATGCTTCTGCACCTAAAAGATGAAAACCTGATGCTTTGTTTCACTTTCCTGGTGATTTGTTTCTGATGTTATTAAAGGAAAAACTTCTTTCCCTGCATGAGATTTAAATCCTGCTCCTATCCAAAGAGAGGTTTGATGAAGAACTGATGAATTGGAGCTTTTCTTGGACAAATCCTGGTAAAATCAGGCCAGGTCATGGAAGCTGGTTTTAGTCCTTTTGAATAGTTCTGAGTTTTTCAGGCCAGCATTTATCTAAAGAGCACCTCCCTTGGTATGGCGATGAGTTGGAGCTAACCGAAGCAGTTAATTTGCCTGCAAGTTGCCACCCTGCCTCCAAACTCCTATAGAATTTCCATAAAAATCATATTTTCCTACTTTTAAATATAAGAAGTTTAGTGCGTCCCAACTTACAGAGATTTAGCGGGGGGAGGAGGAGGTGCAGCCCTGCCTCTGTGCTCAGCTTCACTTGGGGTTGATTGCAAAGGAAGTGGTAAAGCTGAGGGAACTCGTTGTTTCAGTGTAATGTAAAAAAATAACCTAAAAATAGAGCTGCGAGAGCTGTCTCTCTCTTGTCAGACAATAGAAAGGCAGCTCACAAGAGCTGGCAGCGTCCCCTCCTGGAACGGATGTCCTGCACCTGGAAATCTCCTGTGAGTGTCTGGCGCGCCTGGGGATGGATGATGCTTGTAACTGTGGTGATGCTGAGAGGGTCTCAGAGCAGCTGTGGCGGTGGTTACCGGTTCTCCTATCAGCCTAGGTCTCACTGTCCCTGCTGTCTCCTGCCTGGTGGCACAGGACAGGGACGCTGTGCATCCTGCAAGGCATTGCCTAGTGCATCCTGTGAGCTCTCCTTCCCTTGGGCCAAGCGTGTCTGCCTGTGTCTCTGCGGCTGATGGGTCCTGTTCCCCAGAAAAGGGCCCATCATGGAGAAGAGGGCTTTTGGCCATGGTGAATGTGTTTTGGGGGCCAGGCCAGGCCCTTTGCTGTCTACTGGGCTGTGTGGTTCCAGGGAGGAGCTGGGCATCTTCCCTCTCTGCCTCCTTGGAGCAACAGACTCACCGGCTCCTGGCTTGAGCATCCTCTCCTGTCTGTGGCTGTCACCCCGGGGACTGTCACCCTGGGGACCGTTGTCCTGTCCAGCTTCTCCTCATCTGCAGGATCAGGGCTGGAGGTGGCTGCTGGGGATCTTGGGGCATCTGTGAAGGGCTGGGCTTGGCTGAGGTTTGTGTGAGCCCAGCCTGGGCTCCCAGGGACCAGGGACAGGGTCAGGGACAGGAAAAGGCTGTGGGGCTGGGGCATGGTGAGCCAAGCTGCCACGGGAGGTGGGACATCATGAAGGCTTCATGGTCTCAAGGCAGTTGTCTGTGTTGCAGCCATCTCCTTGGAGATGATTCAGGTTTGGATGGTCAGAATTGAACTGGTTTTAGCCCTGTGGGTACAGGGGATCGTGCAAAGTTCTGGGATCGAATTTTGTAAAACCAGGGTCCTGGGACAGGAGGGGGAGTGGTGGGGAGTCAGCTCTGGAGTCACCATGTGCCAGTGCCGGCTCTGACGAGCTCCCGGGTTGTGAGGGCCATGCAGGGTGCTGACGTGTCCCTTCCTCACCTCCAGGCTTGCCGTGATTTCCTGGACTTAGCCGAAACTCACAGCCGAAAATGGCAACGGATGCTGCAGTATGAGCGGGAGCAGAGGATCCGGCTGGAGGAGACCATCGAGCAGTTAGCCAAGCAGCACAACAGCTTGGAGCGAGCCTGCCGTGGAGCCCCCGGCCTGTCCTCCACCAGCACCGGCATCACTAGCACCACCAAGGGTGAGCACCAGCAGGCTGGGCAGCAGGGCTGGGGCTGTTACAGGGGCAGAGCCCTGCGGGAAGCCCTGGGCTGGACAGGGGCTTTCTGCTCGGTTGCTCCCACCGAGTCAGCAGGGATGGGAAGGATGCAAAAGGCAATGACCTGTACACCTGTGATTTCTTTTTTTAATGGATCCCGTTGCACCATAATTGTCCCTAATTGTGCTGCTGCTCCTTGCTTGGGGATTTGGGTGTCCCCAAGATACAGATGCAGGAGAGGTCTGTGTCTCCAGCTTGCTCACGCTATTCCAGACTATTTTAGTTGCCTTAGCCCTCACTGGTGGGCACATGTCTGGCTGCTGGAGAGCAGCCATGGTACTTGGAGGAAGTGCAGGGTCCCCTGGCACTGCCAAGTTCCTGGCTGTGAGGGGTGGTGGTGGCACAGCTGGGCCTCGTTTGCTGCTTGCAAGAGTTACTGGGCAATAAAATCTGATAGCTTTGCACATTCATGCCAAATCTGCTTCCCTGCGGGAGGCATTAGTTACAGCCTGGTAGGCAAAAACTGCTAATAGTGCCTTGTCTTATTTTTAAAGGATATATGGACTCAAGGGAGAGAATAGGGGCTGTGGCGGGGGGTGATAGCCAGGCCAGGCACTGCCCTCATTCTCGTGTGGCCTCACGGAAACAGCTTCAAGTTGCACCAGGGGAGATTTAGATTGGATATTAGGAAAAATTTCTTCACCAAAAGGGTTGTCAAGCATTGGAACAGGCTGCCTAGAGAAATGGTTGGGTCACCATCCCTGGGGGTATTTAAAAGATGTGTAGACATGGTGCTTAGGGACATGGTTTAGTGGTGGACCTGGCAGTGTTAGGTTAATGGTTGGACTCAACGATCTTAAGGGTCTTTTCCAACCTAAATGATTCTGTGGCACAGCTGGGGAGGGCAGGGGCGAAATCGCTGTAGGGACAGGCACAAATCTAGTCCAAATGCTGCTCCTTTGGAGGAGTGTGGGAACGATGCAGGAGAGGAGGTTGCTGAACCCTGCCAGGAAGCCGAGCCAACTGCTGAGCCAGACGGGCTGTTGCAGCAAGGTGGCTGGAACAGGGGTGGCTATTCTGGTCCCTTCACGTGGCCTTGGCACTGCTCACGGCATCCCCCTTGCTGGAGCAGCAGTACTGCCCAGAGGCCTCGAGAGAGGTGGTCAGCTCTGCTGTGTGCCCTGCACCATCCTGGCTGCTCACCGGCTTCGTGTGGCTGCCCGAGCAGTGGTTGTGTGACAGAGTGGTGAAGCCCGCAGTGAAGCTGCGCTTGGGGAGCAGCGCAGCAAGGGCAGGAACAGAGGAGCTGCACTGGGTCTCAAAAGTCATCACGATTAATGTCTGCTCCTGGCTTTGTAGTGATCTCTCCCACTGTAGCAGAGAAGAGAAATGTTTATAAGTGCAGGGCTGGAAAACCTTAGGGCTGGGAATTATCTCTGAGCATCACCTGAAACATGTGACTTTTTTTTTTTTTTTTCCTTCTGGGTAATCCAAACCGGATTTCCCAGCAGACAGGGTGGTGCTGGAGGGGCAGCTGCATAAGATACGGTCAGGCGTGCGAGTCACACGAGTGTGTCTGGCTCAGGCAGCCTGGTGGCATTTTTGGAGGTGCTCCCCAGCACAGCAGGGAGCTGGATTGGGGAGCAAGACACATGCTGCCAGGGCACATCTTTGCTTTTAGGAGCTGGAAATTGGTATGGCATCCTCTCGTCATGGAGTGGGATGGAGAGGAGGGGGATAAGCTGTAAAGGGAGCCAGCATTGGAGAGGACACAGCGGGAAGAGGGTGGGCTCTGGGGACAGACTTGTGTTCAGTGGGCTCTAAAGGGGACCAGCAGCACCTGAACATCTCAAACCCTTTGCCCCAACAGGGAGTGTGCAGTCTGCAAAAGGAGAGGCCAGTGATGAAGATGAAGAGACGGAGTATTTTGATGCCATGGAGGATGCACCAGCTTTTATCACTGTAACTGCAGACCCCAAGCATCACAGGTATGAGCCTCCATCCCAGGGCCATGTGTTGCATGGTGCAACCTGGTGAAACCTGCTGTGAGTGCAGGAAGAGCAGGGGAGAGACCGTTTCCCTGGTGTAGTGATTGGACTTGAGGGCAGCATCCTCTCCCGTGGGATTACTCTGTGTGCATGTCCCCCAGCAAATGGGCTGCCTCTGCCCAGGGGTCTGTACTGCACCCCTCTGCCCTTGCATTCCTGGAGCGAGCGAGGCTGAGGATGGCCCCAGCTTTAGCGAAGCAGGTGAGGAAGGGCAGGCGTCAAGCCTGTGCTGTGGGAAGGCTGTCTCCTCTGCCCCAGCAGCTGATGTGAGCTTGAGGGGAGCCTGGGCAGGGACTTGGAGGGAGATCCCTTGGAGCATTGGGCAGAAGCAGGGAGTATCTTGCCTTCATCTGCCTTGACCTGCTCTTACACCTCCCTGGGCATCTGTCTGCGCTGGAGGTACCTGTGGTCTAAACCATGGTCACACTGCTGGCCTCGCTGGCAAAAGCAGAGGCTCTCTGCCCCCAGGCTGGGATGTACTGTGCTGAGTATCCCCTCCCAATGCCTGCGCTCGGCTTCCGTCACCCTGTTTCCTTCCTGGCAGCACCCTGGGATGGTGCAGGGAGATGCTCCGAGTGATGTTGGCTGTGCTGCACTAGTCCTGGCTCTTCTCTCCCCTTGTCAGCCCTTTCCTGTGTTTACCAGCTAGTACCTTCTTCCCTGCAGGCGTTCGGGCAGTAACCTGAGTGGGGCCAGCGAGGGCCACCCCGAGGATTGGAACCTGGAGGACAGTGTGAGTTGGCTGGGCAGAGCTGGAGGGATGGTCCCAGTGGGATGAAACCAGGGGAGAGGAGCAGGAGAGGAGGAGGTTGCTGGAGGGGACTCTCCACCTGGGTCCTTCCCATGCCTCCAGGATGGAGCAGTGTTGATTGCTCTGTGAACCATGGGCAGGGGACAGGTGTCAACAGTCTTATAGCAGCACCCCAAGCACCCTCCTAAGGGAAGCAGGGGAGTGTTGGGGGGCAGTTGCACCATTATTTCCCCCATGCCCTGGAGAACAGGCTTCCAGTGATGCTCCCCAGTACCAAGGGCATGCAGTGTCTTCTGAGCTGTGGTTGCCACTCCTGGGAGCGTTTGGGTCATGCTGGGCAAGTCCAGCTTAGACCTGTGTTCCTTCTGTTGCTTCCACAGGTCTTTGAAAGCTCAAATCAAAGCAGCTACAATGAGTCCACTTGTAAGGATCTCCTGCCGAAGAAAAGGAGACGGACTCGCATCCCTGACAAACCCAACTACAGTCTTAACCTCTGGAGCATCATGAAAAACTGCATTGGCAAAGAGCTATCCAAGATCCCCATGCCCGTAAGTGAGCGTGTCTGAGGCGCTGAGGGCTGGCGGAGAGGTTACTGCTGTGATGCCTGTGTTGAGGATTTCGTTTGGGCCTGGCTCTTGGCTGTGCAAAGGACTTGGATTATGGCTCCAGGTGGTCTTGCCAGCAGCCCTGAGCGGGACAGGAGCATGTCACCAGCTGCCAACCCAGTCCTGGGGGACTGGCTTCTGCACTGGCAGAGCCCTCTGAAACCACCTCACCCTTCTCCCCAGTCCTGCTCCGCAGCACTGATGTGTCCTTGCTGCTCAGCTCTGCTGACTCTTAAGCTGTACATTTTTCCCTGCAATTTATTTGCCCCTTGAAATCATCCATCTGCTGCCAGAGAGCCAAGCACAGCCAGAAAACTGAACCAGCCAAGCAGGAGGAGGCTGTCCTCAGCGGCACAGAGCTGTAGTGCTAATTGCTTTTTGGTAAATGGCTCCGACATAGTGGCTGTTACATTAGGGACTATTTGAATTGGATTGTCTCTTTTTTTGGGACTGATCTGTTCTCCTCTGCCAGCTGCAGAGAGCCCTGGCAGCTTGCTCACATGAGTCCCAGGGCTAGCTGGAGCAGAGGGGATGTTGCTCAAATGTCCTCTGCAAATCCAGCTGTTGCAGAGGCAAGGAGGGAACCAGGACACCTTGAATCCCTGAGGATTCAAGAGTTTCACCCAGGGACTAGAAGAAGAGACCTTGTTGCTGATCATGCTTTTCCCAGTATGCATCCCGGAGACATGATGCTCAGGGAGCAACCCCACCTGCACTGACAGCATAGCAGGGCCGTGTTTTACCCCAGGGATGCCAAGTACCTTTATTTTCCTTGTAAAAAGCAGCCTTTTAGTGAAGGAGATGCCATGGGGGCAATAACAGCACCACTGGGTGCTGCCAGGTTTGCTCCTTGGGGTGAAGGCTTCCTGCACATGGTCAGCAGAGGGTTTGCTGGCAAGGGTCTGTGTGGAGGAAACCCCCTTGCATGGGCTGCCACAGAGGGTAAGCTGGATGTGCATTTAATTCTTGCAGATAAATAACCCTGTGTTATGTCTACCCAGATGAAATGCTGCCCACACCAAAGCTCCCCGAAAACTACAGCCAGTTTCTTCAGAGCAAAACAGCCCTTTCCAAGCTTCTGGTTCTTTAGCAGGTCTTCACCAGCCCAGTAAGCGGCATGGATGGGACCAGGTGCCATCGTAAGGAATCCATTTCTCCAAAAACTATGAAGTCCTGGCAAGCTTGGGAGAGCTGTAAAACAGCTGGGGTGACTGGGGGTTATTGTGGCACTGGCTGGAGTGGAAGTAGCTCAGCAAAGCATGAACTGTAGCCCTGGAGCCATATTTGGGGTTCTTCCTTTGCTGGGTAAAAGGGCAAGAGTGTTACAGGGGCTTGGATGCTGAATTGATTGTATTTCGTCTCTTTTTAAAGCAGTGCCTGACACTCTCCAAGTAAGAGATTAAGTTTGTCTCTTCTTTGTGCTGTTTCCAGCCAAGATATACAGCCCAGCGCTGTCTGTTAGTATTTCTGCAGCAACATCAATATCAGATAAAGGCATGATGGGTGCAGAAATATGCTCAGGATGTGAAATACCAGCAGCTGCTGGTGCCTGGAGAGAGGAAATTTATACCTTCCCTATCAATCAAATCATTGCAGGAGCTGCTAAAGCTGAGTCCAAACCTGAGAGCAGTATGTTCTGCTCACACAGCAGCCCCTGATGCTGGCTCAGGGGATTTAATTACCTCATCCCTCCCGGGGCAAATGGATCTGGTTTCCCAGCACTGCTGTCTGTAAATTGTTGAACAGAGCTGTGGGTTGTAAAGAAGGCGCTCAGCCCGGCGTCAACCACTCACTTGTTAGCTCCTCTCTCTGGATATCTATACAGATACAGAGGCAGGGAGATGCTTTGCAGCCCACAAACTCAGCTGCATGTGGCATTTCTTTGGGATATTCACCCCAAGAACAAGCAGCCTGTGGTAAGGCAACAGGGAGCAATTTAATCTCTGTGCAACAGCCATTTAAATTCTCTCACTGTAGTACGTGTGCCTGGAGTTCAGGAGAAGCCAGCAGCTCTGTGAATTGAGATGGAGCTGCCGAGCGAGGGCTTTCAAGCTGACGTTGTGGTAAACGGAGCAAAGGAGGAGAAGGAAGCGGAGTGGCTGGCTCAGGGAGGGCTGTTTGGAGATGTGGTTAATAATAGTACAAGCAGTTGGTGAGTCTGTTGTGTGCACCGAGTGATGGGAGTTTCTCCTTCTATGTGCTTCACCTGATTCTTGGAAAATTAAGAGCATTTCTGAGATCCTGTCCCCTTCCCAGGGGACATGATGGACTGAAAAACCTCTCCATGCAAACAGTGCCCTCCTTAATTTTTCCTCTGAATGAACAAATCTGCAGCATTGAAAAGGAAGAAAACAGCTTTAGGGATTTTGCATTTTGGGTGGATTCATCTTCCTTCCTCCATGGACAGGTTTTGCTTTGCTGTTGCCCGAGCAGTGCTGGTGGAGAGGATGCAGCTGCCGGCTTTGTTCTCGTGCCACCTGCATCTCTCCTGAGAGTTATTTCAAGCTGGCATTGATTTGCTTTTTTGTGTGGATGTGATGCTGCCCTTTCTACACAGCTCTTTCTTTCTCAGATGCTCTAAGATCCCTGCTGCTCACAGGCCAAATCCCCGAGTGGAACAATCTGGAGTTTGTTTTCTTTAGTTTGAAATATGTAACTTGGCTTATAGAAGTGGTTCTCCCATCCTTCAACCATCTGCTCCTTCTAAAATATATTTCTTTGTTCTGAACTGAAAGTAAAAAGTGAATTTCACGTGGTTTTGAGGCAGAAGACCTTTTGAGACAAAGTATCTCGATCTTCCTTTCAATTATTTCTTTATTTCAGTTCTTTTTCAGAACAAAAAATACTGCTAAAATCAACCAGGTTTTTTTTCCAGAGATGTTTGCAGCCTGTCCAACCTCGCAATGTATGGCAAAGGTTTCTGATTGACAAAGTAATGACTTGGGGGTGGAAATACGACCCATTTGGGCTCTCCCAGGACAGAGCTTCCCCTCTGCTCCCTGCCCCACAGGGCATTGCTGCTGCCGCTGCCTCTAGCTTGCACGTGCAGTTCGGGTGCTGTCGTGGGGCTGCAGTCCCAGGAGCAGGGAGACCCTGAAATGTGGCTTTTCAAGGTTTTCTGAGCAACTGGGCTGCAGCCCAGCGTGGGGATAGCTTTGCCAGGAGGTGATGGAGGGCAGCCCAGGGAGCAGCACATCTCTGCCCCACGTCGCCTCTTGCTCATGGCTGGTGGGATGCTGGCTGGGAGGCAGGAGGGAGCTGGTCTTGCTGCTGAGGCTCATTTTGGGAGTCAGTAGTGCTCTATCACTGGAGCAAGGAGATACCTGGTTAGCTAGTGGTACTGTTGGCTCCCTAGCACACCTCCTCTCAGCTGGGCACTTCAAAGCCTTCATGCTCTTGTGGTACTCTTCAGGGAGCAGAGCAGAGCAGAGCATGTATTTCTTGCCCCTAGTTAATGTTTGTGTGATGCTGCAGAGGCAGCGTGTTTGCAGCATGCCTTGGCACATCCAGCCCTGTGCCGTGAGCTGCACTGCGGGGCTGCTGCTTTGGTTCAGCAGTTTCCATCCACCCTGAATCCCTGACTCTTGGGGTGCATTGCATCATGCTCAGAGCACCAAACACGTGGGATGCCAGTGCTTAGCAGGGTACAGCACTGGGGGAAAAAGGCAAAGGCTGAAGTGCCTGGCTTGGCATCTCTCCTGCTTTGGTAACCCTTACTTGTTCCCCTCCAGGTAAACTTCAACGAGCCGCTCTCCATGCTGCAGAGGCTGACAGAGGACCTTGAGTACCACGAGCTGCTGGACAAAGCGGTCAAGTGTGAGAGCTCCACGGAACAGATGTGCTTTGTTGCTGCATTTTCGGTGTCTTCCTACTCGACAACTGTCCACCGCACCGCAAAGCCATTCAATCCGCTGCTGGGGGAAACCTATGAGCTTGACCGGCTGGAGGAGTTTGGTTTCCGTTCCCTGTGCGAGCAGGTGAGTTGGGGTCTGTGGAAGGGCTCTGCATATCTGCCCCGCTGCTTATGTCCAGCCGAAGCAGCCCTTCTCTGAAGGAGACCCAGCATCTCCTCGCACTGAGCCTTCCTCCGGGCTCAGACAGCCAGTGGGTTGCTGTTGGCGTTGGCAGAAGCAGCAGCAGGCACAGCCTAAGCCATTTTTCAGAAGCAGAGTGTGCCCATCCCGGTGTTGCAGAGCAGGAGGTGGGGAAGAAGGGGAGGAGAAAAGTGTCCCTCACCCTGCCAGGTCTCCTGGTAGCCTGCCTGGTGCTGGGGTTGCTGTTATATCTCAACACTTGAGCAGAAAGGGAGAAGCTCTCCTCACCCGAGCTCCCTTGTAGCTGTGCAGTGATGCCCCCAAACTGTTTCTGGGTGTCTTTGGGCCGGAAGGTGTCTCAGGGTCTCACTTCTTTATTGTCGGACTGAAAAGTTTTAGTTTCAGAGCCTGGGGGCAAGCTGAGAAACTCTTGACAGCCCCATGCTCTAATCACGGAGTGCATCCGGCATGCATCGAACAGGAGGTCTTAATTAAAAACCTGGAGTGTTTAATGAGTTATGACCTGTGAAGAAAATTGACTGTTTAATATTTAGCACAATCCGTCCTGGATTCCTGGGGGTGATGGGGCCGTTAATTACCCCTTTTGGGCAGGATGTCACTTTGGTGGGGGCTCTCTGTTCTCCAGGGGGTGGCTGTGCCATCTCAGAGACAGAGTAACTGTTGTGTCTTTCAGTGTTCAGAAGCATGAAACAAACCCACAAACCTCTGTCGCTCTGTAGAGGCTGATGCAGGTCTGAGATCTGCAGAGCTGTTCAGCAGACCATGCCCTGAGACCTGTGGGCTTTTTGGAGGAGCATCGCATGGGAAAAGGGTCTTGCTGCTAATGTGGACATGCCGTGCTGTGCTATGTGGTGCTCACAGCAGATATCAGACATGTGGACAGGGCGTGGTGAGGATACGCAGTGAGGAGGCTCAGGCTTGCACCAGCATTCACATGTCCCCCTTGACATGGTTTAGTTTGTCTCTGTCCCTCATCATCATCTTCTCCAAGTCATGGCCCTTTGTACCCAAGTTTGGAGCAGTCGCTGTAGCAGGTGCCATGCTCTGCCATCAGCTCCTCACAGGACATGTAGATGTGGACAAAACGCCTCTGTGGTAATGGGTGCCCAAGCTCGGCAGACTCTTGCAAAGCTCTGGCCTGAGGCAGGATGGCACCTCCTGTCACATCCCGTCTCTGTCAGCTTCACTGCTCCAGGCAGTGATGGTGAACAGGCTGTGTGGGATCTCCCGGAAATGTGACCCCTTGCTCATGACAAAAGGAAAGGTGCTTCAGTAGATAATCTCCAAGATTCATGTCTCTGCTGTCCCTTCACACCATCCAAAGCTGCATCCCTGATGTCAGCCAGCTTTGATTGTCCCCCAGTGATGCCCATATGGTCTGTCCCAGTCTTGGGAGCTTGTGCCCTTGGCTGCAGTGAGCCAGGACACTGCTGACCAGAGTGTAATAAGCTACAGCTGCGAATGTACCTCCCCTTCCTGCTCTGCCCAGCACCTTGCCTCCTCCTGGGAGGCAGATCAGAGGCAGCAGCATTGCTCCAGGCATTCCCTGGCTCTTTGCTGTGAATGTCACAGAGCTCAGGTTCACCCACCTCAGCAGCATCGCACCTTCACCAGTGATTACCCCATCCTGCCACACAGCCAAATTCCCCAGCTGACTTCATGCACAGGAAAGAGAAATTAGGGGTCTCTGTTCTCCAACACCTCCCTGGTGCCCTGTCTCCCTGGTGCCCTGTCTCCGTGGGCTGTCACCCTGCTCAGCCCGGTGTTAGAGGCAGTGGATGATTCCTTACCAGGGTGCTCAATCTGTCCCTTAGCCAGCAACACCCCTCATCTTCCTGGGGTACGCTCAGCACAACAGGGTAGGTTTCTTACCCTCATTAAGGTTGTGGTGATGAAGCCCAGTGCTACCTGTTGCATACACCCCTGACCACATCACTCCCACACCTCACCATCCCTTTTCTCATTCCTTCAACTTCTTTTTCACCATCCTCCTTCCTCCATCTTCCCTCCCAAGTAATAACCTGCCCTGAATTATTTTTTCTGGTTGGTCCGGATTTTACTACATCTGTACTCAAATCTGGTATTTCTGACACCTCCACTTTAGCTGAGCCAGAGGCTGGACTGAACCCCTGGGTGCAGCTCTCCGGCCTGGTCTGTGAGTCCCTCTCCCTCGCTGGCACAGCACATGAGCTTCATCTGAAATTACGTTTGTCATAACTTGGAGCAAACCTGCTCCCTTGCAGCACTCTGGAGCCTTTGGTCCATGAGCGAAGCCTCTAAATCTCCCTCTTGGAGACATCTCAAAGGGCACATTTGGCAAGAGTGCGGCTTTGCACTGGCGTAGCATTGCCAGTGCATCTTGCCCTGGTGCTGCCGTTGGCCCAGGCAGTGTGGGACGAATGGATGGACGCCCTTCCCACTGCTCTGAACTTTCCTTGGATGCTGTGTGTGCTACTCAGCCTGCCAATGTGCCAAGCAAAGCGTTGATAATCTTGTGCCTGAAATCCAGTTACCCAAATAGGATTTTCTCCTGCTGATGATAGTGGGATTTAATGGAGGGGTTTTTGCTCTGCTCACATTTGTAATCCAGTAGCTCGGGGTGCTCAGCCTGTAATTACATCCGTGCAAATAAGCTCTGAACTCGGTGACGTGGCCATTGCGGCCCAGTGGTTAGCAGGTTCCCAGTGAGGGGTTGTGTGTGCTGTGCCAGAGCACCGTGTGTCAGCTGGGTGAGAGCCCATGTGAGGGCAGAGCCCTCTGGCTGGGATATCCTGCTCCCACCTTGGTTTTGGGCAGCTTTTCCAGTGCAGGGGAATGTGAGCACCATCCTGTTGCAAGTCATCCCTGGGATGGAGGATGTCATGTCTGTTTTTCCAGCCCACTGTGTCTGTAGGAGTAAAGCCAAAGTCTTGGCCGGGCAGGTCTGTGTCTCGGATGAGTTGGGGACCTGTGTCCCCTATGAGTTCCTGGGCAGAGCAGTGGGAGCGACTGCTGGTAGGAGAGGTGCTGTTACACTGGGATTACTGGGGATCTAGGCTGGGTGTTGGCACATCCCTGTTTCTCAACCAAGATTCCTGGAGAACAGGGGGTCACAGTACAGCATCATCTCATAGCGATAGTTGCTCAAGTTAAGATTTTATGCTTTGCTCATGAGCCTTAGAAGACCCTGGCAGGAGCTCAGTGCACCTCCATTTGCTGCTGGGGTACCTCACGGGAGGTCACTCCAATGCCCAGCAGCAGACTGGGGTGTTCAGGTCAGCACAGCGGAGCATCCTTAGGGCCAAAGCTGGCGTGGAGCTATTGCCTCTCCTAGGAGTCATGCAGCGAGCGCTCACCAGGGCTCTCTGGTGCCAGTGGCTGTGACCTTACGGGCTGTTTTTCCTCTCCACCAGGTGAGCCACCACCCCCCGGCAGCTGCCCATCATGTCTACTCCAAGCGAGGGTGGACGTTGTGGCAGGAAATCACGATCGCCAGCAAGTTCAGGGGCAAATACCTCTCCATTATGCCACTGGGTAGGTGACTTGTGCCGGGAGGATCAGGGCTTGTTTTTTTTTTCCTGCACTGCTCATGCAATACCCAAGAGCTTAAAGCAACGTGCAGGTACCTTGGGCTCACATAGGGCTCAGTGAATTCCACCCTGAGCAACACAGGGAGCACAGATTTGTGCTTCTGATCACAGACAATCCAATGATAACTCGTCTGCCCTGGAAATGGAAATTACGCCAACTGTAAAGGGAGTCTGCTTTGCTTGCTGCTAGCACCATAGCGGATGTGCTTTGGAAATATCCTGCTTGCCTGTGAATTGAATTCTCAAATGATATTTAAGGGTTAGCTTGCTGCCTGTTTTAACCCTCTCCCTGGCAGCCAGATGCAGTAAGCAGCCTCCTTCCAATGTTTTATTTGTCTTCTGCTTGTCCCAGGGCTGGGCAGCATGCCCAGGGCTGGTCCCAGAGCTGTGCTGGTGCCTGGCTGGTTTCCTGACGCTGAGAGTCACCCAGGGAGCATGTTTCTGACCTGCTTTTAAAATTAGTGCTCTTGGGGGGGTGGGAAGAGGGCAGAGGGCCTTGCAGATGTTGCAGCTCCCTTACTGTGGCAGACCACAGAGTGTGCAGCAAGGGGAGGGATGAATCCAGACCCAGCCCTGGTTGGGGGCTGATGATGGGAGATGCAGGTAGAGGGGCCCAGTTGGCTCTGAGGATGAGCATGGTGCTGGGGTGTCACTGTGCTCCAGGGGAGTATGCCTGCAGCCCTGCCTGGCCGTCTGCCCTCACTGAGCTCGGGGCACCCCTTTCTCCGCAGGTGCCATCCACCTCGAGTTTCACTCCAGCGGGAATCACTACATCTGGAGGAAAGTCACCTCCACCGTTCACAACATCATCGTGGGCAAGCTCTGGATTGACCAGGTCGGTGGCTACAGGTCCGAGGTGATGGGTCCTGCCTGGCCTCACCTGGCTCCGGGGAAGGGCAGGGGGGCTGGAAGGGCATTGCCCTCCTGGGGTGTATGCCAGCGCGTCCTGGTGTCCCCACTGTACTCCTACCATGATAGGAAGGTGTGCTTCCCTGGCAGGGCCGGGGGGCGGCTTCTTGGAGCTCTTAATGGCTCTTCCCAAGGCCAGCAGCTCTGGGGGGTACGGTGGTCACACATGTGATGGATTTTACGCTGCTGCTGGCAAGCCAGTGGGAGCAGTCAGTGTGGTCGCTACAGCCAGAAGTGATGCTGCAGCTGGTGTTGATTTGTACCTGCACTACAACTAACGCCTGATTTGTCTCCTTACAAAGTCTCTCACTCGTTGTGGTTCTGTGTCTTTTATCTAGTCTGGTGAAATAGAGATTGTTAACCATAAGTCAAAAGATAAATGCCAGCTGAAATTTACCCCCTACAGCTACTTCTCCAGAGATGTCCCCCGAAAGGTACGTATCCAGCAATCTCCCTGCTCCTGGCAGCTTTGCGCGGGGTGAGACCTGGCTCTACCCTCTAAGCTGGGCTCACTGGGTCCCAGTACTGCAGCTGGGATCAGCTCCAGCACAGGGCCAAGGAGCTGCGCTAGCTTCTCTGACATGGGTCACCAGGGAGGGCTGGGGGGGACCTCCAAGCATAGCCTGTGTTTTGTCTTTCTGTGTGCTGGAGCTGCAGCACTGAGAGCTGGGAAGGGTTTGATGGGCTGGAGACCCACCTGTGTGGTCAGGATGGGTCCACGGTCCCCCTGCGCTGGGTGCAGCTGATGTCTGAGGACATGCAGCACCGGGTCTGGCTGGGGCACCTGGAGGGTGTTCTGTCCCCCTGCGCCTCTCCCTGTCCTCTGGGCATTTCCAAACACCACCAGAGCCGTCTCCTTCTGCCAGGTGACAGGGGTGGTGAGTGATGCTGATGGTAAAGCCCACTATGTCATGTCTGGCACGTGGGACGAGAAGATGGAGTGCTCCAAGATAGTGCAGAGCAGCCACGGCAGCACCAGCACAGAGGGCAAGCAGAAAACCGTCTACCAGACGTTGTCTCCAAAGGTCCTGTGGAAGAAGTACCCCCTCCCGTGAGTCCCCTCCTCGGCACGGGGTGCTGAGCTCGGGGGTGCAACAGCTGGACAGGGATTAATGGTGCTGCCCTGAGCCCTGTGGGATGGAGGGGGCTCGTGTGCCCAGCTCTGAGGACGTGGGAAGGGGACCAGGACTTACGTAGCTGTGTGGCTTTTTCCAGGGTGTGAGCACACAGCAGGAGGGGAGAGCAGGTCCCTGCAAGGGGAGGGGGTGGTTCTGGGGGACCCTTGCAGGTAGGTTTTGGGCAGTCGGGGGTACTGGTTAGGTTTCTTTGGGCTGCTGGCTATGGCAGGGAGATGTGTTGGCTGCTTTGCCTTGCTGGTGAGTCCCTGGTCATCCTGTCCCACTGGACGCTTTAGCCCCCTGGAGACCAGTCCTCTCTTGACACTCTTGCCCACAGCAGGGCTGCTCTCAAACCAGTCTCCAGCCTTTGGTAGCACAATGGCCAGACCCTGCTGTGGAGATGCTCTGTTGGAATGGTCCCCTGTGGAAAGCGTCCTCTGCTTGGTGCCACCAGTTCTGCAGTCGGGGGTCCAGCAGCTCTTGGGTGAAGCTGTATCGTGTCTCAGCTGCGCAGTACAGCATTCGGAGTTTGTGGGCTTGGCTTTTAGCTTCCCTGTGTGGACCCAACAGAGGAGGGGGTCTGCTCCCCTCCAAGACACTCATCAAGGTGTCATTGTCATCTCCACTTAGAGGGTGGGAGGCAGGGCTCCCCACATATCCTCTACATGTCCGGTTTGGGGTAGCAGGAGCAGCATCAGCAGGGCTGGGGTTGAGGTGCAAGGATGTGAAGGGCTGGGGAGCTCTACTCGCGGTAGGCACCACCTCCACCATCCTAATCAGGGTTCTTTGGCCACAGGGAGAACGCTGAGAACATGTATTTCTTCTCTGACCTGGCGCTCACCCTGAATGAGCCTGAGGAACGAGTGGCCCCCACGGACAGCCGGCTGAGACCTGACCAGCGGCTGATGGAGAGCGGCCGCTGGGATGAGGCCAACGTGGAGAAGCAGCGACTGGAGGAGAAGCAGCGAGCCGTGCGCCGGAGGCGAGAAGCTGAGGCCGTGGAAGCCCTGGAGGAAGGTGAGATGCTTCAGGATGCTGATGGGCAGGGACCGCCCGCCCCTCGCTGTGGGAGGGGGGATGTGGTGAAGAAACCTCGCTGGGTTTGGGGGATGGAGAAAGGACCCTGAAGCTATTTGGGTGGCTGGGGGAAGTGTGGGACTCGCCAGCTTTTGGATGGGAAAAGCAGCCCTTACCCCGTGTTTCTCCCCGGACAGGCAAGGACTATGAAGGTTACATCCCACTGTGGTTTGAGCGCAAGGTGGATGCTGTGACGGGGGAGCTGATCTGCATCTATAAGGGTGGCTACTGGGAGGCCAAGGACAAGCAGGACTGGAGTATGTGCCCTGACATCTTCTGAGCCGCGCCAGGGTGGCCGGCTCCACGCCTCAATTCACCGGGACAGAGGGGCAGCGAGGACATGCTGGCAGCTTCCCACCAGCAGTTAACAGTGCAAATACATACACAGAGTCAATACATGCAGAAATTTGAAAAGCAAATCTAAACAGGGATTCCAAACCTATTTTTTTACGCACTAATAAATAGCATCCTTTTTTTTTAATGATGGCCTTTTCAGTGACTAATTAGGAACGAGGACATGTGAATCTGGTTTGTTTTTAGCCTAGCGTATTTATTGCTATCAGGAGTTGCCGCCTATATCTTTCAGCGCCTTGGCTTTACTGGCTGAGACGTCGACTTCCAAAGACGCTTGCATTGTGGGGATGCCGTGCATTTGTGTGAGCTCTTTTCTTTGACGTTTGGGTTTTTTTTCCCCCTATTTGTGTGTGGACTTCATGGAATTTTTTTTTTTTTTTTTTTTTTTTTTAAAATCTGCTCCTGGTTCAGGTTCCTTCAAAGATGGACACAAACAACGCTGCATCCTGCTCTGAAAACTGCCTCCAGGAGCTGTGGTGCTTGATCCTGGAGGCTCTTGGTGGTTCCCGCAGTGCCTGGTCATCCCAGTAACACCACTTAGGATATTTCAGCTGCTGACTTTTTTTTTTTTTTTTTTCCCCAGAAGTGTTTGAGCAGATTCCCCACAGTCTTGCTGTATTTAGTCAAGGCTTAGGACTGTCTTTAACATGATACTTTGTGAGAGTGGTTTGAGTGAGGTTTGGTTTGGTTTTCCTGCAACCACATCCAAAGGGAGAAATGGCCTTGCTGAGGTCAGGAACACCTGGCAGACACAGAGTGAAGAGGTTTGTAGACCAGCAATGCTCCAGGGTCTGCGTACAGCTCTCTCCCGCTCCGTATCGCTGCAGCCCAGGGGCTGGCAGGAGCCTGGACCTCGGTGCCAGGTTTGCAGGCAGCGTCTCCCTGCTGAGCTCTGCCTGAAGCTGGGCAGGAGGGGAGGTAAGAGATGCCGTGGTGCTGCTGGGATGGAGCCTCCCTGGGATGCAGCCTTGGTCCTGGGTCTCCCATCCCTGTGTCTTCCCCATTAAGCCAGACACTGGCACTGGAGGGCACCTGCAGCCCGGTGCCCAGCTCCGTTCCTTCGCCTCCCTCGTGGCTGGTCTCTCCCAGGAGCAATTTCAGGTCATCGCTAAAGCAGCCTGAGCACAGGGCTGGGGGAACCCCACGTCCCCCACTCACCCCTCCTGCATGCCATTGCCTTGCTGTGGCCCTGGACCTGCCGGGAGAAGCGGAGCAAGCCCTGCTGATGATCGGTGAGGACCAGGAGCAAGCAGTGGTCAGGCACTGGCCACGCAGGCAGGTACCGCCAGTCCCCAGCCCTGAAGGGGAGGATGGGGGTGGCAGGACCCCGAAGATGGGATCCGCTGGGCCAGAGAGTATTCGGGAGACCTGGACACCCGCATTTGCCCCATCGGATCTCATTTTTGATGTCTTCTTCTCTGGGTCTTCATCATATCACACTGACTGCTGCCTCACGGGGGTCAGAGGCCACCCCTAGCTGGGCTGTCACATCCACATTGGAAGATAATTAGCAATAATGAACTTTGAGGCAATGGTAACTGGAATACCCAGGCTACACATGGGACACTTATGCAATCAGGTTCCTCAACCATCAGTCTCCTCCTTGGTCAGCTTCCCTTCCAGCACCTCCGTACCTGTTATTTACAGTAAACCTACGTGTACAGTATATATAGACCTTGTACGGTGTAACAGTAGTGAGTGGCTATCGGAGTGGCAACACCCACTGATTTCAATGTACCCTTTAATCTTATTTATTTGCTTCTAATTTATATATATATATATAAAAATATATATAAAATTATTTTGCTTAAATTTCTATGGTACACAATAGATGAAAAATAATGAAGACAGAAGTGTCTGTCTGAGTTTTTGTAGCACAAGTACGATTTCCCTAGGCTCGTACCGGAGGTAGGGTATAGGAGTGATGGTGACAGAGTAATTCCCAAAGTAGAGAAACAATGTTTTGCTCCAAAGCTGGATGTGATAGCATTCAAAAGGTGTTATGAAGACATTCCCTTCTAGAAATTATGCATTTGGGGTTTGAAGGGCAGAGCTTGATCTCCCCCACATTCGGGAGTGTGATGCTCCAAACCCGGGTGTTACCGCTGCTGGTCTGGTGCGTTCACTCCTTCCAGACCCTTCCCAGAGGTTTGCGCTTGGCTTGGTAAAGCCGGTGCACCTCTTAAATGATCCAGACTTCTGCATTAGCTGTTGGATGCAGCCTGCAGAGAGCTGCCGGGTGTCCCGGCCCCAGGGCATGCAGATCTCCTTTGGAGATGGGCTTTCACCTATCTAGGAGAGCTGAGCATGCTCCGCACTAAACCTTGCTGCCACTGGCTTGGTTTGTGGTGGCACCCAAAGTTTCCCCAGGGGGGTTTTATTCCACTTGAGGCCTGAATTGGTTTTGTAAAATGGGCTAGAAATTGAGCTCTTTGAAATGCCTTATTTTCCTTGTTCGCTTTGTCAATGCAAGCGTTGCCTGAGAACTTGGAGAGGTGAGAATCTCCTGCACAGGCTGTCTCCAAACCAGGATCCGAGGGCTCCCGCAGCGCAGGAGAGGGGGGAGTGAGATGTTGCTCAGTAAGTGCTGGCACCAATGGTTCTGCTGGGCTCTGTCACCCCGAGAGGTCCTCCCTGATACACCTCCCATCACTGTGTCTGTCTAGAAACCAACATCACAGACCCTGCACAGCTTAGTGCAGTTTGGGGGAGCACGAGGAGCACCCCCAAAACAAAATCCCCTGTTTTTTAGGCTAATTTTAAAAATTGCTCTACCTTCCAGAGATCATCTAGCGGCAACGCTTAATCAGAGGACCATCTCCTGGTCTTTATATTCACCCCCCACAGAGGGTTTTAATGTCATTCCACTGTAAATGCTGTTGAATGTATTTCTTTTTGAACAATATATTGTGAGTGATCCCTCTTCTACACGGTAATAAAACTTGGATTCGGGAGTTTTAAAAGCTGCAGTGCTGAGGTTGTCACTCGCTCCTCAAGACTGGACGTGGGGGTCCCAGAGGAACCCCAAGGTGGGTGGACTCCGGGCATGCACAGGGGCTTGGGCACGTGGTGTATCGCAGGTGAGGCGGCCAGGGAAAGGATAACGGGAGGTGGCCTTGAGGAAAAGGGAGACCTACGCGGGATGTGGCCTAGGGAAGGTTGTGCAAAGGAGGAGGTTGCCCAGGGAAGGAGAACTGTGGGAGGTAGCCCAGAGGACAAGGAGGTTGAGGAAATGGGTTGTTCAAGGAAGGGGAAGGATCAGGGGGAAGGTTGCCCAGGGGAGGAGATGGTCCAGGGAAGATGGCTTGGTGGGGAGGAGGGCCAGGAGAGCTGATGGCACAGCAGAGGTTGTCCAAGGCAGGAGATGTCCAAGGGCAGGTTGCCCAGGGGAGGAGGGCCAGGAAAGCAGGAACATGAGGTGGCCCAGGGGTAGGTACCCGTGGAGGGAGATAGAGCTTAGAGAAGGAGGACCAGGAAAGGTGTTGCCCAGGGAGGGAGGAGGGCCAGGGGAGGAGGTCATCTAGGGAGGAGATGTCCGAGTGGAGTTTGGCCAAGGGAGAAGATGGTTACCCAGGGGAGGAGGTCCGGGGAAGGAGGAACAGGAGAGGTGGCCCAAGGGAAGGCGCTCAGGGAAGAAGGGTCTCTGGGGATGGTAGCCCAGGGCAGGAGATGGCCCAGGGCAGGAGGTAGCCAAGAGTAGGTGGCCAGGTGCAGGAGGCTTCTGGGCGGGTAGGGGGAGCCTGGGGCAGGCTGAGACTGGCTGGTGGCTGCGGCGTTGCCAGGCGACAGGCACGCACAGCACTGCCTGTCCTGCCTGCCGCCCTGCCTGCCGCCCTGCCTGCCCCAGCCTAGCTTTGCCCGGTGAGCATGGGTCAGGACCGGGGTGGGGGACCCCAGCACCGGGACCTGCTTGGCCTGTGCTGGCAGCCTGTCTGGTGGTCGGGAGGAGTTTCCCTGCCTGCTCCGGGTGCAGGTGACGGGGTGCTGGGCACGCAGCATCGGGGCCGAGGGCCTGGCAGCTCCTGGGTGCAGCAAGCGTGCCGGCATCTCGACTAATGAAAGGCAAACCCCTGTGCCCTGCAGTGCCTGCAAATTGGCCTGTCAGCCCTGCGGTGTGGCCTCAGCCCAGCACTGCAGCTCTGGGAGGTGGGTGAACTGAGCTGTGTTGTTCTCTGCACGTTCGCTCTGAAGCCTACTGAGTTCACGGGGACTTCTAGAGTGTGCTATCCTTACCTTGCCTTGTGTTGCAGGCCCAGGTGGCATGGCAGGCATGGAGCTGAAGGAGGCTGTCTTCAAATGCCAGAAACGCAGTAAGGCTCGTGCTGGTGCCCGCTGCAGCACCCAGGGTGCCTGGCTCTCCCCCAGTCCTGGACCAACACGCCCTTGCTCCCGTGCTGCCGGGGACAGGCTTGTCTCAGCCACTCCGTAGAGGAGCAGTTTGCAAGACCAGGGTGCAAAAAGCCAGGGCTGCTGCCTGCTGTCCTCCCTGCCTGCCCCCACGGGAGTGGCCCCCTGCCAACATGGGGGATTTTGCCACCGCTCAGGGCTTTTAACCTGCTGCTCTGTCCCAACCAGCAGCACCTCTTTCCTTCCTCTCTGTAGACCTGGACGCAGGGAAGCAGCTGGAGTTTACAGGATCCTGGGCAAGGGAACGCCGGGACCGTGGGCTGGACCCTGCTGATGCTCGGCCCAGCCAGGTGTGGGGCGTGGGAAATGTGGGGGGGGTGTCTCACGTTGTGGGGCTGAGATGTGGGGGTGCAGTGGCACCACCCAGGGGACGATGCGGCACCAACACCGGGGTGCTCCTGCTTTGTCCCACCCCCCCGGAGCACACCGGTCACCAGCAGTGCCCCGTGCCCCGCTGTCCCCTCTGCAGCAGCACGGCATGGGTGCACAGGGCACCGGCGGCAGCAGAGATGGTGACATCTCCCCTGACACCTTCCTTGCTGGCTCCTGGATGGCTGGTGAGTGGGGACAGGGTACTTCGGTGCTTTCGCGGCTCTGCTTCACCCTGCCAGCCTGCCAGGCCCAAACCCTCCTGCAGTGATGCTTGGCTGAGGACTAGCAGATGTGCTGATGCTCAGGCAGAGGATTTTGCAGCTAGCGCTATTTAAATAAAACAACAGCGCACCACAGAGACCAAAATAGCAAATGCTAGGAGAGTAAAATTGGGAAATGTGGAAGGGGCTTTTGCAAAGATGCAAAGAGCAGTTTGGGACCGGGACTCGCCCATCAGGCAGTGGCTTCCCATTTATCGCAATAGGAGAGCTAATGGCAGCATCTCACCCCTGTGCCCTGCTGTCCTGGCAAGCCTTTGCACTGTGCCCACTGCTGAGCTGTGCTGCTGTGGCAATGCCTGGGAGCATCTGTCAGGGTGAAAAATCACCTTGGTTTAAAAAAAAAAAAAAAAAGAAAAAAAAAAAAGAAAAAGAGAAAGGATTATATTGTGGCTTTTTCTTTTGGACACGAGGAGCTTGCTGGAGAGGGTGGGATGCCTTCAGTGTTTGAGCTTAGGCAGGCACCAAATGCTCCCTGGTGAGAAGAGGCTTTGCCAGCACCTCCAGGCTGGTTCAGATCCAGGTGGCTCCTTCCTATCGCTGTCCGGGTGCAGGGGAGCCTCACAGCTCTGCTCTCCCATGTAGAGCTGGAAGGACACCGTGCTGGCTGTCCCTGGGGTGATGCCAGCCCTGTCCCATGGGAGAAGCGCTGCTGGGGGCTGGCTCAGCTCCTCGGCTCCCAGCCCAGCCCAGGGGACCGGAGCAGCTCCAGCTCTATCTGCACGGAGGACTTTGCTGCCAGGTTTCGGGAGGGCATGGTGGAGCCCCTGCTGTCCTCTGAGGAGGAGGAAGATGAGCCCACTGGGGATATCCCTACTGAGGGAGATGATCCTGGGCAGGATGAGTCCTTGTTCCCTGCAGGGAGAAGACTGGATGTCCGGCGACAGTTGGCAGTGGAGCCGGGCAGACGTCCCTTGCAGGGCAGGTCTCCGCATCTGATGAGGAGGGAGAGTCTGGAGTCTCTGGGAGGGAGGATATCCAGACTGAGCCAGAGCAATGCTTTGGGGGTGGCCTGGGGGGGTCCCCAGCCAGCCCCCTCCATGCAGCCGGCTCTGGGCTGGGAGGACTCTCCCTGCTGGCGTTCATGCTTTGGAAAAGACTCATTGACCATCACCTTGGGCAGTGAAAACCTGGCTGCTGGGTGTCTCCGGAGTGCCCCAGGCATCTCTGCCGGCAGGAGCAGGGCCAGGGCAAGGAGGGGCTCTCCTGACAGTGGTTTGCCGGGGGCCAACGGTGCTGGGAGCAGGGGACATCCTGCCAGCAAGCCCCTGGGTCTGAGACGGCAGGAGCCACCAGCTCTCCAGGGACAGCATGGAGGGATTGTCACCCTCGCCGTGGATGACATGGAGAAGGAAGGAGCAGGCAGCAGGCAGAGGAGAGCTCCCTGCCTGGCTCGCTGTGAGTTTGGGCTGGCCGTAGGGTGCTGGGGCAGTGCTGGAGGAGGATGGAGGGACTGGGACCCAGCAGGGGGAAGGGGCATGGCTGGGCCAGGGACCCTCTGTCTGGGCCAGGGTGTCCTGGTAGGCACAGCGAGCTGCATGCAGGGTGCAGTGGCAGGGACCGGCCGTAGTTGCTCATGGGGTTTGTCTGGGCTGTGTGGGCTCCTCCCTGAAAATGCCATTTTTTTTCCCACAGGTACTGACACAGCAGTGGGACGCCCTGGGCAATGCAGAACCGGAGCAGATGTGTCATCCTGCCCAGGAGGAGCAGCTGAGCCCCGGTGGCAGCGTGGGAAGCAGAAAGCCATGCTGCCCTGCAAGGTATGTCCCTGGGCTGGCTGTGCCCTGCTGTGGGGTACAACAGAATGGATGGGTGTTTCTGCCACCAAGGGACAGGCCCAGCTCTGGCAGGATGCACTGGGTGGTCAGCAATGGATGAGGGGACGGCTCCTGGCTCTCCTTTCTGCTGGGATGTGGAGAGCAGAAGGGACGTGGCCAGGAGACCAAGCCTGGCCCCAGTCCCGTGTGGTAGTTGTGGAAATGCACGGGAAAAGGAGCAAATGGGTTTGTAACCCTGCTCCTGGCTGCCAGCGTGTGGTGGGGCAGCCGGTGTCGCTGCGTTGGTCCCTGCAGAGGAGCCAGGAGGAAACGCGAGAGCTGAGAACTGGTGTGAAGGGGACTCGGAGCAAAGGGGACAGAGCCAGGTAGGCTGGGGGCTTCAGGGACGGATCCTGCACTGAGGCTGGAGACTCAGCTCAGGCATGCCCACAGGTGCCTGCCAGTGCCCTGGGAGCAGAAGGTGGTACTGGCAATCCAAGAGGGTCCTGGACCCCTGGGTGCTGGGTGGGCATCCTGTGGGCTCTCTGCTTGCGGTGACGGTGTCCCTGCCGCAGGGCTGGCCTGGTGCTGCTGGCGCATGCCCAGAATGCCTGCCATTGGGAAGCGACAGATCTGGAGCGGACGGTGAGATGACCGGGAGATGGTCAGAGCAGGGGCTGGCCAAGCGCAGCAGTGGGTGGTAGGGAGAGGTTGGGTGGGGTTGGGGGTCTTCAGGCATGGGGTCCCGGGGTGCCCTTGGTGGTCTGGGAGACAGCAGGCTGCAGGGGGCTGTGCTGGTCCCGGCCACCGGCTCTGCTTTGGGAGGGAAGAGCAGTGCCGCTCCTGTGCACAACACAAGGGCCAGAGCTGGCTCCTGGAAGAGGCAAAGACATGGGAGGTGGAAAAGAGAGGGATTTGCCAGTCTCGGCAGGAGCAGAGAGCCTGTGCAGACTGCCAGGAGGGGCTGGAGGAGAGAAGGAAAACATTGGCTTTGCAAGAAGAGAAACTGGAGCTACAGAAGGTTGGTGCTCTCCCGGCTTTCCTGTGGGCCCAGGGTCACACTGGAGGGAAGGAGCACATCATATCCCCTGTCAGAGGCTAAGCCCCTTATCCAGGCATGCACATGTCCCATGGGAAGTGTTTGGTGCTGCCCAAATTCCTAAAGAGCCAAACTAAATTTATCTACAGGAAGGTTTTACTGAGAGGCTAGAGCTTTTAAGAGAAGAATTTGTTGGAAAAAACTCACTCGTATGGCTGTACGCAGACTGGGGTTATTGGTCTGCAGGTCAGAAGGTCTCTGGAGAATCCCAGCAGAGTCAGGGAGAGCAGGGGTCCTGGGCGCAGGCAGGAGAAGCAGGCAGGGCTTGCAGCTCCGCAGTGACCCCAGGGTGATGATCCCCATGCTGACGACACTTCCCCACCAAACCTCAGTTCTTGCTGGGGGGGTCATCAAGCCCTGTGCTAGAGCAGGCTGAGGTGGTGTCACCCTAGCCAGGAGGGACTTGGGCATCCTGCATGGAGACTTCCCTTGGGAAGAGCCTTCCTGGACCTGGAGGGTGGCTGTGAGCTGCCAAAAGGGGTGATGTGACCCCAGCTTCTTTTGCAGAGGCTCCGGGAGCTGGAGCATCGTACCCGCTCCCTCCTGCGGCAGAGGCAGGAAACCCTGGACCAGATCTGTGTGCTGCTCCAGAAGGAGAAGATGGACACCCTTCGGCAGCTCCAGGAGGCCCTGGAGCAGGTTGGGGAAGGGAGAAGGGGACGCGTGGGAATATGGGATAACTCTAGCTCAGTGCCCCAGAGCTGAGTTAATATGGGGACACTGCGGGGCAGGGGGCAGCTGCCAGGGCACACCATGGCCGGTCACGTCGAACCCCAGCAAAACCACCGGCTCCGCTCGGCTGGCCGAGGGCTGTGGCTCATACAGGGAGGGGAGCAGCGCTGGGGAGCACAGCAGCCCAGATGTGCTGCTCCCCCGAGGTCACCCAGGTGTTTCGCCCTGCCCACGAGAGGGGCTGCGTAGGGATGGTGGGGTCCGCTGGGTGCGTTGGGCAGAAAGCTCAGCAGCTTGCCTCGCCGGGGCAAGGTCTGTGCACTGAGCTGGGGGTGCCTCGGGAGGGCAGAGGAAATGCCCTCCTGGGTGCCTCCATGCTTGACCTGCTCATGCCAAACCTCTCCTGCTCAGCCCTGGGTGTACAAGGTGGTTCCAGGTCTTTCCTAGAAGCTCTGACCTGGCTGCAAGGCCAACAATTTTTATACAAGAGGCTGAGTGGATTCAGGGGGCCTATCTGGGCGGTGCAGGTGCCACTCTGATCCGTCCCTTCCCGGTGACTGCTCCCCCAGGAAAGGGCTGCTGGGAGCGCGTGGCTGCAGCGGCTGGAGCACCTGCTGAGCCACCCATGGGAGCCACTGGTGCCAGGACAGGCTGGGCATTCCCTGGCCACGGGGACCACCTCAGTGTGCCAATGTCGACACAACCCACTCCTCAAAGGTGCCGTGGGGCAGGGCCCTTTGCCGGCGGTGGTCAGGTGAGTCCCATAACCACAGGGTGCTTCACACTTTGGCAGGAGCCTGCTTGCCCAGCATGGGTGACGTGGGCTCCTGCACCCCACAAACCTGGGGCATCCTTTGCGGAGGAGCTGCTTGGTGCTTTCGGGCATGCTGGCTCTTTCTCTCTGCCTGTGGCTCGTCTCTGCTCTCCCCCAGTCATGCGCTTTGCGTCCTGCGTGGTCTCCGAGAGCGAATCCAGCATCACCTTGCAGAGCTGTGGAGGGAAGAGGGAGCCCAGGGACCTGCTGGCTGGAGGAAGAAGGTGATTTGGGCATGGGGAGGAGGGTCTCGCCCTGCACATCCATTGAGCCAGGGCGGGCTTTGACTGATGGCATCTGACCCAGAGGGCAGCCCTGGTTCTTTTGGCTGTGCCACACAGCCAGGGGCTCAGGGCTTTTGGCAACACTCTTGCCCTGCCTGCACCCATCCGCCACCTTAGCTGGGGACACTGCTGGTGGCCAAGGGCTTGGCGTTGGGCTGGAGACGGCAGCTGCCAGGCTCAGCCCGCGGTCTTGGCCCCTCTGCCTGCGTCAGGCAGTGCCTGCTCCTCGGGGCAGAGCAGTGATAGAGCCAGGCAGGCTCTCCCCTCTCCTTGACCACCTGCAAAGCCACCAGCCCCTCTCCACAGCTGTGAAGTAGATGGAATCCACGACAAGTATCGGCCCTTAGAGGAATATGAATTCTTTGTCCTTGGAGCCTGCATCTTGGAGGGCAGCGTGGTGGGATGTCTGCAAGAAAGTGGCCCCTCTCCAGCCATGCATAGACCCTGTATATGGGCTGCTGGTGAGTGGGTCTGCCTGTGTGTCTGTCCACATGCAGGAGTGTGCTCAGAGGCAGCAGCGAGAGCAGCTTTGCATGGAGAAGACAGCAGCTCTAGGAGCCCTGAAGGAGCAGCTGATCCAGGTGAATGCTTCAGGTCCTGTTCCAAAGCTCCCCCTGGCCCTTGCAAGGCTGGGGTGGGGGTTCAGGGGCTTCTGGGGGCTGTTTTCAGGAGGGGCTGTTCTCGCTGGGGTCTCAGACACCCACGGGGACCTCCATCTCACCTCCAGAGGCTGCATGGGCCAGCACTGTCTTGTGAAGTGTGTATCACATCTCCCCAGATGACATGGAAAGCAGATGTGTGCCCAGCCATGTGGTGCGATTGGCCTGTGTGTCCGTGGCTAGTCTCTGATACAGGCTCTGGGACCTCCAGCCGAGAGGAGGCAGGGATGTGCGTGTGGGACCCTCCTGGCCCTTCCAAACCTGGGTTGACCTTTGTCTCTCTCTCCTGCACAGAGAAGGAGTGAACATCCGCACATCTGTCCCACCTCCTCCCTGTCCCTGAGCACCGTGCCTGGCCTCTGACAGTGTGGCCATGGGTTCCCGGGGCTCCTGCACCATCTCCAGTGCTGTGTGCAGGAGCTGCAGCTGGAGAATACACACCACACGGGCAGCCTGGAGAACCTGACTGTGCTGGGAGGAGGGCTGGGCACCACAGCAAGAGAGGAGGTACATGGACAGCCTGGGATAAGGGACTTGCCTTCTGCCACAGTCTCATCCAAGGGACTAATGCAAAGCAAGCAAGAGGTGCAGAGCTCCATCACAGAGCATGCCAAGGAGCGTTCAACCTGGTGGGAATAGCCCTGCAGCGGAGTTAGGGCACCAGGTTTTTGTTTCTAACCTAAAGACCTTGGGCAGAGCCCAATGCCACCATAAATCTGTGTCACAGGGTTAGAGATACCAGCATCAGTTGCTGAGGGTCCTGCTGGTGAGAGGGCCATGGTGGTCCTAGGAAACCCACTCCTGAGTTTGCCTGGATGAGGCACAGGGTCCCTACACTCCTCTTCCCACTCTGCGGCTTCTCCTCTGCTCTCCTCAGTCTCCCATCTCCTACCCTGGGATGTAGCCATGGGGTACATCTCACAGGCAGGTTGGTGGTGGCATTTCCTTTTCTGTTCCACCACGAGGACACATGTTTTCATGGGATCTGGCTCTTTCTCTGCTGCAGCAGAGGCTCCTGATGCCAGATCTCACCGGTGTCCTATGCCCTAGCACGAACAGCAGGAACGAACACAACTGTAGGAAGAGTTGTCTTCTGTGACCAGGACTTGGGCTGGGGCACGGAGATAGAGAGACATCCCTGGCTGCTCAGGCTCCCTGTGCGTGCCCAGAAGGGTCGTGAAGTTGCTGGATCGTCCCTTCGTAGGATGTTTTCCACAGACCTTCCCTAGTGGAAATTTCCCTTTGTGCCCCCTGGCAGAGCTCCTGGCTGGGAATGTGCAGTGCATGTGTTAGGATTGTTCAGGACGGGTCCATGCCTGCATTCCAGCCATGCATTCCATGTTGTCCAGGTCCAGCCAGGTGAACATGGGAGCCCTTCCAACATCTTTGCAGCTCTTTCCTCACATGCAATCAGGAGCTTGGTATGAGGGAGAGCAAGAGGTGGGGTGCAGAGATCCATACCACGGGGGGAGGGGACTGCAGAGAGAGATTGGGGCTTGTGCTTTGGGGCTGGGAAGAGATGGGGGAAGGAGATCGGGTGTCTGGGCTGGAAGAAGGCTTGCCTCTTCCCAGGTCAAGGTGGAGACTGTGGCCAGGCACGTTGCAAGTGCTTTGCAATTGGGATGCGGGGTCAGAGCAGTAAATCCTGAACCCACAAAACAGGGCACTGTTAATACTGACAAGCCTTTACCATGGAGGTCAGTGAAGCTCTCCAAATTCCAAGTAGGTCAGTGTTTTAGGTGGAAAAGTGTCTTCAGATGACAAGCCTACATGAAGCAGGGCTGCTTGGCAGAAAGAGAGGGGGCTTGGGAGATGCATCATGCACTGAGTGCCTGGAAGAGCACTGGGCAGGATGGTGAGGAGTGCTGGAGCCTGAGGGACCCCCTGGGTCTGGGAGTTTGGTTTGGGTGTCTCCAGCAGGACTGCACTTTCTGCAGAGCATGGCCCTGCAGGCAGCTGAGCACTTTTAGCAGCTCCGTGTGACAAGCAAGGAGGAATCTTGCTCCACCTCCCTCTGGCTGCCCTCTGCTCATAGTCACAAGCACCAGAGCTGGAGGGCAGCGGGCAGGAGCAGCACAGGGATTGAGGACAGAGGATGAAGGGGGAGCTGAGCCTCCCTTTTCGGCACCACTGAGCTGTTAGGAGGCTCTCTGCTTCTAGTATGAAATGCAAAATGCCATTGCCAGGATGCTATTGGAAGGGAAGATGTTTGTTCCTCATCAAGCCCAGATCTATACGTGGATCTTGTCTGATAACCCAGTGTATGTTGAGTGCTGCGCTGCCAGAGTGATCCCTTTTGCTCTAAGACCAGAGCCAGGGTGCTCAGAGCAAAGCTTGCAGCAATTTTTATTTTTGGAAGGGAATACATACGAGACACTTGTTAAAAGAAATTGTCTCATTATGGTATCTCCTAGCAGAACAAATTTTGTAGTCCCAGGCACTCGCGTATCTGCTTGGAGAGAACTTAAGCAAGACAGAGGAAAGCCAACAAGCTTGTTGCGAGCGTTGCTGCCCTTTCATATCCGTACACAGGCTTGGGAGCAGTGAGCTCCTCAGACACATCTGGTCCCTGCCAGATCCTGCATCAGCATCTCCCTGGTCACAGTGGGATGCGCTGCCCAGGACATCCTGCGGAAAGGACAGAGTGAGGATGGAGGGGAGGACAACAGGGAGCACATGTGTGTGTGGGACAAGTAAATCCAGTGCAGGGAAGCTGCGTGGTGTTGCAGTGGAGGCAGGAATTCCCTAGACCAGACCTCCAGCAAGGGAATGATGCTAATGCTCAGGGCTCCTGGCTTCACTTTTTCCGTGCCGCACTCTGTAGTGGGGCCCCAGCCCAGGTGTTCAGCTTGGCTCACACAAAAAAAGATGTGGGGAAGCTTGGGAGCTGTTTGCCACTGACTTCTTCACTGGGTCAGGATTTTACTCTCTGAGGATGAAGTTACCCCGGGCAGTGGAGCTGCTGGGAGGGCTCTGGGCAACCTCTTGCTTTTCCTTGGCACTGAGGGAGACCTTTGCTGATGGGATTCATCTCACCCAGTTGGCAGAAACCTATGCTTGCTGACTTGGTGAGAGGACTCAGCACAGCTGAAGGTCAGAATACAAGGTTCAATATACAATATAGGGATGTTCAAGATGATTTAGGAGATGGCTGTCCTTGAAAAGAAGAGGTCCTGCTCCTCAGCTGTCCCCTTCCTCTTCTCCCTTCAGCTGCACACTCCTTGCTGCAGTTATCTGTCCACTCTGGGGCAAATTCTACTTTCCCCAGGCGCAATCTCACATGCATCCTTTTCTCCTTGGACACGGAGGTCTCTGCAGGGGCTGCAATGAAGCCCACCTGTCGCAGTTACAGGGTTGCATGAATTTGCAATGAATGCAATTGCAAAGCTCCTGCAAATACCTCATTAAAAAGTGTTGCGTGGTTGTGATGGCCCTTGAAGCTGCCAAGTGCCCTCAGGCAAGCAGGACCCGGCTGCACAGCCAGACTGGGAGCATTGGCCCTGGGATGGCTGCAGGCAGAAATTTTTAATGAAAAAAAAAAAACCCAAAACAACTGGGGAATTGTTCTGTTTAGATGCTTTCATTTAATTTTGAAAAGGAGAAACCTATTTCTCAGTCTCTACACATCTCATTGGAGAGAATGCTATTTTTAATTTGCAGTAGAATGTCCAAGGAGAGTTTCTCCATATGCAAGGGGGGGAAATGAGAATTTCTTGAAGTACTTTATTACTATACCTCCTTCCAGGGGAGGGAAGGGATGAGAATTGAAATATCTGTACGTTTCTTTTTCCAATTAAAATAAAAGTGTTTTTTATTATGTTTTTCTGCAATGCTGGATTGAGGACATTTCTGAAATTACGTACGATGCACAGCCACTCCCTTGCTGAAGTTACTGCATTATTTTTTTTCTCTTTGAGTTTCACAAAGAAAACCGTGGTGTAGGCTACATTATTTTTCTGAAGGGCTTTTAATTAAAACCCAAATGCTTGCAAGGCTCCATGAATGTCTTTTTGCAAACAGCGGGCTGGTCATAAGAATGGTACTAGGAAAGAGAAAACTGATCCTTTAGCAGCAGTTTGATGCAGAAATGGCTCCCAAATCTCTGAATGATCACAGCAATGTTTTCGTCACTGGGAATTTCACCTGTGACATTCTCTGTCTGAGTTTCAGTCCTTCCCTCTTTGTTATGTGCGTGAAGGTTTTGATTCTGGAGGAGGCTGAAGACATCGTAAGTGGAAGATCTGCCGTGGTTAACTTTGCTTTAGTGATGGACTTTCGTAACAGAACTTGCTGGTTCTTCAGCAATTCATGGAAACACTGGGGTTGGTTTGGCACTGATTGCTTCCCCAACAACGGCTGGAAGGAGCTGGGGATGACGGATGGAAATGGTGAAGGATGACTGGGAGGCTTTGAGCTTGCGTGGTAAAAATTGTTGGAAGGGGGATGTGAATTTACAGGATGCTCAGGGGAGATTTGGATCTCAGATATTCTTTTGTTCCTCTCTTTGGCGGACCTGTTGGTGAAAAGAAACAGCTCTGGACAATGGAAGTTCAAACACTCTTTGCTCACACTTTTAGCGCTAAATTATCCCATGTCCAAAGTCAGCTGCTGCTGTGTTTCACGCACAATGAAGTCTATTCAAGGTGCTGGAGCAGGGACGCTATAATTGAAACAAGGAAAGTGTTTTGCATTCACCGGTTTCCCTTTGGAATAATGGAAATTATATGATGTTCCTCCATGTATGGCTTAACTCCATCTTATTCCCAAACTCCTGCAACCCAGTTTCTCAGTGTGGCCGTTGCAGTTCAGCTGCCATTCAGAGGAAGATGCAGACCAATAGGAAAAGCGACACAGGCAGCAGGTTAGGACAAAGTCCTTCTCTCCCTGGAGCTGCCTCCTGTACTCTCAGGCTGGGGCTAGAGGTTGCCAGCTGGGCTAGAGACAAACCGTCTTTGCCTTCCTACTCATTTTTATATGGATTTATTTATAGACCAGTGAAGATGTTTGCTCAGCATATCGGGATTCCTCAGAAACTTGTATGAGCCTGCACAGAATGAGAAAAAAAATTACAGAAGAGCCGTTCCTTCCCTGCTGCGTGCTGCAAAAAAGGTCTTCAGGTGGAAGAACATGCATTGCCTTCTGTTATCACAGGTGCTTTGGTCCCCAAGGACAGCACATTGCATGGTGTTCCCTGACTGGACTGTACCTCCTTGCTTCTACCACCTTTTTTTTATTCCCTACTGCTCAGTGTAAGCTGAAGCATCTGTTTCTCTCTTTGCTTATTTTTCTTGTTGTTTTGCAGCTTTGTATGAAGCCATGCCTCTGTTTTTTGCAGCGCCTTGTGCAGTGACTCTGCATTTGCTCCTGTGCATCTGGTTCCCTGCCTCCCACAATCTCTGCTGCACAAACACCTGGATTCTTCTTTCGGCCCAGCAGGTAAAGTTGCAGCATGGAAGATGGTGGGGGGACCCTCAGCAGGAAAAAATCACCCCAGAAATGTTTTGAGCCCCACTAAAAGCTTTGCTCACCAGTCATGACTTCTGAAGCACCAGTGAATCTGCCGGCGGGAGAGACCCTGGCCATGCGGCAGCGTGAGATGAGCTTTGCCAGGGCTCAGCACTCACTGGTTATTGGAGGATGCTCTCGCAGAAGCCGTCCAAATGCCAGGAGAAGAGAAAAGCTTCAGCTGCAGCCTGCGGCTCATCCAGCATCACCACATTTACCAGGGAAAATCCCCAAAGAAGAGCTTTGGCTGGATCAGAGACAGCATCTGCTGGGCTACAGTAAAACTGGTGTTTCTGAAGATATAAAAGAGAGAAGGTTCTCCAGAGAAGAACATTTCATGTTTATTAGTAACAGAAGGACCTGGACTTCTACCCTGCCAACTTGGTGTACAGAGGTATTCTCCCTTGTAGCACAACTAAAATGTTTTCTCTATTGGCTCTGCCTGCCTGCATGGAGTCTTCTGGACAAATCAAGATTTTCAAGGTGAGTCCTGAAGAATCAGGTGGGTCACAGCCTAGTGGGGACTCGTCTGGTCACTGGATTTGGGGAACAGCTCCTCCAGCGAAGCAGCATTTTCCTGTGGCCACATAATGCAGAGAAAGTCTTAATGTGGTTTTCTTGGACATGTCTCTACCTATAATTTGTCCTATAGGGGGCCTATTCCTCCCCTTTGCCTTTGGAGCTTGCCATGGGTTCTGAGCTTGGGCTGAGGGGTGAGGTGGCTCTCACTGAGGGGCCTCGGACATGTTCTCCTTGATCTTCATCCTCCCTCTGGAGATGTTGCAGGTCATCAGCACTGACATCCCCGTCTGCATGGGTTTGCCGGGCGCTGTGGGGGCAAAGCAACCCAGGTAGTTCCCCTTCTTTAAGCCAATGGGGACAAACCTCCTTTTTGCTTTTGGGGTCTGCACTGGGTGTGTAAACCGAGGCAGGAGGATGCTGGGGTGTCAGGAGTGGCGGGGATGGGGATGAGGAGGGTTTATGGACTGTGCATGCCTGAAGGAGCGGGGATGGTGGTGTGGTGCGCCTTGTTGGGGTGCATGATCTGGGCACAGACCCCTGAGTGCCAGGTGCCCTGTGTCAGCTTCTGTGGTGCAGTGTCCCAGGTGCTGGGGTGCACGGTCTGGGTGCACAGTCTGAGGTAGTAGGGTGCAGGGTCCTGGTTGCCTTGTGCAGTGTCCCAGATGCTGGGGTGCAGGATCGAGGCGCAGAGCCCTGGCTGCTGTGTGCAGAGACTGAGTGCAAGGCTCTCCTGGTGCAGGGTGCTGGCTGCAACGTCCTGGGTGCAAAGCCCTGGGCTGCATGTGCATGGAGAACTGCTTGTGCTACAGGTGATGCAGGTAGGACAGAGCTGAGTCTGGAGGAGGGGGCAGGAAGGAAGAGGAGGGGCAAGAGTCCGATGTGGCAGGGAGACCTCCAGGTTTGGGTGCAAGACTGGGGGAAAGTCTTGCAAGTGGAGCACAGAGGCTTTGCTTGAGGTTGAACTGGTGTTACTTTAAGTTGACAGTGTCCAGATGTGAAATCTGCTACAGCTGCAGCAAGAACTGGATGTTCCTCTGGGTACTGGTGCAGCCTTACCTCAGTGGTGAAGTGCTGGGGAGGACAGCTTCTCAGGTCGGTGTTTGGTGATGAGCGTCTTGGGCTGACACAAGTATTGTGCATGAATTCATCATCTCCCTGCAGAACCAGGCAGCGCCTTCTAAGCTGTTATGAAGTGCAAATGCTGTTATTCTAGTTTTAATACACAGATGTTGATGATTTGGCTCAAATGACCTTCACCTGGGAGTTTCCCAGTCTTGTCTCACTCCTGCTGAAACATTTTAATTTGGTTTGAGGCTGCCTGCGGTCATGATAATTTGCAATTATTTCACAGGAAAAAAAATTGAAACCTATGTGATCTAATTGAGGTGTGTTTATTGTGTTTCATTCTGGAGTGGGATATCTCCTTTTAAATGGGAACTGAGCTGGGAGTACTCTTGTGATGGAGTTTTACATGAAGACTTAGCACTCACAGTCCCATAGAAATGTTGGGGTTTTGGGGTCAATTTAATGCATGCCTGGGAGAAGCCTTTAAAGAATGGTGTGAGGCAGTGGATGGAGCTAGCACTTCTGTCTTTTGAGATATTTATGCATTCAATTTTTTCCAAGTTTTGACCTTTTTTTTAAATGCTGGGGTGCAGGTGGGAACCTGCTCAGCACCGACACTTGTAGCTCCTGTTCTGCCTGGGTGGAGGCTGACGCTGCCAGCATTGCCTCTGCCGCCTCGTGTGCTGCAGCAAGTCATATTGCTTTGCTTTGGAGCCATCCAGAGGATTGCAGGGAGAAGATGCTTTGCTGTCCAAGACCAGGAAGAACAGCTAAGTATAGGAGCTGGTGTGTCACCACACATTTTCCAGGCAGCCCTGAAGCTGGGCTATTCTGTTCATGCAATGCTGATAACTCCCCATACTGACGTGTGCCTTGTTTTTGTGGCTTGCGGAGGCAAACCCTGACCTCGAGCTTGTGAAACTGCCCAGTTGTTCCTGTTCAGCATGCTCCGGGTGCTTGGTTTCTGTTTCATACTCCTGTAATGTTTGAGGATGTCATTGGCATCTTCTCAGAGGAGGAGAGGAAAGCTTTGGAAGGCATCAGAAGAAGGAGACAGAGCACAGCTGATCTCATGCTGCTCTTTGATTTTGATGGTTTTGTACCTCCCCTTCCACGCAGGAAAAACGTTTGCTCTGGGAATAAAGCTGGAAAGGTGCAGGTCACCTGCAGAAATACTGTTTGGTGCTGTGGTAGCTGGATGCAAACACAGCCCTTTTCACCTGTTTTGTGCTCCTTTTTCTCCTCTGGTAGAGCAGCTCCAGATTTTTGCTGCCACAGTCTGAGACCCCACACAAATCGTCCCTTTTGTCTCCTTTCTCTTATGCCAGCTTTATCCTTTCTGCTCAGCAGAAGACTTCATTTCACCCTAAAAGACCCTGATGACTTGAAATCCACCAGTGTCCATGTGGTAGTGCCTGAGGGGCTGGTGGGCACCCTTCTGCTGTCACCTCCACTGAAGGGTACAAGTGTACGACTTGTAGAGACCCCCCTGGCCAGGGCAAGCTCTGACGGCACGGTGGGTATTTGACTGGTTTCAGAGGTTTTTGAGCTTCAGCTGCAGGAGGAGCTGGGCTCACAGAGACTTTTTGGCTTCGGTATTGATGGTCGCATGGCTGACTCCAGCAGCTCCCTGTCAAAGGGAAGCAGGTAAGCCATACTGCTGCTTTTTAAGTGTCTAAAGTGCTACACTTCTGCCCTCGAAACAGCTGGGTGTTCCTTGTCTTGCCTTTGCACATCCAAGGTCCTTTGCATGCTCATGTAAGCTCTGGATTTGCTCTTTGTTTCAGCAAGTCAGGGGATGAGCTGGGGAACAGCAGCATCCTCCACAGGAAGATCCCGAGATAACTCCTGATCGTTATCTGTCCTCCAGACAGAAAGCAAAGGTCCTGGGAGGGTGGACCAGGCAGATCCTCAAGGCAAAGAGGACTCCTTCAGCAAGCCCCTGAACAGTGTTTCTCACTGGAGCAGGGAGCCCATGAAGGTACAGGAGGAGTAACCTTGGCTGTGCGGGTGGCAAATGCCTTCTCTGCACTTCACCACAGAGAAGCCCCACTACTGCAGCGGCTGGGGAGAGGAGGTGATGGGGTAAATGTTTGGTCCATCTTGCATTTATTAACGCTCAGAGCAGTCTCACCCAGGGGAACTGGCAGGCATGAGGCTGTAGGAGATGCGTGTCTGGGAACACGCTCCCATAACCGTCATTGGGTGCAAAGCCGGGAAACCCTGCGACGTCCCAGTGCTGCATGCAACTCCTGTGCGACGGATTAAAATTGCTTGCCGGCTGAGTTGCAAAATGGCTTTACAACTAAACGGTAAAGAGGGAGTCTCTGAAATTTTGGGGAGTAGTGCCGTGTGTTACTGCTTTCCTGACTCATCTAAAAGGTGCTGGGGCTTGGTAAGTCCTGCAAGCCGGTGCCAGCTTTGCTGCTGATTAAGATTTTACTAACCGCAAGCAGGCTCATGCTTTGTTGCCTCCCAGACAGTAGCAGTGCAGCCAAAATGAAGTGTAGGTGCTGCGGCTGAAGTCAGGTTTGAACGTCTTGCTATATAGCTAAAAGGCACAGCCCTTCTGCTGTGGATGTGGCTTTGGTCTATGTTTGTCTCTAGCATCATCAGTAAATAATGGTGTTGCTCTCCAGCAATGTAGAGTTTACTCCGCAGGAAAGAGCTCATTTACAAAAGGGAGAAAAAAAAATACGTCAAAGTCGACACCTACAGATGTGCAGGGAAATGATGAATCTCCTTAAAATGCTCAGTAATTCCCTTTACTCCTATACTGCAGGTCACGGTCCGCTCATTTGTTACCAGAGCTGTTCAGTCTGCAAGAGAGTCACTTATCACGGAGATTTAACTGTGCTGAGGGTTGTCCTGTGGGCCTGTTGGGATATATTTTCACTGCAGAGATGAGTGTCTGGGATGATAGATCTGCAGCAGTCCTACACCTCTCCTGCCCCCGTGCTGCATTTTCTTGCACAAAAAGAAGCAGCGGGTGCTGTGCTGGGGCCAAGGCTGTGCTCCGAAGGCACCTTCTCTTTAGTCTTTGCAAAGGGGACGCCAGGCTGAGATGGCTGATGGTCTTCCCAGGTCCCATGTGTGGGCAAAGTTTCCCCTCCTCTTTGCTGGGGCACACCATGGAAATGTGACAAACAGCAGCAGGATACATCCCCGTGCCCTGGGAGGGAGGGGTGTAAGGGACCTGTTAGGACATGACACAGCTCAAGGCGCAGATGCTTACATCCCTGAGAGTCTGAAATGGTTGCTCACTTTTGCGCCTGGTTTTCCTGGGCTGGAAGGGTTGTGCAGCTCTCCTGAGCTGGGAGGGATGGCTGGGAGCAAAGGCGATGTGCCCCAGCCTGGGCTCCCACTTGACAATAACCATGAGGCTCTTTCCCTGGCTTTTGGAACTAAATACACTAAGGAGAATGAGATGTGCTTGTTGTAGGAGGGATGTGCAAGAAAAGGGAGGTGGGTGAGCCTGCCTGCTTAGCTGTGCGAGTGTTGTGGTTGACGTAAATGTTGATGTATGAGTAGTGCAAAAGATGTAATGAGATTGAAAATGGAACCAGTGAGATGGGGGCATAGCACGATGCCAACACCGAGTTTTGTGATGAGAGGCAAAAAGGGGAGAGTGCGATGGGTTGTTAAAATGGAGACATGGCATGCATTGCAGAAAACAAGATTCTGATTGGAATGCAGAGTGGAAAAATACAGTGAGTGTCGTGGTTTCAGGTCAGCTCAGTCGGTAACAAAGCTCCACGAAGCTGCTCGCTCACCCCCCACCCCCTCGCCTGGCCACGTTGGGATGAGGAGAAAATACAAAGGCAGGCTCGTGGGTCGAGACAAGGACTGGGAGGGATCACTCCCCACTTATGGTCACGGGCAAAAGACAGGCTCAACTTGGGAAAAAAACAAAATCAATTTAATTTACTACAAATCAAAACAAAAACCAAACACAAGGGTATTAGGAAGGGAAACTAAACATCAGAACACCTCCCCCCACCCCTCC
>VYZV01011943.1:217987-238419 GCA_013401275.1 Pandion haliaetus
GGCCCAGGGTCTGGTCCGACTTAGAGCCGGGGGAGCTTCCAGCAGCTTCTTACAGGAGCCACCTCTGCAGCCCCCTCCACACTACCAAAAAAACCCCCCAGAAACCACACCACACAAACCCATAACAAGGCATCAGTGGGTTTTAACAAAGATTTCCCATCAGATCTAGGTAATGGGGATTAATCAAAGGTGTTTTCCTAATAATTTCCACCATCCCTGAGGAAGTGACAGTAATTAACTGAACATGTTTGATTTATGGCAATTAAATTCTGCTGGTGTTGGAGAACACCAGCCAACAAGAGCTTTTCTGCTCATGTTGCTTATGTACCCCAATTCTTGCAAAACATGGTCATAGAGCAGTGAATGTCCTCATATATATTAATTCCCACACCATCTAGAAAAAGCTGGTTAATCTGAAGAAATTTTACTGACCAGACCACATTATGCCTAGGAAACTGCAGGTGATGATGGACAAACAGACACATCCCTGTGCTGGTCTTGGCAGTTTCCTACGTCCCTGGAGAAAGCTGAAGAGCCAGAGATGGTTTCCTGGCAGGTCCCTGCCTAGCTGGTCCCTCAGGGATCTGGGAAAAGGGGCATGTTCAGAACTGTTTATTCTTTCTACTGATTTCTTTCCTGTTTTTCCGGAAAACGTTGGGTTATCAGTAACCTTTGGTCATGGGCTGCAACCCCCATCCTTCCTTGGGAACTGTGGGAAGCAAAGCCTACTCAGATTTGCCTTATTCATTTAATTGTTGCAAATGCTGAATAATTTTCTTTAATAACCCCCCCCCAAGACATTTTGAGAAAAGCAAAACACCTGTCCTACCGGCCCCTTGAGAGTCACTTCCAAATGAGCAGCAAGCCCTGCCCTTTCCTTGCCTGTTCCCAGCCCCACCAACAGACTGTCCAAAACGCTCCAAGTTCTTCTGCACGCCTGTCTGGAGCACATTTTGCATTTTCTTAAATATTCTGATGGCCTTCAGCAAGCAGGTGTTTAAAAACGAGCCTCTGGACAAGGGGACCCTCCATGCTGGGCATGGTCTTTCCTGCCAGGAGACTTGTGTGAAGGGTGTGGAGCTGTTTATGGCTTCCCCCCTGCCCCCATCAGGAATGCTGTTTCATCCCTTGTGAAAAGAGAATAGAGGGGAAAAAAAAAGAAAGGAAAACTCACCCACCCAAGTGGGAGCAAAGAAAACCTGTTGCCACTTGGGTGACATGAGAAACTCGATAGAAAATTAAAGAAAAAAAAGAAAAGAAAAACGAGAGGAAACCACTGCCATGTTGTTCCACTGGAAGGATCACATGAAAGAAAAAAGATGAAAAATGATGGGAAAGAAATGAGAAACAATATTTGCCACCATTTTGTCCATTGGAGGAAAAATGGTAAGAAATGAGATAAAGGTTGTTGCTGCCCTGCTGTGCTTAAGGAATTTGATACACAGGGAGTAGCAGTGCAGGGAAAATGCCCTGCTTTCTGACCCCACTGGGGAGAAAGAAGGAAAAAATCCCTTTGCTTTGCCCCAAAGAAAAAGTGAAGCAAAAACCGTGAGAATCTGGGGGGGGAGGGCAGGAAAAGTCCACCATGCTTTGCTGAAGAAAGTGAGAAAGTATGAAGACAATGAAGAAATAAATTAGTGAATGAATTAGAAAAACTGTGGAAATGAGAAAAAAAAAAAAATTTCATGGAAGCCAATCTTTTGGTAAAAAACAAGAACATGGAATAAAATAAGAAAAAGAAATAAGAATTTTTTTCATTAGGTATGAAAATATCAAGCAGATCCAAGGGAAAAAAGATGATGAATAGAAGCCAATATTAAATCCTTTTGTGCAAAATGGGGAACTGTCAGTAAATGGGGAAGAAACAAAGAAATAAAGAGGTGCTACCTGGCCTTCCTGGGGAGAAAGGAGATCCAGAAAACTGCAGACAAAAAACCTCCCTCTTCCCCACTGGTGGGTGAGATAATGAAAGCACGTGCCTCCCCTTCTCCCTGTGAGACAAATCTACCAAAAAAACCCCACCAAATAAAAGGAAGTTAATGACAATTCATTTCTCAGGGAGAAAAAATGACTAAAAAAATGGAAAAGAGAGAAAGAAGAAAAATATAAATAAGAAAAGAAAATAATCACTCCTTGAATAAAAAAGATCCTTTTCCCCTCAGATCACCCCTCATACGTAGGACCAGCCCCACGCGCCAACACTCTCAGTGCAAACCAGCTCAGGGACTTGGGATAGGGAAGCTGAGGCACACACAGCAATCCCATCACCACAAAAGAGCCCTGAATCCTACATCCCTTCCCATGGGAGGGCTATCATCCTGGGAGCTAGAGATAGATCAGCCTATAAAAAAACATGTGTAGGGCACTGGTTTAGGAAGGCAAAGGCCCTGGGATCTCCTACCCTCCTCCATTTGTAGGCTCTCCTCCCCACACCCAGGAAGGACAAGCACCTTTCACTCTCGCAACCCCTCACTGCTTGGCTATTTATACTGCTAATTCTCGGATTTCTCTTAACCTTGCTTGAAACCAGTTCACATTTAATGGTTTCACGTCTGAAAGACTGTCAAACAGAAGGTTCTTGGCCATAAAAGCTCTTTAGGGCTCAAGAGAATGAGAATAATGGTTGCCATCAAATGAAGAGCCTTATCACTTAATATTCCAATGCATTAACTGGTTTTCCCATTCTTTCAGCAACTTTAATAAAAATGTTTAAATGATTTTCAAGAGTTGTTTTTATGATAGGCGAAAGCCAGTAATAACCTGACACCCGACATATTTCATGCTTGCAGTGCGAGAAGGGCTTCTTTTACCCCCCTCCGCATCACTCTTCAAACTTGCCTTTACGTTTTATGGAGCGCAAATAGCCCCTGAATTTGCAGATGAGAGCTTCTCTCTGCTCAGTAACTCCTGATTTGTGTAAGTGTTACTGCTAAGGAAATCTTGCACAACACCTTGGGTGATAAAGTCCTGCTCTTGCTGTGGCCCCATGGCACTTTTGCAACTGAAACTCGCCACAGTTGCAGGATGGGAAGAGGGAGCCTGCTTCCGTGCACTGCTGCTGAGCTCAGAGGTTCCTTTCACTCTTCCTGGAGAATTTCTGGTGCTTGTTTTAGCAAAGGACAGTAAATTGTAGCATCTGCCAAATCCTCTCAAAATTGGGGATCGTCAACAGCAGATATAGCTGTGAAACAGCCGCCACTCCATGACATTATAGTCTGAGCACATCTTTGGGCGTTTAACAGAGGTGCCCCACTATAACGCTACAGGGTAACACACTTTGTGTACTGCTAATTTGTAGGAGTTGCCAGAATAAAAGAGTTTGTTTTCTTTTTTTTTTTTTTTTAAATCCAATTACCTGCAGGAGATGCATATAATAGGTGTTGGAAATATATGGAGTTATCACTTTAATTAGAACTATGAAAAATACAGCAATCAGGCAAGCAGTAAGAAAATCTCTGCAGTCGCTGAACCCTGCACTGGAGCTCCAGTTGCAGCCACAGAGCTGAAAAGAAAGCTACGGACAGACGGTAAATCCCCAGGCCAGTGTCTGGTGGTCTTTTACTGCCTGTGGCCATGCACACAGGATCTATCTTGCCTAATATAAGTGGGCTAAAAGCAAGCTTGGGGTTAAAACTGGGCACCCACTCTCTTTGCAATTAGCAGATGTGGAGCAGTTGCCTCAGTCATTGTGGGAAGGTACTCTTCTCACCCCAAAGGCTAGGTTAAGTGGAAGCTCTCTCTTTTACATGATCCCATTAGAGACAAATCCTACACTGGTGACTGTTGCAGGCAAATAAACCTGAGCCACCTCTGCAGAGATGCTCTCGCCCACTAGATGGCAAGTTTGCTCTGCACAACGCGAGGTTCATGATCACACTGCTCATCTGCAGAGTGCTCAGAAAGCCGAAAATGCATTACAAAAAGGCAGCAGGTCCTATTTACCTAGAGACTTAGAGGATTTTTCTCCTGCAAAAGCAACAGGATATAGAGCAGCATCAAGTTGATAAGCCAAAGTGGCAAATCTAGGTGCAGCTGGGCTTTGCTTTAGACAGATGCATCAGGCTGCACGTTAGCAAGGAGGGTCGTACCTTTCCCTTTTGGGACAACTGGCTGTACAGTTCAATTCGAAGCCATGGCTGAGTGCATCATCTTCACTGTACCAGCCTTTCTTTCCCGTGGAAGGCTGCCGTTTCTAAAGCATCGCCTTTTGGTTTTTTTATCATCACCTGATGGTGGAGAGCCGGCTGACCTCTGCAAGAGCATGAAGATGAGACATGGAGAAATGCCACCTGCCAGGGTTCAGATCCCACAGGACCCTTCCAACATGTCTTCTCTAAGATCCAAACCTTGGATCCTGCACCGAAAAGCCAACCCCTATGGCTTGGGCTTACATGTAACCCCACAAAAGAGGGATAAGAAACAGTTACTTCTCTTCACTGTTTGCTGTGTTTCCCCATGCAGGTGTCTCTCTGTCCAGCCGCACTCAACACACTGTTCACCACTTGCAAGCAGAGAAGCTTTGGCCAACATCTCAAGTGGGCTCAAGCTGAGCAGGAGATTTATCTCAACGTGCATCCTCTTGCCCAGTGAAAATTCATGTGGGTTTACCTACACAGCCAAAGCAACGTGATGTATCTCTTCTATAAACCTGCAGATTTACACATCCAACCTCCATGGAGCCAAGGGAGTTTTAGAGCAGAACATGTTCCTCTCCTTCACATTTGTCTCGTCTCTTTGTTGGCACCCTGCCCTCTTGGACCACTCCTGCCTGGACAGAGGCTGTTTTTACCTTACTCAGTCGTACGCTCGGAGTCAAAGCAAGTAGCTGGGAGGAGGAATTGTTTTATGAAACTCTCTATGGTCCTCATTTGTAAAGCAGATGGAAGATGTTTCTTTGTGTCAGGACCAACCCCTTCCAGCAGCACACAGCATTGCTGGCTCCTGTGCACCTGGACTGCACTGTCCGTGGGAAAAAAAAGGGGCTGGAAAAATCATGCATTAAATACTACGGTTATGAATCATAATAATCATTGATACTCGTGGTTTGCTTGAGAGGCTCTGCACAGAGCATACCCCGAGGAGAAACTGGAGGCTGCTTTGTCCTCTAGAGCGGGGGGAAGAAAGCATTAAAAAAGCAGTGGCACCTTTTGTTTGTGGCAAAACAGTGACTAGCGTGCTAATGCAGTGGGAACTCATTCTCATACATAGGAAGTGCCTATAATAGAGAGGCAAAACCAGTTTTTGCTAGCTACGAATTCCACCAAAGAGTTCAAAACCTAACTGAAATATTTGAAGAGGCTGTAATTGAATTAGAGCCGTTGGAGAAACGCTGTAGCTCTGAGCTGTGAGGGGCCGGGGAGGAATGTGCAGCCTTGGGCCAGGTGGAGGGAGATTTTGGGAGCACAACTGAGGCTCTTGCAGGAGAAGGAGAGGATGGAGGGAGAGCATGGAGCTGCCTGGCGGAGAGCAAGGTGATGTGCTGCTCACCAGGTGTGGCTGGAGACAGGAGACAGCAATGCTGGCATGGCCAAATGGACCCTGGGAAGCAGCGACCACCAACCCAGAACTAGAGGAAGGGATGCATCTTGTTTCTGACGGTGACAGGGTGGGAGCTGGCAGTCCTGATGAGGCCTTTTTACCTTATGTGTCTGCCCTATGACGGCAGTGGGGTGGGTTTAGGAATGGGCTGAGGGAAATGGCTGAAGTGGAGGTTGCTTGATGCCTTGGTGTTTAGTGAGGTCTTTCCAAGGTCAGCCCCTTGGCCAAGGCAGGTGGTTCTGGCTGGTGATGGGGACACCACTTTTTGAGGGGGATGTGAAAAGAGGAGGAGCAAGGTTCGTGTTTGAGGAAGGTATCTGTGATTGCTCCCTCCCTGGAGTGAGGGACCAGACAAGTCCTTGTGTCCTGTGCACACATCGCAGCCTCCCAGCGACCACACAGACTTTATTCCCCTCTGGTTCTGGAGAGCCTGGCTGAGGCATCCAAAGCTGTCGTGTGCCCACCTTCTCTGTGCTGCATGTTGCCTATCCCCTAAGACCTTTCTGATATTTGCCTGATTACCAGTCCCTTGGCACCACTTCTATGTTGCACCTACATAAAGATTTGGCTACCCTGCCCTGCAGGACCCATGTTAACCCATAGCTGATGGTTGGTATCGCAGGTGGGGAAGGCAGGCTGCAGAAAGGGTCGGCAGCAGAAGAGGGTGGCTGCTAGCAACACAGTTTCAGGTCCCTGGATCCTCTACTGGGAGCAGAGCTGCCTCATGAAGGCTGGGGAGACACCCCAGTGAGCAGCTCCCCCGGTGCAGTGATCACACCTGAGCTGGCAGATGGTACAGCCACCAACAGCCACACACATCCTTACTTTTGTCTTTCAAAATATGAGGTTTACTATAACGGGGTGAGACAGCTTCCCAACATCATCATCCACCACCACCTGTAGGGCCACTCTCATCCCTCCAGTGCACACTGGTAGCTCAGGCATTGCATGCTGTCGTGGTTTCAGCTCAGTCGGTAACAAAGCACCACGAAGCCTCTCGCTCACCCCCCACCCCCACGCCTGGCCACGTTGGGATGAGGAGAAAATACAGAGGCAGGCTCGTGGGTCGAGACAAGGACTGGGAGGGATCACTTCCCACTTATGGTCACCGGCAAAAGACAGGCTCAACTTGGGGAAGAAACAAAATCAATTTCATTTACTACAAATCAAATAAAAAACAAAACAGAAGGGTATTAGGAAGGGAAACTAAACATCAGAACACCTCCCCCCCACCCCTCCCGCCTTCCCGGCTCAGCTCCATTCCCGGTTCCCTCTCCCTCCTCCCCCCGGTGGCGCAGGGGAACAGGGGATGGGGGTTGAGTCAGCTCGCCACACATCGTCTCTGGCGCTCCTTTCCTCAGGGGGAAGATTCCTCACTCGTCCCCTGCTCCACCGTGGGGGTCCCTCCCACGGGAGACAGTCTTTCACGAACTTCTCCAATGTGGGTCCTTTCCGCGGGCTTCAGTTCTTCCCGAACTCCCCTGGCACGGGTCCTTTCCACAGGCTGCTCTCCAGTCTCACACTGCTCCAGCGCGGTTTTTACCATGGAGTTGCGGCCATCTTCGGGAGCCTCCGCTCCACCATGGACCTCCCTGGGCTGCAGGGGGACAGCCTGCCATCTCACCACAGGCTGCAGGGCCATCAGCCTTCTCAGGCACCCCTCCTCCCCCTCCTTCTTCACTGACTCCAGTATCGGCAGAGGTGTTCCTCTCACATTTCCCAACCCCCACACTACCGGTTCCCCTTCTTAAATATGTTCTCCCAGAGGCATTACCACCATCACTCCCCTCCTAGAGGTGGGTCCGACATTTTGGCGTGTCCGACATTTTGGCGTGGGGAATTTTTTCCAGCAGCTTCTTAAAGGGGCCGCCTCTGCAGCCTCCCTCCCCTGCCACCAAGGAAAACCGCGCCACACAAACCCATAACACATGCCAATGGGATCTTCTTTCTCAAAAACAACTGAGCAGGAAGCCTGTGAGAAGAGCTCTAGAGCCAGCTAATAATCTAGGTGAAAAAGCACCGAATGAAGAGCATAAGCCTGCAGCAGCGAAGCTGAGCAAATGTTTTCTGTCCATGCAGAGGAGCTTACAGAAGTCCCCAGCCCAGAACCCTTCTTTATGGGGGACAAGTCAGAAAATGTGATGTTTCAGCAGATGAAGTTATAAAACAGCTTGAAAAAATAAATGGTAACAGTTTGGTACTACTGGATGGTATTCAGTCAAGAGCTCTAAAGGAATTCAAGGATGAAATAGCTAAACTATTAACTGTATTAAGTCTACTGTGGAACCGCTCACTTAAAATTTTCTCACTATCAGAGGGAAAGCAAGCAGTGAGACCTTGATTTTAAAAAATGCTGCTGAGCAGATCCAGGAAGAGCAGATTATTAAAACTGATGTCCAAATGAGCTAAAACTGTAGTACAGAGGGGAATTAGGGAGCATACAAGTGAGACATGATTTATGTGAAAATTCAACAAGGCTTTTGTGAATGGAAGCTCTACCTTAGAAACTCCTAGGAGTTTCTGAAGGAGTTAGCAAGGGCAGAGGTTCAAGTGGCCCAGACATCCAGTTGACATAATCTGCTTGGATTTCCTAAAGATTTTTAACAAGATTCCTAATCAAAGTGGTGTAAGAAATCTTAAAGGATCCCAAAATCACTATGAACCAAGAAGGAAGGTCCTTCCAGAAGTGCATCAGGATAAAGACTAGGAAACAGAGGGAGGGAGGAAGAGGTCAGCCTTCACGGTGATGAGCTCTACAAGGCTTGACCTTCATAATGTTTGAAAAACCCAGGCTCTGGGCTGGGCCCACAACAGAAATGTAAGCAAAGATGAAAACAGAGCCCTACAGTCCCACACTGGGACAGAATATGCACTTCTTAGCAAGTGCCTGTGAAAAATACAGCTGGGGCATCCTCAACAAAAGATGAAGTCAAGAGACACAAGGGCAAAGCACACAAGAGAGGATAAAGCCTGAAATGAGAGCCTGCTGACCACCTGGATCCATGTTGTACATCCCCGATCTCTCCACATCTCTGCCTTGTGGGCTGGCCATGTGCATCATCCCAGCAGAGTCCTGTCCTGGATCCACTCACCTGGAACCACCGTAAGCACAGCAGTCAGTGCTCAGGGAAGCCTCTGAGAGCAGCATCAACCTGTAGAAATGTGATTTCCTTGGCGCCAGCAGCCTGTGCCTCGGGGACTCCCTTTGACTCCCCTCCCTCAATGCCTGAGCTACCAGTGGGCACTGGAGGGATGAGGGTGGCCCTACAGGTGGTGGTGGATGATGATGTTGGGAAGCTGTCTCACCCCGATATAGTTATGTTTAATAACATTTGAACAGTTGCACCCTACAAACAGTCTATGCATTTTCTTTCATGAGCTTGTTTGCAAAATATATGCTTCAGGATTCCTGAAAAATAATGACTTACTGAAAAATAACTGTCTAGACAATTCCAGCTCTTGTACTGCTTGTTTATTATCTTAAAATAGCGTGGTAGCTTTTGTTAACTGGCAAATGCCTGAGGATGGGAGGGAGATTTTTGTCTTTTACCTTTCACTTCAATGAAATGGAAGAATTTCAATGTGAGGTAGTATGAGTCTAGATGATCTAGATGTTGGCAGAAATCTCTGGAGATCCTCAACTGTTCTGTAACTTTGTGACTAAAACTCAGGACAATTATGCTAGCAGAGAGGTTATGAGTCAGGTCATGAAGGTGCAAGGATCCTTTGGCTTTTGAGAGAAATCCTTTGTAGCAAGTCTGTGAAATTGGGGGAGAGGAGATAGGAAGTGTGGCATGGATATAGGGCTCTATTTTTTTCCCCTCTTGCTTCTTAGGAAATAACATCTGGTTTGTTCTTCCTTATTGCCCTTCTCAGTAAATCCTCTGACTTTGTCATGTGCCCTCTGAATCTGGGATGGGGACAAGGAAGACTACAATTTTCTACTTGCAGGTGAACCTCAGTGTTTTACAAGGATGGTTTCTATTTCATTCTCTGTTTGTTCCCAACATTCAATTTTCTTTTTTGTTGACCACTGCAGAGAGCTGCACTGACATTTTCACAGAACTGTACATTATAACGCCAGCTCTTGTTCCTGAGTGGTAATTTTTCAGAGCCCATTATGGTATATCTGAAGTTAGGATTTGTTTTTCCTGTGTGCATCACTTTACATTTATCTATATTGAATTTCATCTGCCATTTTGTCATCCACTCTCTCAATATTATGAGTGCCTCCTGAAACTCTCTGCAGTCAGCCCTTGCCTTTACTACATTCAGTAACTCAGTTCAGCAAATTGTGTTATGTTTCCATCCATTTCCTTTGCAGATCATGCATAAGTGTCCTGCCTTAAGAAGAGATCCCTTCAAAAAGCCACCTCCTTGCACTCCAGAACTGAGCACTTACTCCAGTCCTTTGCTTCCTGCTTTTTAGACAGATATTTGTCTATGAGGACCTTCTCTTACGGCATCTTAAATTATCTATAAGCCTTTGGTGGGACCATTTTCTTACTTCAGAGGCATCTTGCAGATTTCTGAGGCCTGCTGAGGTGTTTAGTAGCCTTTGGTGAATCTCTCCCCCAAATTCTTTTCCGCTTTTCCTTGAGCCTATGCAAGGTTTCAGCACTTGCAATTTTCCTTGGTAAGGCAGTCAGCAAGTCTATTACGTGTTGCATGAAGAATAAGCTTTTTTTTTTGTTTGCTTTGAACTTGATTCCAGCTAGTTTAATTTGGTGCCCCTAGTCCTTCTGTAGGAAGAGAAATGAAAAGCCGAGCCCTACACATCCTCTTAGGGCTCTCATGATTTTGTTGACTTCTTTCATATGTCCATTACAGCAATTTCTTTTCTCTGCTGAAGAGTCTGATCTCCAGTTTTCCTCATACAAAAGCTATTCCAGACCTTTGATCACCCTCTTGTCCTCCTCTGGTCTGATGAGATAAAAACTGCACACAGAAGCCAAGGTATGGCGGAACCATGGACTTAGCAGTGAAACTGCATTTTCTATTGATCAGGTAATTTACCATTTTCTATGAGGTTTTCAAAGAGGCAACACATGATGTGTTACCAACATAGATGACCCATTTGACATTTGAGATGCTTTCTTACAAATGACCTTCCTCCACTTTTGGTTAGTTTTGGAGTCCTCATGTCACAATGACTCACTAACATGCTCTTCTCCTGGATCTGCTTGGTGATTACATCCCCGTGATTTACAGGTCTCCTTTTGCTGTTCCTACCTGACATCCCAAGAGCTATGCACTGTCTTCCTCTCCTTGCCTCATAATTTTATAGCATTTGGGTTCACATTCCTCTTCCAAAACCAATTTGCAGCATTGTCCACTGTGTTGTTTTGCTCGCTGTTCGGGAGGCAAGCTGATTTCATTATTAATACAGTCAATTTTTAAAGAGTGATTGTGAAGCCCTAAATCATAGTCACAGTTCCAATAGAAAAGACGAATGCCCACAAGTTGCGTTCTGGCTCAGGTCATCTTTCATGGGACACTATAATGCTGTAGGTTGAGCTGCTTTATTTGGTGCCTGATGGGTTACCACAGCCTCTTTATAACATTTCAGTGGTCATTTGCTGTAGAATATGGTCTCTTACCAGAGGCCAGAGGAGGTCACTGCTGAGCACTCGGCTCTGAAGAGAAGCAAGGCTGGCTGCGCAGACAGCCAGCTCAACAGGAGGAGCGCTGGCAATGCAATTAGGAATTAAAGCTCTAATATGTAATATAGCAAGACATAAAAGGAACTCTGTTTGGACTGAATGCTCTGTCACCTTTTAGAAAGTGGATGCCCAAGTGACCTCTGTTTCCCTCTGCAAGGTGTTTCCTTTTTTTTTTTTCCTCATTGAGATATTAATGGCTCCTTTGAAATCATTGAACTGGATGTTTCTTTATCACGTGACAAATTACCTGTAAAAGATCTTACTGAAAGCTTCTTCCAGAGTCAGAGAACTGATTTCCAGGTATCTCAGCACTTCCTCCATTGTCTCAAAAAGACAGCATTTCTCCAGGACTCCTTGTTCTTTGCGATACTCCAAATACCCGATAACAAGGGAGTACATCTTGTCCATGAAGATGGGCAGCAATGTAAGTGAAGCATGGAGGTTGTCTGACCTTATTCTGTTAATCTCATGCATTTAGGACCAGGATTACCCACTGTTGACAACCGTTCTGCTATGTTGCATTACACCGCAGTGGCTCAGGGATCACGAGCTGTGGAGAGATGCGTGCCAGTAAGAGAGGGAACTCTTCAAGTCATCTATGTATCTAACTCCTTGTCCATGATTAAAATATATTTGAAAGAAACCCATGGAACAAAATGTGTCCACCAATCAAAGAGCTGTCTGAAGCACTCATCTAAGTGATATATTGATGATATGCACAAAACATGTTCAGTGAACAGAGTGCTAAAGGACCCCTAAGGAACAGAGGCAAAAGTTCTTTTTTTTTTTCTTATAGACATGCAGCCTCCTGCTTTTGAAATTCAAGAATATTTTCAAAAGAAGTCCTCTGCCTCTGAACTGCCTTGAGGACTACTTGATTTATGGTGCCATGTGTGAGCTTCTGACAGATAACAACTTCAGCTGACCACATGTACCCTTTCTTTGAGATGTGATCAAAAATGCACATTTGAACATGTGCAACCATCCATTTCATCATTAATGACTGCTATAGGCAGAGCCTTAATAGTGACTTTGGGCTGAAGTTTTTCTCCTTGCAAATCAAGCATGTGAACTGCCTGATGCTGACACTGCCCAATGCTGTAGCTTTGTTCTTTGCTTTACTCCTTGGAAAGTCATACACAAAGAGGGATTGTTTGGTTTGGACCACAGCATATTTGCAGGATACACACTCTGGCCCCATCCATTCACAGGAATGTTAATTTGTGGGAGTTACTCAGAGAAACCTCCTCTGTCTCTGGGCATCTAAAAGCCTGCTCTGGCTTCCTTATGCCTTTCCCTTAAGCAGAGACCTGCGTAAGATTTACAAGATTATGGAAAAGCTCCTCTCCCGAGCTTTGGACCACTTGCTGTACTATCTGTCTTGCTGTTTTGCAACTGCCATCATCACTGATTGCGATGCTGAATGTCGTTCATTCACCAGGTAAGTTAATGTAGTGCTATTACTCATGGTACATACACCTAGTCTTGTCTAGCACCCATGATTTGCTGCTGTACCCACAAGCACACTACTCCCCTTTTCTCCCCCAGGTCCCCTTCTAGTTATGATTTTCTCCTGTTCTCTTCCCGAGCTGTGTCTAAAGTGCAGCCTTGTCCTCTTGCTCTTTCCTTGTATGTGAGAGTAGCCCATAAATGAGAAGACACTGGGGAACCGCGTGTTCAAGCTGTGAATAGTTGCCCACTGGTGTCTCAATGTCCTTCCTTGGCAGCTAGAGCTGTCCCTCTACAGAGCGTAGTATCATCAGGCCTAACTTTAGGGACCAGCATCACTTTTTTTATCTTTGCAAGGTAAAGTGGGAAGGCACTTTAGCTATTTTTGAAGGATCTGTGGAGCCCTGTCTCTTTCTGATAATATAAATACTTGTACTGGCATCTCACACCCAACTAGCGGGTGAGAGATGATGCTAAAAAAATATGAAATTTCCCCTTCATTGAAAAAAAAAATATTTTGAGAAATGCAAAAACTTTGCAAAACTTGGAAATGATATGGAAAACCCCTGCGTATTCGAACACAAACACACAAAAGAAAACCACAAACTTCTCAGGGTTTACATTATATCCGCCTTGCCTTTCTCCACCTTTTAGGCTCATCTCTGGATGATGCTCTGAATTTGTCCCTTGCTCTCTGCTAAGGCTCACAGTCTCCCATCAGCAATCCTGCACTGTGTCTGAGATGCACTTGATCTTGCTGGAGCCACATAGTGGGGCTGTTATCCCACCTGATGGAAAGACGCCTCAGTGAACCAAAGCTGAGGCTGGCTGGGCCCTTCCTGCAGCTGCATTTTGTGGCAAACACACCCCTAATTTGCAGCTCCTTTTGACCCCCTCCAGGTGTATTCAGCACTGCAGTGTCTCAGGCTTTTCCCGTCTGCAGAGTTGGTGACCCCTCTGGACACCAGCTGGTTGCATTGCTGCTTCCATCCCATCCATGGAGGAGGCAGCTGAGCCATTCATTATTTGGGGAGGGTCTGGCTTTAGAAGCTGGCCTCAGTAAGGAGCATCTTCAAAGTGCCTTGATATAACCCCTGATTTGAGCTTGGAGGAGGCCATCTCCCTGTGGTTGTATCCTGTTTGATGGGATGGTGCCTGTGCACTGGCCTTAGCAGCAAGATCTCGCTTCTTTTTGGACAGCCCTGTTTGCTCATCTCTTCCCAGGCTTTATAAAATCTCAGCAGTGTCCTGAGCTGAATATCAGCCCAGTGAGCACTGCTGCAGCCTTGCATGGCTTGAGGCTGCACCAGCTTTCAGAGAGGCAGAATCAAAATTTTTGGGAAATGCAGGTGCTCGGATTACCTATGCCCCTCCCCTGCCTCTGTACCTCTGCCTCCCTTCCTCCCATTGACCATCCCCCATTAGGGAACTGCTTACCAAGGTGATTCCTGCGTGTAAGCCTGTGCAGGAGAAAGTGCAACCAGCCCTGCATGTGCGTGGGTCCCACCACCCTGTGGTCAGCTGTTTTCCCCCGGTGCCTTCCCTGGCTCAGGTAGCTGCAGGGAGACAGCACTGTTTGCCTACCAAGGGTTAACTCACCCTTTGGTGCAAGATGCAGTGAGAAGTTTGCAAGAACAGTACCCATGCCATATGCCGGGGATTTAGCTTTATAATCATCTTGGCTTTAGCAGCAAAGCTGGGAAGAGAAGCATTATGTGTTTATTATACATAAGAAGATCTTGGTGGTTAAGAATATGCAGGGCTGAAAATGGAAAAAACCCCCTCTGATAGGCCTGAAAGATTTAAGAGATGGAATCTGCATCTGCATTACCAAAAATATCTTTGTTAAACCTGGCTGCTGGGATGGGTGAAGCATATGAGCCGTGACACCCCCACTGCGGTGCGGCATTTGCCCAGCGCTACAATTAGTCAAGCAGATGTCAAACACTACTGTTACTTTGCAGGAGCATCAATCCATTCAGCCTGCAGTATCACTTTCAAGTCAAATCTAAGCCCTGTATGTTTGTTTTTACTTGCTATTTTCTTCTCTAAGTGAATCCTTTTTTTCTGGGAGAATCCCCTGGAGAAGTGCAAAGGTGTCAAGAGCACACAAGCGTCTTCTCCAGATCGAGGAAATTAAAAGGGTGCTTGAGTTTTATTATTCCCCATGTGGTCCCACGGCCCCTCCAGCTCCTGCTCTCATAGGGCTGTGCTGATGCATCTTGTGCCTGGGCATGGCACTGTTGGATGCTGCAGGTCCCAAATCTGCTTTGCCTACAGGAAAACAACAGAGTACAGAAGCCCCTTCCCCATCTTGCCCCAAGACCTGGAGACATGCCTGGGAGCTCCAGGGTCTGCATCTTCTTCAGGGTGGAGGGCTGTGGCAGCCGTGGCGTGCCCAGAGCTGTTCTTCCAGGGACATTCATGGGTCCATTAGACTGAAGTGCTGTTTACACAGCAGCTGCTTGAGAAATCCAGGGATCCCACCATGTAGTTGTTCAAACACGTGTCATCTGAACAGAAGGGCTAACTGCTGTGAATGAGAATAAACTTCAGCACGCTGCGGCTATTGATGGCAGAGGCATTTTTTCTGGTGGTGCTTGAAGAATGGTCCCCTTGTCTGCAGGATGCTTGGGGCAGTCAGGGGTTGCCCCATTTTGTTCCTGGGTGGTGGCACAGGGTGGCTTGGCAAACAGTTTCTGCAAGCAAATATCCAGAAAAAAAATGCACCCCCCCCNCTTTTTTTGTAGAAGTCTTCTAATGTGGCCTGGCTCCAGCAACATGTCTCATTTTTCTTTTCCATACTTGCTCCTCAGCCAGAAGATTTGTCTTTTAAAAATTCATTCACGCCTTAGATGTGGCCTCATGCCAAGGCTGTTACAAGTTGCTAGGCGCTCCGGCTGCTTTAATAACTCAAACGGGATTAAAGTTCAAGGGTAAGGGTTTGGCACTTTCCAAAAATCAGTTCCCTCTTGACTTGGCCACCCAAAACGCAGGGGTATGTGAAATTAAAAAGAAATAACCAAAGCCCTTGGGTACAGTTCCTCTGCTAGGACATAGTGGTGAAAGAGCAAACCAAGTGGTAGACAGTAATTCAGCCCTTTAGGCTCTTGCCTATTCGCTTCAGGGTTTCATACTTCCAAGGCCAATTTTTTACAATGTGGGCTTGTTATAGGCCTGTTTCTCCCAGTTTTTTGCTGTCCTGAAGTTGTTCAGTGTGGTCTGGGACATTGACCATGAGTGGTGAATGCACCAGACAGGTGGGAAATATTTTCCAGGTGAGGAGTTTTGATTTCACAAATTGTAGTTCTTCTTAAAAATGTTGATGTGTATTTTCAGCCTTCAGACAATTTATGCCCTTGAGCTGTATGGAAAGACACATGTTTATGCTTTGCAAACCTCTAAGCATCTCTCTGGAGTACTTTGCTGGTGGTTTCTCAGAAGGACCCGGCTGTGCCATAGGTCCCTGGACCACTCAGGCCCCCTTGGTCACGGTTCAGTTGTGCCAGTTGGTTTCCCTCAGCAGCCCCAGGCACTCCCATCTGCTAAGGCTGTTGTACTGGGGACAGGGCAGGGAGCTGGTGGGAGATGTGCCACGGATGTGCTGTTCACTGAGGTAGGTTATATTTCAGATATATTGAGTTTTCTGCGCACTGTTTAAAATATACGAACCTTTAATGCATATTATATGCAAATGCCTAATTAAACATTTGGGAACAGGACTTTCCTGTTAAATTTTTCAGCCTTGTATCTTCAGTTAAGATATAGGAAAGTTTAAAATGCTTATTAGTGATAGCTTCCCCTCCTTTCTTCCCACTGTCCTCAACAAAGTCACAGGTCCAGAGTTATATTTTATATATTTTTTATATTTAAATGTACAAATCTTTTACCATGGGTGCACCTGAGCTGTGTTTTCCCCACTGAGCCTGTTCAGAATCGAGCTTTCCCCACCAGCATCCCTCTTCCCTACCCCTGGGGAGACCAGTGGGGCTTTGTGGGGGGGGCTAGTGACTTTAGGGTGAAAATAGCTGCTGTGGACACTGGTGGCCTTTTCCTGCAGACACATCCCTGTCCATGACTCTGCTGTCTGCAGGACCCTTGTGTGAACTGTCTGCACATCCCAGTTGTAACTGAATGCATTTTAGCTGGTTTGGGTCTGGGTTTAGTCTACTCCCACATATTTTGGTGGGAGATCAATAGCTGAACAATTGCTGCTTTCACTGTCTCGTCCTAGGGTATAACTTTTCTGATAAATTTGCCACTCCTCTGCTTTCCGTGCTTGCAACAACCCAGGCTGAGTTGCTATCAGGAGAAACTGAGCTGATTCTGTTATCTTTCTCAGTAACCCTGATTAAAAACATTTGGTCAAAGATGACTGTACCTCCTCTCTCTGTGCTAAAATCCTCCCCCAATAACTTGCACAGACATCACATCAAAGTTGCTAGGGAAATCTGCTACTGAGAGATGCCAAAATGCAAACTAAGCTCCTGCATTTCATCATTCACAGCAAGTGCAGGGGGTTTTTCACTGCATAAAATCTGGCTTATAACATTAAAATATAGAACATCAAAGTCTACTCCAGGCCCATCCAAGAGTGGAAGGCAGGGAAAGTGTGAGGGACTAACGATGACCCTCTGATGGGTTTTCCTCCCTGTCAGCTGCCACGGTAACCCCCACCGATGCTGCTGCTACATCAGCATTAGCAAAGAGTTGTCAGGTTTGGCAAGCAATTCTGCTGCCTCCTCCATGGGAACCACAACACTTCCTCCTCCTTCAGCCGGAGGAATACAAGCACATGAGTCTGGCCAAGAAGACCTGCTCTGGCCAGCTTCAGCACTTGCAGACTGTGGCTAGCCCTGGGGACCCTGCACCAGGGGACACCTCCAGACCTCCATGGCCATGGCTCCAGCTTCTCTATCCACGCAGAGCATGACCCCTCAGCTTCCTCGGGCCGCATTGGCAATGCTTGGTGGCTTGCTTTGCCTTGAACTGAGAGAGGATGACCCACTGGGGGTTGGATCAGAAGGATACCTGATGGCGGTCATGCCTTCTAGGACAGATGGAAAGATGGTTTTCTTCCTAACATCAGAAGCACCTGGCTTCTCTGCCCCTCTTTTTTACTTCTACTAGCAGGTTGTCAGTGTAGCTTGCCAGAAATGTCCTTCTTGGCGTTGGTCTATCAGATGCAATGGAGCAAAGTGTGTGCTAGAAACACTCTTCCCTTTCCTTTCTGGATGTGTAGCCTGGGTGTGTAGCCAGATCTCAGCTGTACTGGCATCCAGGAGGGGGGAGAGAGGCAGGTGGACATCGAAGGTTTTCCCAGGCTTCCCAAGTAGCCTGGGAAGAGCAAGTCCCTCCTGAGCACTGGTCTCTCCTGCTGTAACCTTTCCATGCTGCCTTTCATTTACACCCTACCTCTTGCCCCTCTCTCTGACCCCTGTGATTGGCCAGTTATCTCTGCTGGGTTGGGTCCTGGTATGGGGAAAATGCATGGGAAATGGCCATCACCCGCCTGGGCTTGCAGGATCTCCTTCCCCTACAAGCAAAACTCTTGCAGAAACATGGATGTGCCCATAGAGAGAGCTCAGTGGTGTAGGCTGACTCCAGAGTGAGATTAGGTAAAGTTTCTTTTGAGATAGGCTGGGCATCTGTGTTTTGTTCTAAAGCAAAACTTCTGAACCAAAAAATTAATTCTTTCCATTTCACATTTATTATCGTCTCCTTTATTTTTTACGTAAGTTCCATATTATAGTCAAGCTTGAATTCTCCATGTTAGCTCCATTGCATTGCTCTCAATTTATCATTTTACTGTACAATATAAATTTTAAGTGGCATTCCTTTGACATATTTCTGTGAGGCCTGAGTTTCACTGAGGATGGCTTCTCTACCATTTTGGGTCGCTCATTCATACTGGGTAGAACTGACAGAAGTAATTTTCATAGTCAAGTTGGGTATGCCTTTCCCAAATTGCGTGTTGCTTTTTTTTCTGGTTGACTTGATTTATAGTCCTTTGATATCTTTAAGTCCCCTCACTGAAATAGTTTGCTGGGGATATAATGTCCCCAAAAGGTCATAAACTTCTGCAAACTTGGTATGAGTCCCTGGGAGAGTGCTGTGGAAGTCTTAATCCTTGTCAATGATCCAGAGTCAAGCATATATTAAATCATCACATGAATTTTGCAGGTGGCACAAATTGGTGCACAGGGAGAAGTCAGTTTTTACAGAATGATCTGAATTACTTGACAATAGGAGCTGCAGTGAACATGTATTTTAATATTGCTAAGTGCAAGATTTTATTTCTACAAAGAACATAGTTTATACCTGTGAAGTGAGGGGCTGTTCCCTGCAGTGAACAAAACCTGAGATGGGTGTGAGGGTGCTGGTGGGAACCAAGTGAATATGTATTGCAGTGACTGCAGAGCCGATGTGGTCCATAAAGATACAGGCTGGTAAGCAGTTACAATGAGATACAGGGAAAAGTAATCATGGTTTCATATAGAACGTTTTACAGCTATTTTAATTTATTGGCAACAACATATTAGTCCACTCAACCAATAAAAGAAAGATAAATAAATTGCTGATGAGTGTTTAGAAGATCACTCCGGAGATATCTTTTGCTCCTTTTTTTTTTATTCTTTACAGTGACAACTCTGACATATTCTTCCTTTCTTTCCTTTTCTAACATAAGCTCCTCCCACATTTGTGAATAGTGATTCATTGCCTCTAAATGAGTTCTCTTCAGTTTCTTTCTTCCCAGAAGAAGACCTACCTTTCTTCCAAAGAAGTGACCAAAACTGGAATTTCCCATCAGTCTTTGACTGCTGGAGCTATTGCTTCAGGTAAGATTCACCTGAAGGCCAAAATGTTTCTGTTGCCTGTTTCCTTGGGGAAAGGCTGCAGCACCCCAAAGGTGTCCGCACAGACACATCTCTCAGAAGCTCATTAGCCCCTCATGGCGTTGAGGGTATCTCCATGGTTGTGCCTGTGCTGCTGCCTGAACATCTGCTTAAGCCATTGCTAGATTTCAGACCTGCCTCATGTCCAGGTTGCACCGACACAAGCTCAGGTGTATCTGTGTAGGGGCTTGCAGCACATAGAGAAAAGAGAGGGCTCATGCAAGTGTGAACCCACCACATATCGGTGTGGCTCATTGCCTTAACGCCATCCACTTCCTTTCTTGTGACACCACAGGGAAGCAGCACCCTTCCTCCATGGCCTCTTCATGGCATGCTGAGTGCTCATGGAGCAGTGGAAGATGCCACAGACGTCTTCCAGGCAGCACCAAGGATGCATAAAACCAGGTCACAGAGGACATCAGGAAGAAGTTCATTGCTTGGTCTGACCACCTGAGCTTGGCATGGGCAGAGCCAGGCTGCCACTCCTTCAGGTGGTGTTGGTCTGAACTCCCTGGTGCTTCTGGATGCTTCTCAGTGCCTGTGTGTCGTGGTTTCAGGTCAGCTCAGCCGGTAACAAAGCACCACGAAGCCGCTTGCTCACCCCCCACGCCCTCGCCTGGCCACGTTGGGATGAGGAGAAAATACAAAGGCAGGCTCGTGGGTCGAGACAAGGACTGGGAGGGATCACTCCCCACTTATGGTCATGGGCAAAAGACAGGCTCAACTTGGGCAAGAAACAAAATCAATTTAATTGACTACAAATCAAAACAAAAACAAAACACAAGGGTATTAGGAAGGGAAACCAAACATCAGAACAACCTCCCCCCACCCCTCCCACCTCCCCGGCTCAGTTCACTCCCGATGCTTTCTACCTCCTCCCCCCGGC
>VYZV01011943.1:238732-254592 GCA_013401275.1 Pandion haliaetus
GGCGCGCGGGTCCGACATTTTGGGGCAGCGAATTCTTCCAGCAACTTCTTAAAGGGGCCGCCTCTGCTGCCCCCCTCCCCCTGCCACCAAGGAAAACCGCGCCACACAAACCCATAACACTGTGACAAAGCACACAAGCATGGATTTTTCCATGAGCACCCAGTGCTCTTGGTGTCATGGAGAAGGGCTCTCTTCTCCAGACAGGCAGTCCTGGGTAAAGTCCCTACTGCAGGTGGGTTTTGCTGGTAGGACTGTGGTGAGCCCTGTGGCCTCTGGGATCCTGAGAACCCTGTGGTGGTGATGAGAGCATTGCTTGAAGACACACCACATCTGAAGACTATTTTGGGGCTGGGGACCTGTGCGTGTGTGAAGGTAAGGGCAAGGGTGGGAGGAGAGGGGAGGCTTTGGGCACATCAGCTGCTTGGGTCTTTCCACTGCCATTGGACCAGTGAGATGAGTATTACACCAGAGCTACAGCTCTGCTCTGTGCTGGAAGGGCTTTTCCAAGACAGAATGAGAGATGACCTCACCAGAAAAAACATTCTGTAACCTTGGCCCCAGAAGTGGTGACTGAAATAGTGATAAATTAAAACCACGGCTAAAAATGGCATATTTTCTACCTCATTCTCGACAGTGAGGAGTGGATGTAAAGCACCAGTTAAAAGCAGTAACCACCGTTCAGCCTTGACCGTACCTCTGGGCATGACACACCGATGACGGACCAGGCAGACAGCCGAGGGTGCAGGAGCTGCTGCTGTTGGCAGGCATTGCAGGGACCAGTTAACCGTCTGTGGCCGTGTCCAGCAGATAGCACGTGGATGGCTGCAGCACCTCTGGATACCTCAGGGAGCAGCCGTGCAGCCGTGCACCTCCTCCCCCAGCACCTGCCAAAAATCACAGTGGTTATAGCTGTCTCCTTTTTATTTCTAACCCAGCAATGAGTCATCTTTTGCCTGTCTGCTGCATGCTTTCTTCTCCTCCTGGCACTTACACTCAGCCTGTCCTTCCCTAGCCATTCCTCCCTTCCCCCCCGCTCCCCCCACCCCATGCTGGTGTAATATTCATTTCCCAATGATCCCTATCTATGCTGAGTGGGGAAAAAAAATAGTTTAAAATTTGCACATCAAAAGAAGGCCATGCTTGCTATCGGGAAAATTAATAAGAATTAAGACCCTTTCAAAAGCTGTGCAGCCCGATTTTTTTAAATGGAACCAATTAAAAATATTCTTGAGCTGGAAATGCTCTTGTGTGTTTGGTCCAGGCTGAATAGGCCCTTTCGGTGGTGAAAGAAGCTCTTTCCCCAGCTCAGACAACCAGGGAAACATCCAACCACCAGTTTCTTAAGGAAGAACAGACATAAATTTCTGACTGGGAACACTCTTCCTGTGAGCTGCAGAGAATCATCTGTTAAGAGAATAATGCAAAGAGATTTGCAGGCACTGACATGTGACAAATTAAGAAAACAACTTGTTTATAGGGTGGAAGAGCAGGAATATAATCCTTTGTGATGTGGCTTGAAGCAGGGAAAAAAGAAAATATCTGTCTGTCTCTGAGAACAGGGGCTTTGTTTAAAACAAAAAGAATATTCTGGAAGATGCTGCACTCTAGTTTATTATTATTATTTATCTGTTTAGAGAAATAGCTGGTTACTAAAGCTGCATTTCATGATCTCTGCCTTGTTCCTGGGCAGAGCAGGAATACACGGCAGCAGTGGGATGGATGTGGATTGAGCTCAGGGAAGAAGGAAGATACTTACAGTCCTGGAGCAGCACTGGCATCCCTGGCTTCTGCTCTTAAAACACTGGGTTCTTGTGAGCATTCCACAGCTGGGCTGAGCTGAGGGCTTTGGTGTTGAATTGTACAGCCTTTAACATGGGACTTGGCTCCAAGAGTACGAAATTCAGGTGCCTGTTTTGGAGGTGTCTACATCTGAGCCAGCCATCCTGGGATCTTCTTATAGGCAACGGCACCCGTGTAACTATACTCAGTGGAGTTTAGGACATGACTCACCTGAGACGATGAAGGATATGCTGAGCTGTACATCACTGCCTGTCCTGGGCCATGCGCGTGGCCTCCACTATCTCCAGAAGGAACTGGGTGCTGTGCATGGATGGAGATGCCCACGTTGGAGACACCTTCACTTGGCTGGAGAGATGCTGCTGCTGGTGTGGGACTGGTGTATGTCAATTTGCTGCACCACAAAGCACCAGTCCAGCATCAGCCTATGCTGGCAGATGTTTCCTAATGCATTCAAGGAAGCCATGGGAAGGTGTGCTGCGTGGCTGCCTTGCATTCTGCTTTGACCTCCCACAGATAGGCATTGCCTTCTTATCTCTCCTCAGCATCTGGGCTTAAAGGTGCAGAACTGGCTCCAGATCTCACCACCCTCTCCCTATCCTTTGCTGTTCCCCCTGTTTCCTTTCGCTGCACTCAGACCTTTCTCTGATTTGGATTTTTTTGCCTCATATCAACAGCTGTAGCTCTTGCTCTTCTCACCCGTGCTGCAGCGTGTTCCTGATCCAGGCATAGGGGAGACCTTATGCACAGCGGTCAGGTTGCTTTGGCCTGGCCCTGTGTGACCCCCAATGGGACCTACTGGGTAGTGGGAGGACTGGGAGGTTTGTGGTGACTCAGTCTGCACCACCATCTCTTTTCTTAGCACTGGGACTAAGGAGTTTCACCCTTTCTAACTGTTGTGCATGTGCCTTTGTATGTGGGACCAGCTTCAGAAGAGTGTCCTTTCTCAAGAGGAGCTGTGAGTTTGCTTTGGCAGCACTGCTGGTTGCTGGTCCCCTTCTTCCCAGCTAGGACTTGCTTGTCTGAGTCTCCTACCTCCTGCTTGATCTGTGAGTGTGCAAAGGCGATGCCCCTCATGCAGCGTCTGCCCATCTCCCTCCAGCTTCTCTTGCTGCTCACGCATCTGCTCCCCAAAGAGGTACAACACACATCTTCAGTGGGGGACCAGGGGACACCATGGGTGCTGCATGATCATTTGCACAGTGCTGGGTCCAAGTGTGAGAGCTGTGGCTTGCTGTGCCTAGCTTGGGGCGGGGAGAGCCCCTAATCTGCCACCCCCCTGCCCAGTGCCTGGGGTTAGCAGAGCTACATGACCGGTGCCAGGGGCACATTACAACAACTGCTTCCCTGGCAGCAGGTCCCAACAGCCCTGCCAGCTCTTGTTGCTGCTCCCCAGAATAACTGATGCAGCTTTGTTATTCTGGAGCTCAGGGGCCCGTTTTGGAAATGACATTTTGGCAGCAACTCAGCTGGGGATGTGGCTGTGATTTCATTCCTCTGCAGCCCAGGCATAATTCCTGTTTGCCAAGGCTGCTCACTGCACAGGCTCTCCGGCATCCCTGCACCCCAGCCTGCACCCCTCTCTTCTCCCAGGGACCCATCCTCATGGCTGCCAGCAGCAAGCAGCTCTCCAGTGCCAAACTCCAGGCTCTGCAGAGGTGGCTTCTCACGTGGCTGAGACCTGAGTACCTTCAGGTGGAGCAAGCTGGAAACATGTGGGCAATGAAGATGGGTCTTCCTTAGGGTCCCCTTCAGAGGCTATGGCTGTGGTCTGATCTCAGACAGCCATTTATACCTTTGTCCCTTTGCTGGGATGTGCACCAGTAAGGGGTACTGCTCACCATGGGCTACGCACCGCAGGGTGGCAGGGATGGTTGATAAATCATGCTGGGGTCCTTGGAAAGGAAAAGGAATTTCTTTTCCTGGCTACTGCCTATTATGCTATGGAAGAAGGACTAACAGCCCAGCAGAGTATCAGTAACACAGCTTTTGAATAAAATCATCCCCAAATAGAAATAAATGTAGAATAGAATAGAATAGAATATATCTTTTTCACAACAGAAAAGGATCCATTTGCTCTGCTCCTGATGTGCAGCTATTAACATTACACAGGACATCCAAGAAAGGGAAAAAGGGTGCAGAATGGTAAAGCAGCCTCCTACCTCCCTGGTCATCCTAATCCTCTTCAGCACAAAGACTGGGCTGTAATGGCCCAGAAGAATATTACCCACATATTCATTCTGGTCACACAGAGGACGCAAAAATGTCACGTTTCTCTCTGAGAGTATTGACTTCATGTTGAGTGAAATTTCTCTCTCATTTTAAACCTCTGTGACTGGCAGTAGCCTTGGTGCTGGGATGGGCTGTGGGACCAGTGCTCCCATCCACTTGTAGAAGTGCACATAGATCAGAAAGCACAGCGAGCTTTTAATAATGTGTCTATACACAGACTATCTCAGTGGCTCTTTACACTTTCTGTTGTTCCAGGAAGATAACACTTCACAGAAGCTATAAAAGACACATCATATCTCAGTGACACTTTGGGACAATGCAGGATAAAATTCAATTAAATGCAAAATCCAAAAGAAGTCTGACGGAGTTTCAGGTGCTTTTCAATTCATCACTTTTCAATATTTCTTAAAATTCCCCAGAACCAAATATCCAGAGGTCATTTCAAAAGCTACCACAAAGAATGTGCCAGAGGAGTTTTCATCAGGGACTTTGACTTGCCTTATGATAGAAAACTCTCTTCATGGATCTGAAATTTGGGACCAGCAGAAATGTTTCGCTGAGTAATTACACCTGTCTGTATCTTCATTGCATATTTTGATTTTGCTGGAGCTGATATTGAATCTGAACCAACGTGCATTCTGGTGCCAGAAGTGTTTATCTCAGGTTTGCCATTCTCCCCACCTCCTGTCATTTTGTGATTAAATGTCTTCTGCACCCAGGGAAAACCTCCACACCACAGGATGTGATGACAATTAACACTTCATTTTCAGAAAGCATGGGGCAGTAACTGAAACTCTCTTATTTCGTATGTGCTGATGAAATCCATTTAGATTTTCCTTTGCATTTGGAATACTATATAGTGGGAAAATCTGTGTGCTTTCCACCAAGGTAAAGCCCCAAACTCATGGCAGGGAAATCTAATCCTACATTTTACATTTAAATGCTTTTCAGGAAAGGGCTACTTCTTTCATAGACTATCACAAAGACTGTAGTGGGTTTTGGATGATGTATTACAGCATCAATAAACTCCATGCTACCAGCACAATACCTATTACAGTACCTGAAAAAAACCTGTATTGGCTGCAGTATTGATTGTCTTCAATATTAATTGCTTTAGTTTACTGAAGACACATTTACAGTAAAGAAGGGCAAGTTGTTAAAGTGTTGTAAGCCTGTAACTACCATGGAGAGTAAATACCGTACAAGGGCATATCCAACCCCCAATTCTCCTGACTTTTTAACGTGTAACTTTGGTATCAAAAAAACACAAGAGGTTATGGGGCTGGAAAATACCAGCTGGCTGAATTTGCTAAGGGGTGGAGGACAGGGATTTTGTTAATATATGGGGTTGAAGTTCAGCCCTGGAAAGATTGGTAGACTGATAATGAAAAACATCTCACTTGAGAAACACCTGCTGACTTTTTTTATGGTGACGTTTTTTTTTCCTTGGCTCCTGCCAATCCTGTGAGCTGTTGGCCTCTTCTGTACCATACTGAGACTCACTCTTATTCTAAAAGTGAAAAAAAAAAAATAGTCTTGGAAGCCAAATATTGCTGCATGAAGCCATTCACATTTAACTGAGCTACAAGCTCCTCCATCCTCTCCCCGAGCCCAGTTATTTGCGGGGGAGCATGCTGCAATCCTGTCAGCTCACTCCCACTGTGATGGCTTTCTGCTTTCCACTGGCAGCCACTGGTTTGGCCCCAGAGATTTCAGTACATGGGAGATTTCATCACGAATTTGTTCTGCAGCCAATCAAAACTGTTATTCCTGTTTCAGTGCCCCAGGCGAGCAGCAGTAAGTTTTCAGTCTGCTTATGGTTTCCAGTCTCCCACTCTTGTTGAGTTGTCCAGAGGCAATGTGTTGAAGGAAGAGGTTGTTTATGAGGCCCATGTGCCAACTTACGTACCCACACTCAGCTGATTTCTCCTTTGACACAGGGTGTTTCCCAGCTGCTGCTTTGAGTGTGTGTTTTTAATGCTGTGACCTCCTAATGTAGCTCCAGGAAGGCTCAGCTAGGACGATGAGACAGAAATTTGAACACCAGGCCCTTGATCTTAGGAACAGGAAGAATTTCTCAGCCCTTCTGGCCAAAGATTAAATCTGTGCAGATGCAATGAAGTCTTCAATCTTACAGAGCCCTGTGGTTGGTCTGCTTAGACCTTCTCTGTAAGAGAGTTCTCTAAAGAAGGCAGAAGAGGTTTTTACTTACAAAGGCCTTTTAGAATAAACCCTATAATATTTACTTTATAAATAAAGACAACTCCAAGGAGCTACAGAAAAAGGACAGAATAGAAATAGGTTTATTTGTATATCTTCATCTTTCCTGCAGGCAGTTGCCTGCTCCCAGGCTTGGCTTCACGTGACACTGGGGCTTTTCTGCTTGCAGTGAACTCTGCACAGCTCAGCCTGTCTCTAGGAGGGCATTTTCTGCCACTTCCTAGCTTTATTCTCTGCTCCTTGGTCTTGTCAGTGGTTGCTCAGTCTTGCTTGGAGCCGCAGGCTCCCCACTCCCTGCTGTGCTTCTTGTCCTCCTGCCTGGTGCCCCCAAACCCTGAGCCCTCCCACTCCTGATGCTTGGCTGCTCCCAGGGCAGGAGCATCCCTCCCTTCATTCCTCCCTCTGAGCTGCCCGACCTGCTCATACTCCCTAAGGCAAGGGAACCCACAACCTGAGCACAAACAAATGAAAAAATACCATCCATCACAGTGGGATATGTGGAGCTCAGGGAGGATCCTCAAGAGGAGGGACAATTTAAAGCATGAAAAGGCAGAGGAGCTGCTACCACCTTTGTTCAAACACAAGGTAAGACTCTGGACCATCGCATTTGCTGCATCGCTGAATTCACTACCAAAACCTGCAGGAATGGTATTGCAGCCTGTACAGGAGTTTTCTACTGGTGCCTGGTGATTATAATATTTCAGGGTAAAGGTGGATCCATTTCTCAGAAGGTAGGTGATATGTATTTGTCTTCTGAATAAATAGTTCAGTCTTACTAATGCAGATGCTTACATCACTTCAGTTCTCTGATTGCTCACTGGTAACTTATTTAAAAATCGTTCTCTGATGATTAATGTCTGGTAATATTAGAAAGACAACCAGCTGCTGAGATGTGTAGATTATATCTACTGTTTTGTTTTAATTAGTAAAAAACCATTATTGGGTAGTTGAAAAGATGTTAATCTCTTCTTTCTCTGGTGCAGGCCTTTCTGAATCACAGCACTGGGCAGACACAAGGGAAGAGGAGGAGAGTAGCATTTGGGAGAAGGTATAATTTACACACATCAATTGTTCCTCCAAAAAGTGTGCACACTGAGCATTTGATTTTCATGTTCTAGTGATACACAGTGAGCCAGCTTTATTTGTCAAAAGTCCATATGGGTGCTTTGGGAGAGATAAAGCCCACAAACTTTATAGTAGCTGGAGCTAGCTATACTGCTATACGTGCTGTAGTGTCACAGTCGGCTGTGCATGCTGTCGGTTGTTATGGCTCGCATGATGAGCTATAACTCATTAAAATTGGTAACTTGACTGATTTTGCTAATGTAGCTCTTCTTGGCAGAATCTGGGAGAAATTCATGACCATGAAAAGTCCTACAGCTGCCTCTGAGGACAGACCTGTAAACTCGAGTCCTTCAGATGTCTCCAGGCACTTGACTAATGCCTTTGAGCATTGCATGAAATCATGTCACGGTGGATGAGCTGGGCAGGTCAGGGCTTGGTGGATGTCTGGTTGCAACTGCAAGTTGAAAGTCTGCTGTTGATGTTCCTCCAGTGGAGAGACTTGGGACAGCAGAGTTGCAAGAGCACCCTGACAGAGCGTACTCCATGGGAACTCAGGAAAGTTTCTCGATTTCTTCTAACACTTGCTCAGTCCCAAGTTTTACACCACCATTTAAAGCTCAACCAAGGGTGAGGCATTCCATTCTGCTGGAGTGGCTTCAGCCATGCCTTTTCCATCTGTTGGGGAACTGCCCTACCTGTTGCCTTACAAGCTATGCCCATGGTGGTACTGGAGATGCTCACAAACCCCATTTCAGGCACTGCACAAAGCAAGACTGTGGCTTTTCTGGGCCACAGGTGCAAGCAGGTGGCTCCTCATTGCAGGGGTCTGGGGACATCTAAATTCTAGTCCTGGTCCAGAGTGTTGTACAAGAATGGGAGGACCAATCCATCATTGCCGGGACAGGTTATTCTGATTCATCAAGTCTTAGCTAGCAGACTGAAGAGTAATTTCTTCTTGCTGAAAATGTGGAGGACTCATGTGTGCTTGGACATCCAGACAGGATCTCACTTTATCACTTAAGCAGGCATTAAGCAATTAAGCAGCTGGGTTCAGCTTCATATCTGCAAGGTGAGGGCGCTCTGTTTCAGCTGCTTTCTCCACAATCAACCCTACAGTGATTTATGACCACTGAGGATTACTCACTATGTTCTATTTCTCTTTAGACATGGTCCAAGCTCTGCCATTTATTGCTGTGTGTGACTGTGTTCCAGGTCCAGGTTTGTTTCTGTGACCCTGGGGAGCTCTGCTGACTCCTCTCCAGTCCCCACGCTCTCCCCCTTGCCCGGGTGATGGGCTCTGATGTGTGTCGCTGGTGGTCTGAGGATGGTGCAGTGAGGACTGACAAATCTCTCCCCCTGAAAAATTTTAATTTCTAAGGAAATGCATTGATTGACAGACATGAATTGTTCATTCTGCTGGAAATGTTTACATCTAGGAGAAGACAGTTTTCCTTCTAAAAGACAATCTGGTCGTGTTGAACTCTGAATCTACTCTTCTGACACACCTTAGTAAAGTCTGCAAGATATTTTCTGGCACTCCAGGAGTTTATTTAAACACAAAAATGTTCTCCAGAAGACCTTGGGTCCCAGAATTGAGTGCTGATGTATAGCTCTGTAGCATATGGGAACATATAATAAGTGCAGTGAGATCTCTGCCACCCTTGCAAAAATACTGCTTCAGTATGTGGAAATGCATGGCAGTCAGTCCATGTGGACCTGCTGAGCTCCATGAGGTCCATTCGAGGAGAAGTTCTGCCTCTACCACCACTGTTAGAGACACACATGCAGAAGCTGAGTTTCTTCAAAGGCATCATCCTCTAACAGATTTTAATCTTGTACTGAAAGCAGCAGGCTGCATAATTTCTGTACTAGGGGTGCAAATTAATTTGAATTTTGGTTTGGTGGATGAACTCACCCATACAGCCAGCTGTTTCCTCAGTCCTGTCGCTGGAGCAGGTGTCAGAGGGCTCTGCTGGAACAGCGTATGCACAGCTGAAGCTTTGACCCAGCAGTGACTCGGCCAGCAACCTGACTTTGGCCATAGGTCTGGAGGCTACGCATGGCAGGAGCAGTATTCAAGAGCGATGCAATTCTCCTGCATGCAAGCAACCCTAGAGTTCATTCCTCAGACAAGTCACTAAAAAATAACCTATGTTCGATATGTGACACAATTTAAGGAGTTGCAAGTGTATGCATTCAGGTAGCAGAGAGCTGCTGACTTGGCATGCAGTTTTAATTCAATACTCCAAGATCCCCTTGTGACAAAGGGGAATATTGGCCCTATGCATTATTGCTACAGTACGTTGATGCTTCCAAGGGATATGACCAGCTCCTGTGACAACATGATTTAAATGTACAAACTTACACTAACTATATGGTAAGATATGTTTATCTCAGCATGACAACTGAGGCAATTGCATTGCCTAACCAGGGGGAGAATACAGCTTTAAATTCTAATCCAAATAAAATTATATTATTGCCTTTATGTATGCCTTCATTCGCAGAAGCCTTATGTAGGTATTCTGGCACCTCCCAGTCACATATTTCTATAACTGACTGTCTCACCAACGACACTAACATCACACAGTGATGCTATCTTTCATGCTTTATGAATGCGTCTTTGCAGTGGAATAGCTCCTGGCAGTAAGCAGGGCAGTTTACTAATTTATCTCTTTATCCTATTTTTGCACCATTCTTAAATTGTGATCACAGCTGCTGTTCCAGCTCTGTCTGTCCCAAACCTGTCTGTCCCACAGAAAGACCATTACTACGGGATCTTCCTGAAAGGGACTTCGTGCTATGTTAACAGTTTGCTATATAGAGAAGGTGATGTTTCAGCACGTTGGAACCTTCAAAGCTGTATTATTAGGCACTGTAATTTCAAACCCCTGATCAACCTAGTCTGAATTCAATGTTCACCCCGTTTTAAGCAGCAGTTTGAAAGACCTCCTGAGCTCCTCTCCAACCGGAATTGTTCCTGATTTTATGTTCCCCTTGTTCAAGAGTGTATGATATATCTCAGAGAGCCCTGCTCTACCTGCAGTGCCTGTACAAAACATGGAGCCAGGCAGTATTCCTGCTTTCCACCAGCATGGCTCTAAATCAGATCTGTAATAGCGGCATGACTCAATGCTGGCCATAGCTGCCGTATCATTTTGTGTCTGCTGCTGTTGTGCTCATTTTCGTCTGCAATGTGAGCTGTGAATAAATGCCCTGCAAGGTGTGGTGTAATTGTTTAGCTCTGAAATGACTTCTCTTGCCGTGCTTCCCAACCTGTGGGTAACCTGGCAGCTCCCTTAAAGCAGGATGGTATCGTGCCCACAAAACCGCCTCCTTTTTTTCTCAACACGAGTGAAATTTTGTAGCGTTCAGCTGCCACGTTCATTAGAAACACAAACCTTTAACATCGCAGGCAGGAGCGCTGGCTGAGATTTGTCTTTCCAACAGCAAGCACAGAGTGTGCATGGCCTTTTGCTCCCAGGCCCTACCTATGCAGCAGATGCTTCCAAACCTTGAGGAGTCCTTTGTTATAAATGCTAGCATATTGCTTTCAAACACCAGGATTGAAGCACTAAAGGAGCGACAGAGACAGAGCTCTGATCTCCGAGAAGTGTCTCCTCTGCCTTCGGGTTTAGTCCACATGGCACCAAATCTTATCTGCTTTTGCCTTTATTTTTGGTCTTTGGGTTGTGAGGACAGAAGATGACCCTGGTGAGATGCTGCGGGACAGTCCCTCATGCAGCACAGGTTATCTTCTCTTCAGAGGAGGAGCAGGAGAGCCCACCTGCAGCATTGCTCTGCTGTGGTGTAACAGTGGTACCCAACCAGTGCTCTGGGGAGGGAGGACATTTCTCTAGTTGTATTTTGAAAAAGAAAAATGATGATGACAATCACTGTCTGAATAGGGATTATATTAAAGGGGTTGTTTAACAGCGATAGCTTAATGCAATTATTTTAAAATTGGTGTATCCAGATAATTGCATCAAAGGCTTTAAAAAGATGTGGCTGAGGAATTCTCTGAAACACTAATGGAGATTTCCAGTAAATGTGAAGCAAGGGGGAACTCCAGAGAGCTGGGAGAAAGGTTAAATGACTGTTACAGGTAACTCCAGCCATGGCGAAAACCACGATAAGCAACAGGGCAGCTGAGTAATGCAGAGTTAAAGGAAGACTAATAATAATTGATGATCGATGCTGGTTTATTGACATTTGGCTGCGACGAACAGTTTTTCTTTTTGATGGCACAAATAGTACTGTGATGATACAATGCTCTTCTGGATAGTACTTGACTTGCTATTGTAAAACATTGTCTTGCAGGAGAAAAGCAAGTGAGGTCCATCAGGATAACTAGTTGGGATAGAGGTTTCTACATTGCAGTATAGAAAATCGCAGCTGTAGATACTCTTAAATGCATTTTCCAGACAAGTTCAGGGTTGCAGAACTGCCAGGAGTCTGAACATCTCCACAGTGCAGAAGCACTGCAGGTGAAGCATTTTCCCTACTTAGATCCACAGAGGGGTAGTGACCAGGTGAAAAGACCCCAAAAATCAGCAGAGGTCTCTTGAGGGATCCAGTTTCCACAAATGCTCATCACACACCAGCAATGGGACAGAGGACATCAGCAATCATTATACACAATGACAAAGAAAACTAGAGCTGGGGATAACAGCACCTACCTCTTGCTTTCTGGGCTGATGGATAGCAATCTGACATCCCTGAAGGGGAAGCAAGTAAGGATGGCATATGTCTGTGTCCTACTGATTAAAACTGGTAGACAGGATAATTGTCACTGTTTAATGTAAAACGAGGGAATAGTTCAATAAAGAGGCTGTGGCACCTGGCTCCTCTGTTCCTGGAGAGTGCTTGGAAAGCAGAGGAGGGGATGTGGCCGGGAGAGGGTAGAAGGGCCAAGGAGTAGGTGGGTTGTAGGGGGCTTCACAGCTGCCTCTGCCTGAATCCCCAGGGCCCCGTGGCTGCTGCTCTCCCACTCGCAAGGGTCAGGACTGAGCATGTGGCTCTTCTTAAGGCAGGGCTTTGGAGGTCCTCTACCCCTTTAGAGGCAGTGGGGTTGGATATGACCCTCAGAGGAGAGTTGATTCATTGGATGGCATGTAAGACTTTGCACTCTAGTGACATGAAGTCTGACAGGGATCAAACATGTTTCTCAGATGATGGTGAGATGATGGCGTGTGGGTTCACCCTTGTCATCCTTATGGGTTACACAGCAGGGACTTGGATTGGTGCAGAGGTGCCTCAGAAGAAACGGGTATTGAGGAGAAAGATCTGAGGTAAACGTGAGGTAATTCATCACCACAATACCTTACCAAAGGCTGTTTTGGGTTCACTGAGATTGTACATTTTTCAATTTAGCCTTTGTTCTTTTTCTAAAAGAACTAGTCTAATTTTGCTGCAAATAGTAGACTTGAAGAGGCACAAGAACAGATAAGAACCTGGAAGAGCATTTATAGGTGATCATGGTGGTCTTACTACCCGTGGGGTTTCTTTTACTTCATGTGGTACCCTGCCACAGTGGGTGGGGAATGAGGGCAGTCCCTCCTGTAATTGTTTCTAAGTCCAGACCTGAAGCAGAAATTTGAGAAAACATAGAGAAGGTCAAAGTGTGAAATCCAAATTTGCAAATGTTATCCAGAGTGATTGATGGGTTCATTGAGAAGACTTTATGTGTGTTATCATGTGGCCTGAAGAGAAAGGAGAATACATTTGTGAGTGACTTGCATGAGACAACTGATAAGAGCTGAATTTTTATGCTGAAAATGTTTCTCAGCTATTTTTATGGATCTGCCCATAGGATGATGGGCATATGGTCTCCAGGCAGCACTGGGAATCATCCAGGGAAACACTGTCCATGAGCACAGTGGGGCATCCCAGGACATTGGTACCTAGTGCTTGGTAACAGACAAGGGTGATCACACACAGACTGAAGTATTGTGCATTTGGGACAGTCACTGGGAGGTTCACAGCTCTCCAAACAACCTTTTCACGGTGTCTGTTGGAAACAAATCTGGACTCCACCACAGGGTGACAACACAGTTGTAAACCATGATGTACACTGAGGAAGCATTGGTTACATTGGGTGGTAGCAGAAGCTCCTGAAGGCCCTCACTGTGCAGCAGACAGGTGCTAGAATATCAGCACTGCCATTTCCTAGGAGTTCTAAGTGGTTGCAAGCAGGTTAAAGCAGTGTAAAGGTTGCCGCAACCACTGGAAAGAGTGTTTTTCTTTGACAGTTTGCTGAGAGCTTACTTAAGCATGGGAATAGTCTTAACTGACTGTTTTCAGACCAAATAAGAAGCACAGCAGCTCAGGCTCAAGGGACACAGGCACATTCAAAGCCAGAGAGAGCAGACAGTGTTGTAGACACAGGAAAGGCAAATATTCCTTACTGCAGTGAAATAACTAGGATGGTGTGAGGTAGTAAGGGAGGGATGGTGGAAATGTCAGAAGGTCCATTTTGGATAGATCTCAAGGATGGGCCTATGGTATTAAATGCAAGAGTCTCTAGTATAGAAATGCTTTCTATGAAGACAGACTGAGGACATAACTGTCCCAAGACACCAACTAGTACACCCAGTGAGTACATTGCTCTTGAGCGCATCCACATGCAGCAAGGGAATTGCTCCTGAAGTGGGAGATAAATATAAATTGGCTTCAGTCCAGCCACTCACGGCCTTTCATCTCTTCATAATCCAAGATAACTGTGCCATGTATTTTGAGTTTGGCAAACAAATATTCCTCTTGGCTTTTCCTTCATTGTGGTTTGAACTCAGGGTCACTTTAAGGGAACTGGCTCATACCACGTGCCTAATGAGCCCTAAAACCAGTGACCTAGGAGAGTGCACTACTGTCTGGCTCCCCACCTCAGTGCCCCAGGTATTCAGGGGTCTTCCTCTGCCCAAGCAGTGCAGCTTTCTCTGATTGCTGCCATGGCAAGTGAGGCAGTGGGAGGGGGTCCCCATGGCCCTCTCTGGCCAGAGGGTGTTCATTAGTAAGCACATAGCCTGTTAATGAGTTGATCTGCTGAGTTGGATTACTCATTGCACTTTGGGGTTCAGCTTCCCAGCTGCACGAGGAAGGGGTGTTCTGACAGATGCTGCTGCGCTGATCTAATGCCATGAGAGCAGAGCTTCTGCAGCAGAAATATTCATGTTCTTATAAAAGCCTGGGGATGGAGGAAAGGGCCAGCATGAAAACAGGAGGCAACAGTTCATTCAGTGGGAGGGTGAGGTGGAAAGGTGGAGGAGAAAGAAGACTTCTGTGGGATTGGGGATCCCTGGAAAGTAGTGGTCTGGGCAGCTGGTGCAGAGGGATGTGGAAGAGAAGGTGAAGAGAAAGCCTGGGTGTGATCTGCAGAGACAGCACTGATCCTCCTGCCATGAGTGCCAAGACAAATTGGGGGATTGAGGTACAAAAAAGACCATCAGGCCCAAGCAGGATCATTTTGTACCTCTTTGCTGCTCCTCTAGTCTTGCCTGGGTCATGGGGAGGGATGTGCTGGACTGGTCTTTGCAACTGCTTCAGAAATCATGACAGCTAATGTATTGCACTTCCAGGCCCTGACATAACTTTTTCCAGAGTAATTACTTTTTCCAGAGTAATTACTTTCAATTTCCTCACAATAAACACACTGCTATTTTTTCCTTTCCAATAATTGAATGTATTTATTCTTAACTAAGATTAACTGTCTTTTGGAGTCCAAAATGAATGGGATTGCCTTGGGAGATCAATACGAATGCTCAGAACAGTTGTCTCTTTGTGAAGTCTGCGCCAGTCCTGAAGACCCTCCAGCTGACTACTTGTCCCTTTTTGTTGAGCAACCTGATCTAGTGCAAGGTATCCTTGCCCATGGCAGGAGGTTGGAACTTTAAGGTCCTTTCCAACCCAAACGATTCTATGATTCTGTGATTCTTTTGATGACCTACCAGCTGTGGTCCATCAAGCCCTGTAGGAAACCTCTGTTTAGGGTGGACCTTGTGGATGGTGTGTCCTGCTGATGTCACCCCTGGGAGAAAGCAGAGGTTTAGATTCATCTGTCATTTACTCATTTTGTTCTTTCTCCTGGTTTTGTAAGTGGCCCTCATCTTTCCTCTCTTCTCAAGTTTTGTAGCAGCGTGGGTTCCCCAGTGCCACCAGAAAGGAAAGGATTTGCCCCATGGTTCCACATTAGAGTGTGTCTTCAAACTGAGGACAATGTGTGAAAACAAGCAGTGACAGGATGGCACCAGAGACACGGGCTTCTGGAAAGAACGGTGAAAGACTCAGCTCTGGGGATGGGCCTACAACAAACCACATGGATGGTTGCCCTAAATCTTTACAATTGTCTTGAACTTCTTAGGAGGAAATGAGAGAATGCAGCTGAAACAGGCTTGTTTGGTCTTGGCAAATGTTAGCAGAAGTCAGAAATATCTCCCCTTTCTTTGGTCCTGGTATGGCCCTAATTCCAGTAGGGATCTCAGCCATCACTGTCTGGTAGGATATTATCATGTTAGATCACTGGAGAGTTACTTGGCAACCTATTTGGAAAAAAA
>VYZV01011943.1:254628-269613 GCA_013401275.1 Pandion haliaetus
TGCTAAAATGTGGAGGTGAAAGTCCCAGGGAAAACCAGCACCAGCACAGGCCTGAGGTGTTAGCCTGGACTTCAACAAAATCAGTGGGAACAAGGGCTGCACTATGCATGCTGCTGGATTCACTGCTATTACCGAAAAAACATTGACTGGCAAATATGACTCTTCTGTAGCCTTTCCAAGGGCTCAGTTTTCCCTTTAGTGACAGGCATATGCTGATAAAATAGAAAGGGGTAATGAAGGTAGCATGATACTGTGAAATATCGCACTGCAAGAAAAATGATACCTCTACAATGCCAACAGGGCTTCATTTTTCTTTCAAGGTGGATAAACGTGCTCTTTTCTTTTTGCTACAAGGCAGCTGGAGTCTTATTTGACCCTCTCCAGTGTGCTCAATGTCTGGCGTTTTAGTGGCAATTGCTGAAGTCTCAAAGTTCAAGGTGCGATGTCTGTGCTTTCTGTCTCCTTCTGCACAGGGTGAAGATCTCAGCCTGCTCAGAAAATACAGGAATCAAGAGAGGTGGAAGAGTCATTTGATCCACACAACAAAAGTTAAGACCATACAGAGTCGACTGAGCCAACTGGGCTTGGCCTTAACTTCTCCACCTCCCATACGCAAGGAATATCCAGAGAGATGAAGGGGCAGCTGATTGGTATTTTACAATGTCAATGACACAAATACCAGTTTTTGAACATTATTTGAACGGTGCCATGTGTATTTTTAATACAGCTTTTCTAATATGGGTAAATGAGGCAAAGAAGTCCTTGCATGCCAGGAATGATTGCAGCAAGGGGGTGAAATGGACACCTGAGCTGGCTGTTAGAAATACTGAGAGGACACCTGCAATATATTAGAAGGCAAATAATAGCCCCTTGGACTTTTGTCTAACAGCCTTTTGGAGGCTCCACAATTTACACTGTGCCCATTCAGGTGTTTTTAGGACTATTATTAAATATTATCTATAAATCATCATATCAGGATTCCTTTCACTGTAGACATTCTTAACTACCTAGTTTTGAGGTAATTGCCGTAAAAAGTTGCCAGGTTTCTAGGTCTTCAGTAGAAGTCCACTTAAAGAGATATAGTTTGATTTCTATGTGATGCCTTGGGCACAATGGTTTATAGCAATATAGGAAGGGGTAGAAAGCTGCAGTGAAATCTTGATTTACATCCAGGTAGCACCCCCTTGCTCCTGATGTGTGACAGAACAGGACAGTAGTAGAGGAAGGACTAAAACCCAGAGCAGCAGTTTCATGATGAGGGTCTGATTTTGATTATGCAGAAGGATGGCCTTAGGATGCAGGCTGGGGACATTCCCTTTCAAAAACTGCTCTTGTTTAAAATTCTTCTGCTTGATAAGAAGCCCCCTCCCAAAGAGGTGCACCAGCTTCTGTGTGCATGAGGAGAACAGCCATCCTTACAACCTGCCCCAAGGTGGATCAGCCTTGGCTGCCTTCAGCCCAGCACAGACATCCAAGGGGGACCTTGGTGGCAACAGGAGGCAAAGTGCACAAGCCCATGGGACTGCAAGCTTCAGTGGTTCCTCTGCCTTTGGGGCAATTTGCTAATGAAACAAAACAAGTGCATTTCTCATTTTCTTAAAATCTCCAAAAATGTCCTCCCCACACCAAACACCCCAACACAGGAGGTTTTGCCATGTGGGTGAGTTCTGAACATGCCTAGAGCATTGCCTGAAAGATTTCATCTGCATTTCACTAGACCGCTACCAAGGTCAGCCGAGCCCTCCTGTGAAACAAAACTTAATAAAAGCAGTTTGCTAAAACCCCAAGAGTATGGAGTGCACCAAGAGAGGTCTCTCTCTAATGACTGGGTAGCAGGATCTTTGCTCTTTTGTGTCACAGATATCTTGGCCCTCTGAGTGCAGTTCCCGCTGTTTCTGCAGCAAACTGCAGCACTGAGGTCAGGAGAGGCTTGGAGTGAAGGGCACCTATCAGGAGTCTGTCCAATGGCTCCTGACAACTTTGTGTTTTCTATCACTTTCCTGACTCCTTAAAGGGAAGGCTCAATGACTCTATTCCACCTATTAGCAGGCATTTAATAAGTATTAGTAATTACTGGATGGTATAAATTTTAATAATAATTATTATAATTCTTACTGCAGCCATTAATCAATTCATTATTATTGAGATAATAATTACTCAAAGATTTATAACTCCAGTTAATGCTTTTTAATTAATTTAATTTGGTGAGGTGAGGAAGTGAAATAAAAACACACTACATTGTTGGCATTTCTCAGTGGGACTTTTCTGCTTTTGTTTTAGGGTGTACGCAGAGCTCGTGTTTTTCCCCACATTGCTGGGCATGTCCCAGACTTGCAAATGTATGTAGCCTCATAGCCCTCTTGAGAGGCAGGGCACTGCTGCTGTCTCTAGCTTATTCTGGGATACCACAGCACGGTTATGGAGCTGAGCATCAGGTTTTAGCCCACTAGAGAGGACCTGTTACACTGGAGCTGCCAGTCCCCTGCATGGGATACTGGCACCTCAAACTGGGGATGGGAGAGAGGGTACCCTGGGTGGGAACAGTCCTGATCTGCCTAACGGGAGACCCTGAGATGGCAATTTGTCTTGAATGTTCCCTGTGGTTTAGGCACCATGTTCAGATGGGCAGTAGGAGTGGGATTCATGGCCTGAAAGCCTTGAGTGGGATCATGGCTTCAGATAAAATTGTATTAATGCCTGAGGAACACTGCTGCGAATGGGATGAGTATTTAGTCTCAGGATAGGGAAAGCCTCTGCCCTGATTCCTGCTCTGCCATGGGAGATTCCTTCCCAATGATCAAGGTGTGACTCCCAAATCCCGGTTGTTTTTGTTGGGATGTTCCTTTCTATGGAATCTGTGCTACTTTTCATGAAAGAAAGTGAGATTCAGGAACTGGGGAAACACAGGGCTGAGCCTGTTGCACATCCTCACTCAGCAGGAGTTGGCAGGGTAGCTGGACTATGGCTTCTCATCAGCACTGAACTCACCTACAGTATTCAGATATTTAAACATTCAGATGTGATCCCTGCAATTCTGTGAACGTTATTGAAGGACACATCCCCAACATCCCCCGTGATGTATTCATCCAGCTACAAATATCTGAAAGCCCCATGCCCAAGTCAAACATATTCCTTGTGGGGCCAAGTTGTCTAACTTTTAGCACCCAAGTTAGGAGAGATGAATTATATATGTAATATTGGCCATCTCCAGGCAGGAGAGTAAAGCACTGGTAAGTCTTTCTTGCGGGGCAAGGGAGGAGTTGTGCTTGGAGAACTCATTTGGTACAAATTGGAAAGAGCCTCTTGACATCAGGAATAGCAGAGATGCAGGAGCTGAGGTTTAGCACACCAGGATGCGTTACAGGACACTGGCCAAAGAGGCATTACAGATGATGGAGTGGGGATCACAGTAGAGGACAGCCCAGGAGGATATCTTACCAAGGCTTTGGAGATGATGGGTGTGGAGGGTTACCCTGGCCAGCAGTTGAGCTTTCATTGATGACCAACACTCGCCTGTGGAATTTCCCTTGCTCAGGTCAAGTAAGTTTTCATTATAGCATTCTTCCTCCTGAGCATTTAATCTTTAGGGATTACTTCAAAGAGTGTCTCTATTGCTTTGCTGATGAATGGAGCCTTTCTGAGTAGGCCCCCAGGTTGGAAACTGTTTAAATTAATTTTCATTCTCTCCTTTATGCATAACCCTCCTAGTCCCCTCAAGAAGCATCGCCATTCCCTCCTGCATAAAATGTAACGTCAGTTTTTTATTTTCAAATTGACATTTACCTGGGATTTCAAAACGTGTTAAGATCTGATGGGAGTTTCATTATGTCAGGGGTATATTTTGAACTGGATTTGCAAGTTACAAGAGGCAATCCTCCTTCTTCTGAGAAGCATTACCCCTGGGAGGGGGCTCCCAGTCTGTGTTTTTGAGAAGGAATCCTAACAGGCTTTTCATTTTGCTCCTCCAAACAGTTATTTAATAGAGTAACACAGGAACATAAAATACCTACATTCAAACACAAAAATCTGCATGCTAAGATGACAAATTCCAGTAAGCATGGGATTGTTCTGGAGCTAAATTGTGTCATTTTCTGCAAATGGCAGTTTTCCATCTGCTTGTGTTTGGGGTCTAATGACAACAGGCACAGTACAGAAGAGGAGCTTTCTTCTCCTGTATTACCTTAAGGGTGATTCCCAGCTTCACCTCTCCCCAGTTAAAGCCACCACCAAAAGAACTCATGCAAATAAAAATCAGGGATGTCCCTATGGATTTCTCACTCTTTTTTTCAGAAAATACTTCAAGTCACAAGCTGCAATGACCTCTGAGGAATGGGTCTCCAACAAAGAGGATAGGGCTTGTCAAGGATGGGGACTAGGAATAGATGAATGGTACCAGTATGCCTCACGCTCACCATGGTGCGGATGCAGTTTACCTTGGGACTCCTAAGACAGCCTGAAGAAGCTCTCTTGCTTGGCGAGCAGATACCGGAAAGTGCTATGATATAAGTGGGCATCCAATACATGAGTGGCGCATTGCTGTTAGGAACAGAGAAGCCAGTTCTCTACTCTTTGGCAATGTTATTACCCTTCTGTACTTCATGCGTCTCAGGAGGCTCAGACTCTTTGGCAAGGATTTACCTTTACGTTAAATTTGTATCCCAACATAGTGTGTTTACCCATAAAGGGGTGATTCCCTCTCCAGGAAGCTCGAGGCTGTTGTTTAAAGACAACCCGTAGCCATCAGGGGAGCATGTTCTGGCATACATCCATGGGGGAGGCATATATCTTTAGGGGATTGAGAATACTTCCAGCCTTTCCAGTTTGTATTTACTATGGTCTCTCCAGTACATATTTACTATGCTCTCCTTCACTTCATGGCTTCTTCTTGTCTTTTCTGACTACTCTTGCATCTCACGATTGCTTCCAGTGATGTTTACTGGGCTGCAGTGCCACTGCAGGGAGATGCTGCTCAGCTCCGCTCGCTCAGCCTGTCCCAGTTGTGTAGTAGGCTAACATCTTACGTCTTCTTTTGCCTCTGTAATTTTGGGTCATGTAACCCTTCTGGGACTCTCAAGTTATTTAAATAGCCTCTGCACTGAGGAGAACAACCATCATTTTCTTGCTTTTTTTGAACTCCCTCCCTCATTTAGTATTTGCACAGAGTAGCTCTGGGGTTGAGTTTCAAAGGAAAATCTTTGAGCATTTTGCTGTTCACTTTGGTTGCGCTTTACCGTATTCCATGGCAATTGCACAGGTACTGACTTTTAATTAGCTCCAGAGCTGTGTGATATCTTTGGGAGCAGTCAATACAGCTATTGGGCTTCCTTTATTTGTGGAAAAGACATGAAAAATGTGCTGAATAGACCACAGAGCTTCCCTCCAGAAGGGAGGGAAAGAAATAGTCCAATTTTATGTAGTGGCAAGTTTTCTGCAAGTTTGTTTTTGCAAGAAAAAAGAAGGAAAAAGGAAACAAAAAGAAAAGACTAGGAAAAAAGAAGCATTTATTACACTATAATGAGGTAAAACCAAGCTCACATACCAATGGGGGAGCTGACAATAATATATGGCTTTAATTAGAAATCAGGATTTGAGGAACAGCTTATTATGCTAATAGTTCCAAAGCTTCCCAGTAAAGAAGTGCCTATGGAGAGATTTGCTAATGACAAGGAGATCTCCATTTGTAATACAATCATGTAATTCTCTAGACAATAATTACACATTTCCTTGCATGTTTGTTATGAAACTCTGGACTTCAGATTCTGTGCTGTGTACTCCCAGTGGACTGAGAAAAAAAATATAATGACCTAAAACTTCTATTCCAAAAACCAGGGAAGTGAATTATTTTGCTGTCCTAAAGGGAATCTGCCATGCCATGGATCTGAATGGAAAAAGCACCAAAGTTTGATTCTGAGCTCAGTTAATTGGAAATAAAGCAGGACCCAGCTGCTGAAGTCAGTGGGATCTGGCCATATTGAAGCTGGAGTAAGTTCAAGGTCAGATCTGCAGTTTCAAGGCTAGCAGCGGCTGGTGGGCAGGATGTACCAACGAGGTGTTGGCTAATTAAACTCACAGTGACAGGATTCAGGGCCCAATGAAAGTCACTATGTGGCCTGCAAAAAGGATTTGGTGATTAGGAATAAATGCTTCTAGGGGTACCATGTTTTATCCAGGCTGGAGTCAAGCATGCTCCTAAGGTGAGAGGAGCAGAGGAGGAACTTCTCCCCCCGAGCACATGAGGCACTGGAGGTTGATGGGGAGAGGATAGAGGCACGAGTTCCCCTGCTGCTTTCACAGCAGGGTGAAACCCATCCACCAGCTCTCCTTTGTAACTATTCCTTACCAAAGGATAATCAGGAAAGACGTGTTAAGCCTTTTGCATTCAGCCCAAGCCCCTGCAAACAGTTGAGGAGCTGAATGACCAAGCTGCAAATCATCCACACACAGCAGTTAATTAACTGCAGGCTTTTCTCAGTCTGGTGCTTCTCTTCCACAAGCATTAAGCTAAATTTGGGCTGACCCAGGAATAACAGGCAAAAGATCTCAGATTTTCTTTTTTTTTTGGCAGATGCCTTCTAACTGTGCGCCTGAAAGTAGATGCTGGCAGACACTGCTGCAGGCAAACTGGAGGCATGAGGCCCTGCCTTCACATGTGCATCACACACTCAGGTCTCCATTCTCATCAGGACCTTCTTCCAGGGATTTCAAGTGTCCTACAAAGCCAGGTGTCCACTGGGAGGGCAGAAAAAAATTACAAAGCTCAGTCTTGTTCCCATTGCAGTTCATTGCATCTCTTTTTTCCATTACTGTACAGAAGTCCAAGGTGGGGTGGACCTTTATGACCATCATCTGGCTGCACCTGTTGGGGCTTGAAGGTGCCACTCAGGCTCCTCTTGGTTGACTCTTCAAACGCTTTATATGTGAAATGAGTAGGCTACTTCCAGAGACACAAAAATGTATGTTTGTGCATTTAAAGCCTGCCACATTCCTAACTGAGGTATTCTTGTTTTCTGTGGAACGATTGTCACAAAAAGGATATGGGCAAAACCCACAGGAATTTGATAAAACCCCCCTCTATTTCTACATGAACCATGCCTGGGGCAACAACCTTATAGCAGACTCTATGGCCTCACAGTAATTCTGGCTAATGGAAGTACTGCAGGCTCATCAGCTACCATGTGATTTCTCTTAAGACATGGAGACCCCACAGAATAACAACAAGCCAAGTTGCAGCAGGTTCCTTTACAATGGCTTGGAAGTGCATGAAACTGCTTCCCACGGACCACCCAAAGGAGCAGTGCAAAGGGGCAGGGCTGGTGTGTGAAGTCCACTGCAGCATAGCTGACCTTGGCTGGGTCTACTGTGCCCTGCCTGGCTTGCTGCCCAAGAGCCACTGCTCTTCCCCTTCCCTTGGGCTGCCACGATTTTTGTGTGACCCCCATGGGGAGCTGGTTCAAGGCACTGCTCTGCTGACAACCCCCTTTTCCAAACAGCGTGCTTCCCCCATCCCTCCCAGCTTCCACTTCTCCACGGTTTAAGGTCTTTCTGAACTAGAGGGTGTCTCCAGCCATCATTCGGAGACTCTGGCTAATCCCTTCGTTGAATCCATCAACAGTTTTTGACTCACCTATCTCAGGCCAGGCATGTATTGAGGGACTGCAATGCTGGAGCTGACGCTCCCCGAATCTGCTTTCTCTCTGGGTGGAGCTTTGCCCTACAGGCTACAGAAGTTGGGTGGTGACCTACTGCTACTCTTATCTACAAGATCCCAGCCACAACACTACAGTCTAGGCGGGACTATGTTTTGCAGCCGTAAATGTACAACAGGGTGCAGAGGACCATGGTGCATTTGAATTTTGCAGGCTTGGGTGTTTCTAGGGCTTTTCGTGCATTAACTTGTTCTCCCTGGGTTATCTCACATCCCTGCAGCTGACGTGAGCTGGCACACAGAGAGACCCGGGGGTTTTGGCCTTTTTGCACTAGTCTATTGTGTTATTCTGGTCCAAACTCTTGGCCTGAAACTACTCAGCCCCAGCTCTGCTCTCCATAAAATAAAGATAATTCTATGTGCAAATTGTTTTTTACTGTGAAAGGTCACCCAGAAGTATTACACTTGTGTCCATGGCTCTCACTTGGGCTTAACCACAGATAGGCTCTGGGCAATTCCCACCACCCATCTGATGTGTGCCAATCTGTGTTTGCCACCTGGCAGGGTAACCAGAAACCACAGCCTCCCAGGCATGTGGCATCTGGGGGCACGTTGCTTGCTCTCATCTCCCCCTCCCAAAGAGGGAAAAATTATTTCCTAGCTTCCAACTGGATAAAGAAACCTCCAAGGAACAGCACAAAAATTAGTTGAATAAACTGTTTTGAATGCAGTCAGAGACATTCATGAAACAGGGAAGAAAACTATTACCAAGTCTTCCCTGAGAGCAACAAAATCAGGAGGCTGAAGGCAGCATCCCTGATTCTCAGGATTAGTATGTGGAGAGGAACCAAAAAAAAGTTGGCTGACAAAATAACTCCTAATAAACCCTCCAAACCCTGCACCACTCCACACCAGTACCACAGGACTGACAGAGGAATAATCACACATCAACCCCCTCACTGTTGAACTGGATGACCCGTACCTGGCACCCACTTTTGCTCTTTTCTAATGTGCATGTTGTGTAATGTCCTGCTTCTGTAAAGTCCAGGTCAGCGTCTGGCTCCTACAACAGTGACTCTGAACAAATGCTTTCACAAGAGTAAAAGAAATACTTTCAGGATGGAAAGTTGAAGCTGATTTTCATCATCTTGTGTAGTTTGGACAGCAGCATAATGATGAAATTTGGAAGGTTTTCAGGCTTCTTCAATAAAGGTGCTCTTCCTACCCACATAATATAGAAAGAGTGCCCAGGAAGTGGACTAAATTATGTGATAATGTTATGTGGGAGACCACAAAGTGCACTATTTCAGGATATGAAAACAAACCCCTCAAACCAAAGATCACGTCCCTACAAGCCAAGTATGTCCTGTAGTCCACTATACACAAAGAGGACAGGTAGTGGGAGAGTTTGAAGATGAAAATAATGCTCTTTCAAGACTGTAGCACAGAAATATGAAATGAAAACCGAAAGTCCAAACAAATTAACATTTCAACCAGAAAATTAGGCATTAAAATTCTTTATAGCTTTCTTGTCTGCACATTTCTTACCATCAAACATCTGCAGGGTATTTAGTGACTACAGGATGGAGTAAGCAAACATTAAATAATGAATGTATTTTATTTTGAAGTACAGTCTCACAGGTGGATGACAGAGAGAGCATAGCTGGTAGGAGACAGCTGGAGTGACAAGAGACAAGAACTCTCCAGCACATGTGTACTCTCAGAATACAGCTTTGCAAGAACTACTGACAGATGAGACCGACAGATGAGACCCATCGCACCCTGCTCCCTGGAAAAGCCCTGGGAATACTCCAAGATGACATGTTGCAACAAACATTCGAGCTTGCCCGCGTGATTCATTCACTAATCTACAAATTTCTTAAATATTGCTGAGAAAATGACAATGCTGAAATATTGCTGCTGAAAACTGGTCTGTCAGCTACTTGTGGTGGAATCAAATTTTGTTGTGGAGAAGAAAGAAGCCTCCCTCCTGGCATCTCAAGGGCTATTGTGTATGGACTCCAGATCCTGGTCAAAGGTGGTGTATGTGTATGAGCTCTGAAGTTTTGGTTCATTTCTCATTAATGAAATGACATCATCAGGGGAGCATATAAAGGATACTGATGAGCCCTTTCAAAGACAACTGGGAAAGGGGCTGGTGCCTGAGTCCTTTGCATAGGTGGGAAAGAGGCTGAGTGCTGAGATTGCTTAGGTGCCAGGCAGATGGCAAAGCTAAAGTCTTAACAAAGTAGATGAGCTAGTATACATAGCTCACAGCCCTTACTAGAATAGAATAGAACAGAATAGAATAAGCAAAAAATCTTTTTATGGGGACCTTTAGCTCAATAAATTTAACGTTAGGGTCTTTCAGTTCCACTTTTCCCTCAAAAGCATTTTTCAGTTCAGTTACATTTGATAACTTATAAACAATCAATATGTATACTAATTCAGGAAGTATCACACAGGTGCATAAGCATGATTTGATAGAGTAAGTTAGAATTATATGGATATATACAATGATATATCTTGAGTGTACAAGGACCCTTTCAGTTTTCTGTAGTAAAAGATATAAAATAAGATACAAATATTGAATAGGGAGTTTTTTCACTCCACTGATTGCATTCAAGTGGGGAAGAAGCTGACCCTAGGGACTCTACCAAATCTAAGGTGTCTATGCGAGCTCGGTTTCCCCACACCGTGGACCTGTAGCTGGTGGAGGAGATTTCCTTTACTCCTCCTAGGCTCCTGTTTCCACAACACCCTTCCCTCAAGGCCCAGGAGATGGCATCAGCACATAACAACTTTCTTTGATCTTTTTCTTATCGGAGCCTTTTAATATTTTCTCCATTTCAGAGGTTGTATTGCTGTACTAATTCACCTTATTCATTTCAATCAAGCAATTAATTTTAATATTCCAGGTTATTATACAGCATGTGTAATTATACAGCATGTGTAATTATACAGTATGTGTAATTATGGTCAGTGTTCTTACCCTCCTTGTGCTTGGAAGCTAATTTCATTCTTCAGTGTAACAAAAATTTAGAGAAAACAATAAAAACCAGTAGTTTCTCTAAACGGAGTAGGTTTCATACATATATTCTTTTTTATATCTAATATTTTTCATCTAACAGTTTTGAAGGTGGACAACAGAACAAGAGATGCAGCAATTAAAGAACAAGACAGATGATCACATATAGAAAAATGCATATCTGAATCATAAGATTAATAAATACACTGGGTTGGTGCTTAGTGTCTTGAAGTTAATCAGAAAATTTGTTTTCTAGAACTTTGCATTTTCTGGTATGAATTTATTTTCTTTCAACCTCATCTTCGGTCCTTAGTTCAGTTGTAAGGTGTAATCTAATCTGCTCAGCAAAAAGGGATGGTTCTGTGTTTGTCAGCCTCTGACATTTCCACCTCAGCAGGGAGAAATGACAGCTGACTGCAAAGAGTTGCTGAAGGATCTCATGATCCTCAGTGATTAAGTCAGAAGATGACAGGTGAAATACAATGTCAATAATTGCAAAGCAAGGCACAGTTGTTTACAAAAGCTTACTCTGAGCTAGCTATTACTGCTCACGAAAGAGATCTTGGGGTGACTCTGGGGAGTCCTCTGCAAATGCTAGCCCAGTGTTCATAGATGTCTCAGAGTCTTTAGGTGGTGTTAAGATGAAGTGATGAAGAGGACACAAGACATGCTTGTGCAGCTCTATAATCCACCACGTGCCTGCACCTTGAGCATGTGTGCAGTTCTGATCCCTATGCCAGAAAGGCAGGAACAGATTTGAGAAGACCCAGAGAAAGGCAACAAGAGGGACCGACACCTGGACTGGCATCCACATTAGACAAAATAGGCTGTACGCATTCAGTCTGGAACAGAGATATGTGAGCCTCTATTAAAGGTATATAAATGCAAGAATGGCATGGGAATATCCATGCAATGACTATCCACTGTCTCTCACAATCTGAAAATGGGCAGCTAGCAAACAGGATGATGTGAAAGCAGATATAAAACAGACTAAATGTATTTGTTTGGATTTTTTTCATTCAAAGTATGACTAAATTGCTCAACTCTCGGCCACGATGTACTTGGTGTCTGAAAGTATCAGTGAATTCAATCTGTGGTTAAAGAAGTTTACGGAGGAAGTCCAAGAAGAGTTAAGCACAAAGATGCACAGAAAGCCCTCAGGCAGGTGAGTCCTAAGCTGTGGTCACTGGGACATACACCAAGTAGAGGAATAAACTTGTCTTTTCCTTTATTACACTTTGTTCTCAAGTGCATTGTACTGGACACATTTAGAGACAGGTAGTGGGTAGGTGGACCTTTGGGTTGACACAGTATGTTGACTTCTCTATCAAGTCTCCATACCATGACACAGTGGCATAAGTGAGCTGAGATCCTCGATGGAGGAGATGACTTAGGTGCATTGGCTGTGAGCATGACCGAAGAGCTGCCCAGTCCCTCTGCTGTGTGCCACCACCTACTTTTTGGAGGGATCTTCCATTGCTGCGTAAGTCCCTACGCATTTCAGCTGGCCAGAGCTCCTTCCACTGTGTCGTTCACCCACGCCTGCCCCAGTCCACACATGCATCCTGCTCTGCTGGAGACCCTCACTGCAAAAGCCTCCAAGACATCCCTCTGCCTCCTGCTCTCACAGGCCTTCAGCCCTTCATGGTGGTATAGTTTTTGATTCCTGCAGAATATTGCAATGGAGAGTTTTCAGTTTTCATTTTTAAACTGTTGTCTTCTACACTGCAGAGAATGTAACACGGTTTATAATATAACATAATATACTGTAATTGATTATGCAATTGAAGAATCAAAATCACACTACATTGTGCCAAAATTAAATGCTTTCAGTGGCTGCTTGTAATTTTCCCCTCAAGAATTATCCATGAAGAATACATAAATGTTTGGTTTCTCATTCCTATTGGGACTATATTTCAAAATCTCTAAAAATCTTTGTGCTAAAAACCACTTCCTCTCTTCTACACTACCCTGGTTAGCAGAGCCCTATTAAACCCACATGGAGCAGAGCTTTGTCCTTGGCAGGAAAAAGGATCAGATATTGCCTGAAGCTCACTAGGGATTTAATTCTTGTTATTAATTTTATATAGAAGCTGTCCAGATACTACAAAGAAAGGGCAGGAGCATGAAACCTGCAAATAGATCATGAGCAAAAATTTATTAGCAGTAACATATGTTGCAAAGGGAGAAGTGGGTTTGATTCATTTGGTTTTTGATTCCGCCTGGTATTTCTTTTAGTCTTTGACACAAGGAAAAGAAAAGACAAATAATTGAGATGTGGATCATCCATGCCTCGCTGTATGTTGTGCCATTAGCAAGACATTATTATTGGTTTAGAAGTATGAGATATTTTTGTCTCAGGTAATTTTTTTCCCGGTAACAGTCAGGTTTGTAGCCTTCAATGATGAGCCGGGCCAACTTCAGTGAGTGTGGTCATGTGTGATTCACCCAAGGGGGGTCCTCACAGATGTCCAACAGGGTGCGTGCAAGAAGTAGGCGTACTGAATTAAAAGCAAGAAATAAATTGAAAGTAGAATTAAAAGCAAGCAAACACATTAAAATGCCCATGGGGACAGCATCTTGCCATGAAAGCCTTATTCCTTTGTATCGTTTGTAGAGGTTTTCTTCTGGAGGAGTTTGTTTGTATCTGGGGGTACACAGCAATATTTTTGTACTGGAGATGTAATGTATGGTGGAAGATCTTCCCATGGAGGAAAGTCCATAAGGAACAATGCTCCGGCCTTGGACCCACATCCTTTCTTCTGGAAAACTTCTGTAACAAGATATCTGTGCAGAGCACTTCCTGAGCATCATGTCCTATGCTCTGCCTGGGCTTTGCACCCATACGGTCTCAGAGAAGCACAGCTGCAAGTGCATCAAAACCTTGTCTTTGACATTGCCACATATGACTCGTTATTGCTCTGTAAGTGAGAACTAAGGTCTTGTAAGGATGCTAGTGTCTCCTCAACACACTGCAGAGCTCTGGGCTCTGCTACCTCTGATGAGAACAGCTTAAACCAAAGTAAGACACAGGATTGGCTACTGGAGCCTGTGAACATTGTCTGCATGTTCAGCCCTAATGCAAAGGCACCTGGTCCTTTAGCCCAAAGGTGGCAAGACACCAGCATCAACAGCTGAACCTGCCTTTGGGAGGAAACAACTCACAGATGAACAGGATTTTCCATGGGCAATGGAGCAAGAGTTGTGTCCTAGATTGCCATCTGCCTTCCTGGTCCCCTCATCTTCCCACCCATCTGACGGTGGAAGCAGGAAGCTCTGAGCACTGCCCAGACTCCCAAGGATTCGGGGCACCACAATGTGCCTAGGACATATCTGGGGGTGTCACCCCTAACCAGGTCCCCTGCCCATGTGTATTGGTGGCATGTGTATGGCCAAGTCATGGAGTATAATGACTGTGTCCTTGCATAGACCTGATTCTCTGGCCAGATCCCAACAAGATGGCACACTGCTTACTCCGTAGGTCCAGTGGTAGGTATGGAGGATGAGGTGTAGAGATTTTCTGGCCCACCTGCAGCTCCAGAGGAGAGTTACGTGCTCCATGTGGAGTCCTCACGGACAAGTCACAATTACCCTGGGACTGGTGAAAACATCTTCACACCTCTTCCCCAACAGTTTGCTTGCAGGATCAGTCTCTGGTCAAGTATAAGCATTTTGAAAACTGAGCCAGAAGATAATTTTAATGACTGGGGTTTTCTTTTGAGTGTGTGGGGTTTTTGTCTTTGTTAGAGTAGCAACAGCTAATAGCAAGTTTACATGAATGATTCGTGGTTTTCAATATAATTAAACGATACATGGAATCTTACAGGAGTATTGTGAAACAAATTAAACCATGATTGCTCTTCCAATTCACACCTAATGATTCATTAGTTATTATCAAAACAAGTGCAGTGAGCATGGGGCTACATTCCTAAAGTAAATCGATTTTGATGGCTTTAATTTGGTTTTTGCATGCACATGAAAGTTGCTCAATAGAAAGACTCATAAGTAGGTGTAATGGTGATGTGTCCATGGATGCCCCAAATCTTGTACCTTTTCTTGCACATGTGCAATGTGGACAAAAAATAATACTGTCTTCAGGTGGTTTTGCATCTTATAGAAGTGGCACAGATTCTGTGGTGTTATGGGTTTGTGTGGCGCGGTTTTCCTTGGTGGCAGGGGAGGGGGGCTACAGAGGCGGCCCCTTTAAGAAGCTGCTGGAAGGTCCCCTGGCGCCAAAATGTCGGACCCGCCTCTAGGAGGGGAGTGACGGTGGTAGCGCCTCTGGGAGAACAGATTTAAGAAGGGGAACCGG
>VYZV01011943.1:269655-325887 GCA_013401275.1 Pandion haliaetus
CGCTGGAGCAGTGTGTGACTGGAGAGCAGCCCGCGGAAAGGACCCGCGCCAGGGAAGTTTGTGAGGAACTGCAGCCCGCGGAAAGGACCCACGTTGGAGAAGTTGGTGAAGGACTGTCTCCCGTGGGAGGGACCCCACGGTGGAGCAGGGGACGAGTGAGGAATCTTCCCCCTGAGGAAAGGAGCGGCAGAGACGATGTGTGGCGAGCTGACTCAACCCCCATCCCCTGTTCCCCTGCGCCGCCGGGGGGAGGAGGTAGAAAGCACTGGGAATGGAGCTGAGCCGGGAAGGCGGGAGGGGTGGGGGGAGGTGTTCTGATGTTTGGTTTCCCTTCCCAATACTCTTGTGTTTTGTTTTTTATTTGATTTGTAGTAAATGAAATTGATTTTGTTTCTTGCCCAAGTTGAGCCTGTCTTTTGCCCGTGACCATGAGTGGGGAGTGATCCCTCCCAGTCCTTGTCTTGACCCACAAGCCTGCCTTTGTATTTTCTCCTCATCCCAATGTGGCCAGGGGCGGGGGTGGGGAGTGAGTGAGCGGCTTCGTGGTGCTTTGTCACCGGCTGAGCTGAAACCATGACATGTGGGATAACAGAGAATTGGGTCTGAGGATCCCAATAGCAAAAAGATGCAATACAGAATGAATTATTCAAACCCACAGGGACTGGTACAAATATATATTTTGGAAATGCGAGCTTTTTGCCAGGCCTGGATTTACAGGGAGGGCTGATTTTCTGTGTGTGCTTGGTGCAGTATGTGGGATGATGGCAGCTGCCTACCTTCAGATCAGGGCTGTGTCCACAACAGCTTTGATCCTTTTGTTGAGTCACTTTTTGCTCTGATAGTTTCTGCCTTTCACTGACACTCAAGCTCATCAGGGATGGTAAAAGACTCACCGTCCAAGCCTTAAGCATGTCCATATTTCTGCAGCAGATGGTCTACAGAGTCCTATGGGGTTGGGCAGGCCTGTCCAACCTGTGGTAACAGCTCAACTCCCCTTCTTCCACAGAGTCTCCCCTCCTTTTGCTAACAACTTTAAATTTCTGACAGCCATCCCTCTCCCAAAGTTTGATTCTTCCCGTATTTCAAAGCAGAAGCCTTTTGCCCAACGTCAACCTTGACTTTTGCTCAATGACTCCAAGTGCAACATCAGCTGTACTCTGCCATAGAGCTGCCTGCACTGGACACTACAGCGCCTGTGTGCACACTTAATAATGTAATTGCAAGAGCTGCAAAATGTGCATGTGTGTACGTGCATGATCTGCTTTTCCTTTGGGGAAGAGGGGCTCTCCATCTGTCTAGGAAGCAGCTTCAGTTGTATGGAGGCAGCTCCTTAGAAGCGCAGAATTAGAACATGTAATTAATAATCCCTTGCCAGGGTGATGCCCTTGCACAAAAACTAATAAAAACTAATCCAGAGCATGTTTCTGCCTTCTTGCAACTTTTAATCTCCCACATATGCCTCTGGGAACGTTTCTATGGTTACCTCCTAGAATATCAGTTTGCCAACATCAGATCATTTCCATCTTGGAACCTAAATTCAAGCTAGTTTTTTAGCTGTGCTGAACTTTAGTACTGATTTTTAGACTGCTGAAGAGCTGCAGGTGTAAAGCTTGGTATAAATACAGCACCATTTTTGTAGTGTTTGTCACAACTTTGATAGCGATGCAGAGCAGAGTCTCAGCAAGGCAAAGACAAAATATCAAGGTTTTCCTGTCCAGAAATTGTGGTGTCATGTGGCAGCTCACAAAGATACTCTAGACATGACCACAGCAAAAAAGACTCACAATCATTTAATTAGGTTATCTCCAATTGCAGGCTCTGGAATCACTGTCAGGAAGGTGAGCAGAACAACTTTTTTAGTATTGAATGCAGTAAGACTGATTATTTGCAGCCAGTAACTATGCATGCTCCTACAAGGGGTATGCCATTTGCAAATGTGACAGTGGATCAGATGTGTATCACTTCTCAAAATCCTTTGATGATAAGAAGTGGGAATTTTGATGCTGCCTCGGTTACTGTATTTCTGCATTCAGCAGCTAATCATAATAACACATTTCCTAAGCCAAAACTTTTCCTGACCTGAGTTTGAATGCATGTGCAGCACTGAAATATATCCCTTTAAGTGCAGTTTCTATTACTGAGTTGTATTAGAAATATGCTGTGAATATGAGAAAGAATGTGAAACCTTGTTGTCAGCTGTAAGCTGAACAATCACTTCTTTTTCTTTTCAAACCAGGGAGGTCATGTTGCTGATAGTCACAAAAATAAGCCTTTTTGAGTCAGCAGCTTTGCCTGATCTGTCAAAAATGTCACAACTTGCTTGTAAATATTTCAAAAGCCAGAAGTCTTTGTTTCAAAAGCCAATTATGTTGGCTGACTGACAACAATGTACTTATCACAGCATCCAAAACACCTGGCCACTTAAAAGTAACAAAGTGAATGGTTAGGGGCATCATAAATCTTGCAGTGCCCACATAACAAACAAAATTATTCTTATTAAGCACAAAATTTTATCATACTACAAGGACCCTAATTCTGACCCAAATGGAATATTATTGTTCCACCAACAAATTCAAAATGCAAACACAACACAAAGTCATTTTACAACAGGGACATAAAATTATAGATATGTAGTTTCATGACATATCCACATAGCAGTGACAGGATTCCTGGTTCCAGTGCAAAACAAAATAAAAACCAGTTTGAGGCACGGAGCAGATTTCTGAATATGGCTAGAGAAAATTCTTTAAGACGTTACAACTAACTCTGAAACTCAGAGTCATTGAAACACTTCAGTAAAAAGCAAATAGAGTAAAGAGTTAATGCATGCCTAGAGGTCTCCCTGGGTGTAAGGCTGACTAATCATGTCGCTAAAGGCATAAATTCTTGCTTTAGCTTGACATTCACAAGTGATCTAGGACCCTGCTAGGAAACCCAAAGGATTAAAAAGGGAGATCTGCAGAGAAGATCCCAAAAGAGGAGTTACCAGGCCTGATCCCATATTCCCAAAGAAAAAGAGTTCAAGTGCTGGACTAAAGTTTTTTAAAGAGAGCTACAGAACTTTACCTAAATCCCTTTCCAGAATTGAGGTGAAGGCTGAAGCACCCTGTACGCACCAAGGGGGGCTGCCCACGCAGTCCAGGAGAAAAGCGCAACTGCAGAAAGCCTCTTTACAACCACTGCAAGGACACATTGAGGTCCATCACATAGTGGTGTCAAAAGGCAGTTCTGTGGGCTAAACATGGAGATCATTCAAGTGTAGAGGAAGGGGGAGGGTGTTCGTAATCACGAAGCAAAAAATGGAATAACAAGGAGGTGTGGGGAGGCTGTGAAACCTCTCAGAGTCACAGGTGGTGCTTGGTGTGTGCAAGCCTAGCTGAGCACAGGTGCTGCCCAGAGCTCTGCATGCAGATGTGCTGCCTGGTGTTCTCCCGCTACACCTCTGGTGTCAACTGCAGGATGGGGCAGAAGGAGGGATCTGAAAGACATTTGGCTACTGGCAAAAGAGAGAAAAGCAAACAAATCAGCATGTCGGCAACGTGTTCAGTTGGAGGGCAGTGAGTAAAAAGGCAAGTCTGGGGCACTTTGCTCTGGAAAGGGGGAGCATGGCTGTCGCGGAGGAGAATCACTGTCAAAGGTATTAGCAAAAGTGATTTTAACATGAATTTGTAAAAGTGCGACTTAACAGAGTTCAATGGCAAGGTTCACTCTACTACTTATTACATTGAAAAAACATAAAAAGGGAACTTGAGTTAGAATGATGTGTAAATCAGAGATGCAAAAAGGTAAGGGAGACCCTCCCTTTGAGTCAGGAGGTTCAGAGGGACCCCCCTTGCTTTCTAAACTCCTTCTCAGAGAGGAGTCTAGGTGTGGCTGGATCCAGACTTAGTCCCAGACTTTGTCAACAGCTTATGGCTAATGGAATTAGCTACATGTATTTCATTAGACATTCATTCAGCATGCTATCAGTCACTTACCGAGGGTCTGTTGCAAGTAAGGGGTCTCTCTGCCTTGGGTAAGGAAGGATCTTTTAGACTCAGGTAAGGAATCTCTAACCTTGATGTTAAAGAAGTGCCTTCCATCCGGATGTCCAGTGTTAGTTTGCCCTGAAATTCAAACCCTAGGTTTCCCAAAGCAGAGCCTCAGGCATTGAATCTTATAAAAAGAAATAAATTTAATAGAGTGGTACAACAGCAGGATCAGCTTGAGCTGGATGCCTCTGGAGAGGGACACTGAACAAAGAAATCCCCGGGCAATAACACCCTTATAGACTGTTCAACCACACCTCACACACTCTTCACACTCCCTTCATGCGCCTTCCACGTGCCCTTTGGTCCAACGGTGATTCTAGTCTGAGATCCTCTGACTCCTTATTGGATTCCTTCACTGTCTCCAGACAGGCCATTGCAGCTGCTGTTGATGGCTGTAGCCTCCTTATCTTCTGGTTTGCGCTGGCTCTGGGGGCCCTGTTTTGCTTAAGTAGGTACACGTTCAGTCACAATGGCCTCTGAGGATGATGGAAGAGCTAAGAAAGAGAAGGTCCTTTCTCACTTGTCCAGGAGAAAGGAGGGCAGTGGGTGCCCCCCAACGTGTGTGCGGGGTGATGCGAGCTCCATCAGTGGTGCAGCAGGTCACAGGTAATGCCAATGTTTGGGGTGGGGGTGAATGCCCGAGTCTCGTGGTGCTCACTGGAATGATGCAATGACTGGGCAGCTCCACAGCCTGTACAGAGCAAGCTGGTCATGGCCGAGATGGCCAGAGCCATAAGTCTCTACCCATGCCTGAGCAAAAGCTCTCATGTCTGAACAGATGCTCACAGTGGGCTCACCAAGACCTCAACACCAACACTGAGAAAACCACATCATATGGTCTGAGCACACTTCAAGCCAGAGAATTACACATCCAAGCCTGTAATTGCCTTGTTAACCAATTAGCAAAACCCAAATGATTTCCCTGTGTCAAAGACAAATCCTTGCATGTATCCTCCTCCTCCGGTTCCCATCACAGCAAGGCTCTGGCAGGGCTGGTGAGATCCTGCCCGGAGCTGGCACAGGCACAGGAGCACTCTGGGCATGCTTTGGTGTGCATGCTGCCCTGGTCCCAGTGGCAGAGAGATTTGTCTGGGCATGATGCTGAGCAACTCAGCAGCACACCTGAGACAGGCAGGTCACACAGATGATGCTCGTCTGCACCCTGCACCCTACACCCCCCTTATAGCTCAGTGGGTAGACCACCAAGGTAGGATTGAAAAGGACTTTCTCCTACTGTATCCTATTATTTCACCCAGGTGCAGTTGCTTTTTCTCAGAGAGGAGGGTAGGTGATCCAAATGGTCCCTCCAAGTCATAGAATTGGTACAACACTCTCTTGCTTGTTCCTCAGTGGATTGAGTTAAAATAGGGGTACCTGTAGAGTGGTCAGTGTTTGCAGTGATCTCACATCTCCCAGGGGATGGCGAATTGCTTAAGACTGGGTGGCAAGTGACGTAAGCGTGAGCTCAATGTTTGTTTTCAGGGAAAGGAAGAAGAGGCAATGTCCCCTTTTCCTGCTGGTGGAGACAAGCAACACCTGGGGATGTAAAACCAAAACGGCAAATAAAATAAATCTAAATATCTCAACATGACATAATCTTTGATTCAGCTACATTGCACTCTATCATGCAAGGTGCTGTGGGACTCTGTGATGGATATACCATGCTCATCTCCTGCATTGCTGAACTCCCTGCAGCACAGCAAGGTGCAGGAGGACTGGCTCAGGGACAAGGGTTTGTGGTGAGTGGCGGCCATTGCCACCCTCCAAGGAGATACAGATGCTCCAGAGCCCTCTGCTCTCCAGACCCACCACCAGGGTCCTGTTCCATGTGTGGGGTCCTGGCCAGCCTCTGCTCAGGCTCTCTTGCTTTCACCCCCACACAAATGCCCTGCTTGGACCCATCTCTTCTTGCTTTCTTTCTGGCATCATCAGACATGGCAGGAGCAAAACAGGACTTTGCTACTGTCCCAGGACTTGGTGCCAAGGGACACCCTGCGTGAAGTGTGTCCCTAGTCCAGATCCCCGTCTCCTTCTTGACCATCCATTGTCTGTGCATTGCTGCAGACTGACATAATGTGTTAAACCACAGTGCCCCTCAGATATGGCTTGTTTGGAAGGAAGATAACTGGGGAGGCCAGTTGTCTTGTCAGAGGGTCTCCACAGTGTACTTGCTCTCTGCGTGCTCTCATTCCCACAGGAACATGTTTTTTTTCCTAAGGTAAAGACTTGCCAATTGATCTTAAAAAGCCAAACATCTTCCTGGCCATGTTTGTGCACCCATAACCTCCTTCACGTGGACCAGCTTCGTAACTACATTACCTAATAAAACCTGAATGATCCATAAGGAGATTTCTCCTCTAACTAATTTCATGCACAGTCTGAAAACTAGTTATGATTGTATTTATGGTCTTATTAGATGTGTGTGCCCTTTCCAGCATAGCTGGGAAAGGAACCATTTGTCTGAACTAAAGGGTAGGAAGTCAGATAGGGCTGTCTGCAGCCATCAGACACACAGACCATTGCTCTGTCTCAGGAGTCAAGGGAGATTTAAGGCAATTCTCTGCTTTTGATGCTGCCAGAAAACATTGGGAAGGCTTTTTTTTCTTTTCCTAATCCGTGAAAGGGTGAGAAACCATTAGGTGGTGCAGAAAAGCAAGGAGGACACAAGCATTAGGTCTGTCTGTGCTGGCAAAGAGGCTCTACCTTGACACTGGGATGAAGACCACTAAGACATGTCTTTGTCAGAGGCAGGGAGTGCAGCCAAAGGCTCATCCCAAGCATTTGAACTGAACGACGTTTTTGAGATTTGATTCCCACAACATTTTCCTTCTCATTAGTGCTTGATTTGTCATTTTGTGTTACTAACAAGTATCTTAACTGTAAAACTGAAAAAAAAAAAAATCTTCTGCAGATCTATTTAATAAGACATGGGCACAAATGGCATTACAAGATAATTCTTTAATATGTGAAAATTAAATCTGATGGAGAATTTATGCAATTGAATCACTTATTTATTTAGATGTTCAAAGCACCTATCCATAACAGTGAGTAAATTAAAAATACACAAGCAGGGATAATCCCACAGGATCAAGCCAGTATTAATCTCTCAGCCTTTTGCTGGAGACAGGCTGTCTGAAAGATTTTTTTTCCTTTCTCAAGTGTTCTGGCTCTGTTTGATCCCCATTTTGTGTGAGGCAAACATTTTGTATTTCTAATAAGTCCCTGTTATTAAACCACAATCAGTTTGTTGTAAAACTCAGCCCTTGGAACTACACAATGAGATTTGGTTTCCTCCTCTGGCCGTGGTGTACCAGGGACGTCTCTGGGGAGTGAAAGCAAATGTGAAGTTTTTAAATAGAAGGGCTTCTCTCTTTCCTTGCCATTTCAATGGCTACTTGAAGGCAAAGGAAAGAGTTTCAGGCTCCGTGCCTATAGGAACCCAGCCCTTTTGCTTATTTCCCGTAAAAGTAAGGTGAATTAAATATGATTAATTCCACTTTTTTTATTATTCCTGCACTGATGCCACTTAATTATCTTAGCTAGGTAGGCAAGCAGCCCATTCCAGAGAATGAGGAAGGGAAAGGCCCAATGAAGAGGTTTTAAATGCCACCTGTAGGCAAATTGAAAATTTTCCCTCAAAGTGCTAATCTTTTCTTTATTGCCTTAATGACAGTATACTTGTTGTTCGCAGCAAATACTGCTACATTTATTTAAAATCCAAGTATATAAACCCCCTGAAATGCTTCTGGTAAAAAAACCCAAATATTTTATTCATTCTGAAATGCTCCCTGGGTGTTGCAGAGCCTATAATTAAGGTGTTGCTACTTGTGGCTGCAGGGTTTGCTGCCCCTGTGCTTCCCGCAGCATTCACAACTCCTTTAAAAAAGGAAAAAAAGTGTGGAGAGATTTGCTGTTAGCCTAACAGGAGTCACCCAACAGATACTTAATATTTTTGCAGAATCAACAGTTAGCGGCTGTGGAAGAGGCAAGGGAGCCAAGGTCCCATTAATGACTGATGCGATCAGAGCAGAATTCAGGTTGGAGGGGTCCTTGGGAGGTCTCTAGACCAACCTCCTGCTCACAGCAGGATCAGCTTGAGGTCAGACAAGGTTGCTCAGGGCTTTTAGTCAATCTGGTCTTGAAACCTCCAAGGTCAGAGACTGCACAACCTCAGACAGACATCTGCCCCACATGGGGACACATCAGTATTGATGTCTTAATACGGAGCCAAAATCCACCCTCAGCTCCATGCAGCAGGCTTTCACTGGGGCTTTTCTCTCTGTCTTGTACTGGCAAGGGGTACACATATCCCTGGGTATAGTCAGGTCCTGCTTGAAAGCTTTGCTCTCTTAAAGGCTCCACAAAGACCCAAAATAATCAGGCTCTGTATAAGTGGCTCTTAATTCAATTATTTAATATAATTGATTTAATTAAAAGCACAGACTAGATGAGATTATTGCTCTCAGAAGTAAGAGTTAGGACTTATACTGCTGAAAATTTGGGCATTGGCAGCAGTTTTTTTGAGCTTTTTCCCCTGCATCCCCTTTTACTGTCAGGGAAGAGGAACAGAAACTCCAGAACAGAAATTACCTATCTGGTCCTTGCCCGGGGTCCTGATGCAGTGCACCAAGCCATCCATGCTCTTGAGGGCACAGAAGCATTGATGATGCTCAGCCCTAAACACCTTTGCTCTCCTTATTCACTCTGGCTTTGTGCGAAGAGCAATCTCCCATCACCCATCTCACAGAAAGCAGCTCTGGTCAGGCTGCAGTGGTGTGCAGGTTGCAGGGGGTGTCTGGCAATGCAGATCATCCAGATGCTTCAGGGGCACATCAGGAGCTGAAGCTCTCACTGAGGTTTATGGGCAACATCTCTTGGGCAGCAGGGAGTTGCACCATCACAGAACATCTAGTTGACAGTCATCCAGGGGCTTCCACAAACTGTTGGTACCACCACGGGGTATAAACAGACTCACCCTGTGTCATCCCAAGCACTGCAGCTTTGGCCACAGTGTCTTAGAGGAGCCACCATCTCTGGTGAGGCAGTCACCCCTCCAGGATGGGAAATAGCATCCCCTGTGGCTCTCATGGTCAGATGATGCTGGACTGGGACATGAATCCCTTCTCTGCCACCCACCTTGGTGCCCAGCACATTGAAAGCTTGGGTGCATCATCTTCCCAGGCTGGGGCTGGTCTCTGGAGCACCACACATTGCCTTGTAGGTGCAGGATGTACCCACGACCTCAGATGGCCTGTTTGTGGGCTGGCAGGGATCCTGAAAACAGTTTCTGCTATAGACACCAGGCCAAGTGTTCACATAGGACCTTTCTCATTCTCTGGTCTCCGCCATGAACCCAGGATCCCTGCAATCTCAGAGCTGGAGCACATCTTCTAGCTCTCCTAGCCATCAGGACCTCTTCCTGGATATTCAGGCAGTTTGGGTGCCTGCCTTCCTAGAGTTAGGTCTAAGCCTCCTAATACATTTTTCCCCAAGGAGAACAAAGTGATGTAGGGCTCAGGGGATCACAACTTGTGAACACGTCATCCCCTTGCTCTCCCCTGCGTGGTGGAGCCATTATAACACTCAGCTCCTGATAACTCATCCTGACAAAATAGGGAAGGTTTTTGGTTTAATTGCAGTTGTTAATTAATTTTATCACTGCAGAATCTGCAGCCTGATGGGAAAAGGGAAATTACATTTAATGAATGGCTCCCATCTCTCAGCACCTGGTGGACAGTTTAGCAGGCTAAGGCATTTACACTCCTGTCCTTGGCCAGAACTGCCTGCCACACTCCCCAGCTTCTCTTCTCTGAAAGCCTCTCCAAGCTGGGCAAGCTCAGGATGCAAAATGATCCTCCTTCCCCTGCCCTCCTTGCTCTGGGTCTCTGCAATGGCAACAGAAGGCAGGTAGTGACCAAACCTGTGGGTAAAGGTGTTTGGCAAAGTGGCTGTGCAGTAGGATCAAGACTGCAAGCTTCTTGTGAAGGACCCCTGGAGGTCCTGCTGTAAAGGAAAAGAGAGATGGATTCAAGCTCTGCTTCTCTGTGGGCAATAAAACTGAACAGTTGGTGCTGCTTGTGGGAGGTTGCATCCTCACGGTGAGTGAAGGTACCACCCTTCCTAGGAGAGCAGAAGAAAGTCTTGGTTCCCACAATAACGAGCAGCAACAAGTCCCCTGCACACAGGGAGCTGGTGTGGGGGAACTGGAGATCCTACAGGAATGACTGTTTCCATCACAGCCTGCCTCAGTGCCATGCAGATGTGAGAACAAAGTGCAGAGAGGCCAACTTCATCATTCTTGTTGCCCCCCCCCGCCCCCCGCCCAGTCCAGTCAGCTTCCTGTCCTCTTTACTAACCAAAGCAATTGGGTTCCACCAATCTAGTCCTTGCTTTTCCTCTTTGCTGCAATAGTGCAAGGTTTACCAGCCACCATTTCAATTGCCTTATAATGTCTCATTAGTTCTGTTACCCTCTGCTCATCCTTCTGGCTCCGATAACCCCCTCCTTGCAACATCCGTTGTTTCCCATTAATCCTTGTTTACTAGAAATGTACATATTTATTGCTTTCTATCTTGTTTAATCTATCAGATCTTACAGTCCCTATTCATTGTTGCTCCTTTCCTCCTAACTCCCACCCATTTATCTTCCTCTGTTATTGCGTCTGCTCGAGTACAATTTGATTATCTCCTGCCAGTTCTTGTGCCAGCCCCATGTTCTGTGCTGTGACTCAGTTCTGCAGAACAGTTGGTCTCCCAAAATCATCATTACCTGAGTTATAGTGGAGACAGGAAGAGATTCCCTCCACAGATCTGGTGTCCTCTCTTCCCTACTTAGTGGGTAAATGGGATTAACATTTAATGGGTTGTCTGTCTTTTGGGGGCCTAAAAAAATCCTGTTTTTTTTCCACAACTCCATGCACCCAATAGGCAAATAGCCACGAGAGGTCCATATAGCTTGGTACCTCTGACAGTAACCTCCCGCGCAGATCTTTAGAGAAAAGTTTTAAGAAAAGTCAGACATAGAAAACAAATTCCCAGAATAAACCACCCTGCTTCTGCAATTCTGCCCATACATCCTCCTGCTAACAAACACCAGGAACTTTGCTGCACTTTCCCTTGGGGAGCTCTTGCTTGGCCCTGGTCAGTGCTTGCTGTAATTTTGAAGTGACACCTCTCTTCCAGGTTTCAGGAGCCCCAGCTTGCTGCCACAGAACTGCTACCAGCACTTTTGCGTACCGCAGGGGCAGAGCCCAGTCCTGCATGTGCAGCGTGAATGTTACCACACCAGATCACCTCTTCTTCATGGGAGCTCTGGGAGGAACATCTCTGCTGTGGGGCTGCCTAACGCCAGCCAGGGCTTATATCTGAGCTGTGTGAACAAGCTGCTCTTTCCTCATAGATAGCCATCTCTCTGTCTCACTTGCCAAAGAGCAATTGGGAGTGGGGACATGACTTTCCTGGCGAAAAAAATTAATCATGAGGCACCTGGGACTCAGCGAAAATTGTGGACTTCTTTCTAAGCCACAGATGGCCCTCAGCAGTAAGACAGATTAGAAATGCCTCTGCAAGGACTGGCTCAGCACCTCAGCTGCAGCCCTTTTTCCATCTTTCTCTGTAGCACAGAGCAAGGACATCCACTGTGGCAGCTGAACACACTGACATGACCAATGCCACAGCAAATGCTAGGCAGTGAGTCAGGAGCCAGTCTGGCTTTTTGACAAGCATTTGCCTTTCAACAAGCATTTGCCTTTCCACATGGTTTGTTCAGGGTCTTTGGCTACTTTCCTAACTCCAGCTAGGTCATGGTGTAATATTCGTAACAGGCACAAAGGAATTCAGTCATGTAATTAGCTGACTTATTAGATAGAAGGCTTATGCAATGCAGATTGATATCAGGCAATAGCTCTGGTGGCAAAGGCAACGCAACCAAGAACATCTGCTCAGAGGAAGGGCAGCTGCCCACCGACCCTGGGGGTGGGAAGGGAGAAAAGCTGCCAGCAGCATTGCTGACTTTGGCCCACATCCATGGTACAGATGAATGGTGGACATGTGATATCCATTTGCAGCGGGCTAGTGTTAGGGCTGCAGGTTGGACTCATTGCCAGGAAGTCCCTAGACTGAATCCAGCTCAGTTCTGCTGAACTGGGAGACACTGGGATAAACTGGGGGGAGCCAGTGCCATGTGCCATCCTGAACGGGCTTTAGATCCTTTGCAAACCTCTGATTTCATGGACTGCTGACATGCAGCCACTTCTGCTGCGGCTTCTGGCTGCCAGCCAACAGTTCCCAACAAGCACATCTAGATGTTAGTAGTAGATGAAGAAAAATCACGTGTTTGGTTGGAGTTAAGGAGAGGGAGGGCCATGCTCGTACTCTGTCAGAAAGTGGATGGGCATGAAGCTCTGAAATGGAATCTCTAATCAGGGGAACCCTCTTAGAGACGTCAGTATGATGGATGGCAGACTCTGTACTGCACATCACTGCAAATCCAGCCATGATCTGCTCCTTTGGTGCCCAGAGAAAACATTGCTCTAAAAAAAATCCTTATTCCTGAGTGTCTATAACCATCTGCTGCCAGGTCCCTCTGCTCTGCCCAGTTCTCCCCAAAAGTGCCTCCATTGCTGCTATTGGGGTACAGCCTCCACCACATGCCCTGGCACTCGCCTTTCCGTGGAGCACATCTCCCTTGGAGGCTGTGAGCTGTAGCACACAGCAGCTCCTCTGCCTTTCCGAGACTCAGAAAGTAGGTCAGACTCAGAAAGTGAGAGATCAATGGGTTTACTTTCATGTTGATGGCTGTGTACAGCACTATGGGGAGGAAAGCAAATGCCATCCTTCTGTTTCTCTTCCGGGAGCAGGGCAGATGCAGTTTAGCAGGAAAAATACAACAGGACAATAATTAGGTATTTGAATACTCCATGGTCACCATGGATTTCAGAGTTTAGACAATCTCCTGGAGGGGTGCAGCTTAGCATTAACAAAGGAAAAAGATAAAAGAAACAGTCACTGAATGAAGGGTAGAGAGCACAGACTTCACTGCACAGTGCTGGCAAGAGTGGCTGGCCAGGGTCAGCAGGCAGGCAGGCAGGCACACTGTCTGTCACATCCAGCACACAGCCCCTTCCACCCAGTACACCAACAGCACCAGACAGGCTTCCTCCGATGCTGAGCCCTGGATAAAGGGTCACTTCAGAGGAGAAGGTAGCCCCCATCTGGTACAGGAGAAACCTCATGGGTACAAAGTGATCCCTTAAAGTTCATTGGAATTTTGGATTTGGGGTGAAACAATACATTTTAAGTTACAAACAAAGTCCCCAATAGCAGGAGGCAGCCCAGTGCAGCCTCCTGGCCATATGGCAAGCTGAAGGGTTCAGGTGGGCCTGGGCTGTTCAGAGTCTCCAGCCCTACCTGCAGCCCAGCTGCGACAGCTCCTGAGGGAGATGCTTGGTGAACCTGTCTTGCCCTGTTGGGTAGGGATGTGGTGCTTGTAGGAGGTGGAAGTGACCCAGAAATCAGGTCTGGAGCAATCCTCATCCCATATGCCCTACTGAATGGGATACCAGAGTCTGATTCTGCTGAGCCCACAGCATATGCTCAGGTCCACCACCCCAGCAGAGGAGGATGATCTTACACACAGGGCAATAGAGCAGGACAGAAGTCTGTAGGTTTGGACCTTGCCAGGGGACAGACTCCTCACCTTTATCCAGAGGAGTCACTCGGTGCTGGAAGAAAAAAACAAACCAACCAACCCACCAGCCCAAATTCCCTGGCTTCACTGCTTGTAAGTCTCCTGCTGTGACAATGGACTGGTCTCACCTTAAGTGAGAAGTGGCTCTCCTGGCTCAGCTGGGAGTGGTGATTTGCCTGTGAACAGCAAGGGAATCCCTGGACCCCTTGGAAACTGTGAACGCAGGAGTCAGATTTGTCATTGATCACAGAGATGGGTCTGCACCTCCCTGGGGGATTCACGGCCAGAACTTCTCAAAAGGGGAAGTGATCACACCTCCCTTTCACAATGCAGCCTGTGCAGAGAGGGTAGGAGTCTCTGATGCAGTCCCCTGTGGCAGTGGTGACAACAGGTATCACTTTGACAAAGACATTCCTGGCTCGCTCTGAGTGATGCTGGAGCAGAAGGATGCTCTCTGCTGGGAGGCTGTCCTGGAAGACACTGGCTCCTTGGTGGAGTGCTCCCATCCCACCCTGGCAGAGGAGGGTGGTGCATCCTGATCCTGCTGAGCTATGGTCTGGTAGGGCACAGGAAGGGATGATTAATGATTATAATAAATATGCTAATCTGCAGAAATGAAATCTTCCTAATTAAGAAATAGCTTCTGAGGCTTTTGCTTCTCCTTTCCCAAGCTACTGTGTGTGCACGGAGCATCTCCATCCACTCTGGTGTGATTAGCAGAGAGACCAGTGGTGCCAATCACACACCATTCATCTGAGTTCAACAAAGGGGATTATTCCCAGCTCCTTCTCCTTGGCAGAAAAGGGTAAGTGTTCTCCTGCACCATTGACTCCTTTCTCCTTGTAACAGTATCAACTATGCTGGAGAAAAGCAGGATTTAAGCTAATGAAAGGTTTAGAATAATCTCTGTGTAACCCAGGGCTCCATAGCTCCTCAGATCCACAATGCACAGCCATCCATCAGCCACAGCACACCTTGTGCAACTGCCACCAGCGTCAATCCAGGCCCCTCTTGCATGTACCACGTCACTCTTCAGGAGAGGAGTTGGATCAATGAGTCCCCTGTGCTTTGCAGGGATGTCTATAGGGCACTTCAATACTGATCCTGCTCATTTCTCCATCCACCAATACCATGGTCCACACTTGGATGTGGATACCATGGTAGTACACGCTCCTGCCCACGTGGCAGACAGCTCACGTTATTCCATCCTGTCAATGTTGCCATGGAGGTTCCTGAATATTTGCTCAACACTTCGCACTCACACTTAGAAACCCTGAAGGACAATAGAAAGGTCCTGGATTTGAAGGTAGGCAAGATCCCCTTGACTGCCTAGACTGACCTTTTCATGCAGGTCAGGCCAGATAGTCCCACCTGCTGCCTCTTGCACGGAGCCCATCACTTCTGTGCTTGAGTGCACCTTGTAGAAAAAGTTCTGGGGTTCAACTTATTCCTAGTGATGGACGCCAGTTGTTAAACCTCTGTTAAATACTGCATTGTGTATCCAGCCCAGATGTATCTATCTGCAGCTTCTAGCTTGTAGGTGCCTTTGCCTGCTGGATGCAATGAGAAGTCTGGCCCTGGTCAGAAATCACTTTGCTGGTAAGTCCCCAGAAACTGCTATCATATAATCATTTCAAGTTTTCATAGAGCATGTCAGTCATATTTGATTTGCAGACCCCTATTTTTTTTTTCCTGTGAAGGTGCAAAACCTCCTACAGCAGTTGTAAGCTTATTGACTATATATTGACTTACTTGGCTGGACAGAGAGAAAATATTAACAGCAGTCCAGTGACTCTCCTCTGTCTGAAAACCACAAATTTAACATTTTTGGTCTTTTGCTAAAAAGCATATTTTCTGATCCTCAAATAACTTCTGCAGATCCTTCCTGAATTCTTTGGTTTTGATGCTTTCTGAAATATGGACTCTGGAACTGGGCTATGCATCATATTCACTGTCATACGGGACTGGACTTTGATAACTTGGAGGGTGATGAAGGGATATTTATGGCAAGGCACGAATAAGAGGCTCTGTTGGATCAAAAGGGAAGAGTCTGCTCACTGTTGCTCTTTCTTCTTGAATCCTGGACCTCCTTTCTTGCTTTGAGGCCAGAACTACCAAGGTAAGAGCATGACACAGTTCATCTCAACATTTAAAAAAAAAAAAATCTATGCCTTTCCTTTTTTTCTTCCTCTCTTGTGAAAATATTTTATATTGGAAAAATCCAAATTCCAAAATTAAAAAACACCCAGAATTTCAAAATAGCAAATGTTCTGGGATGAAAAAGGTAACAACACTTTTGTGAAGTCTTATCTAATGGCATAACTGGCTGACTGAAATGATACACAAGATTCACCTCTCAAGAACAGGAACCAAGAAGAAAAGGTTGGAAGTGACAGATGAAAGCCAAGAAGAGAAAGCTCACTGAAAAAAATTTCGTCTTACGTGTTAGGAATGTAGTGAACGTAGTTATAATAAAGTAAAAAAAAAATCTGCTTTCTAAAGTGGACAAGTTTAATGAAAAATACGAATTAAAACTAGATATTGGGATCAGAGCTCAGCATGGCTTGGAGGTGCCTTACTGATTAGCTTTCATTCCCAGCAGAGATTATTGCCAATTTTTCCAGAAGGAGATATATTTTCAGATCCATGATTACTTCACATTTGTAAAGCTGGTCTTCAGCTCCATTTCCTATCAGAAGAAATCACTTCTGACAAACAATGAAGCAGCCCATTCATTAGTTGTCTTTAATTCTCTTAAGCTTGTTGCTGTAATTAATGTCTAACTTTCTGAGTATACTTAAACTGGAATTGTTTAATAGCTGAAATGTCCCATTAGATAAAGTTAATGCAACTGTCTTGGAATGGCAAATAGAGTCTGCGAGGCCTTCCTTTAAGGGGCATATAAATAATCTTAATAGAAAACATGCAAGCTGAAATATGGATAGAATAATGTCAATATCATTAGAAATAGCCTTTCACAGGATTGTGTGAACATTAGTTGTTGGACTTAATGGCTGATTACAAAGACAGTCACAGTTACATACTCCGCTGCACAGCATCACAGTACCTGAGCAGAGATGCACTACCTCCCTTCTCCAGCCACCTCCTGAACTCAACACAAACAGCACCATCACCCCAAAAGCGAATGGTGTGTGGAGGGGGCTCCCAAAGGCCAGGAGGGAGACATGCTGTGGGGACAGATCCTGCTCTGGCAGGGGTGGCTTTGAGCACTGCTCCCTGAAGCCAACCCAGGTCTTCTTCCAGCCAGGGAACATCTTCCCCTTGATCAGAGCAGTGGGAGCCTGGGTCTTAAGTTTTACATTTCACTGTGGGAAGGCAGCTGCCGCCCAAGACGGTGGCCTCCTTCCTTTGGCAATAGCGATAAGAGATAAGAAAGGACTGCGGTCTCCAACCTGCATCTGTGGCAGCTCCACAACCAGCTGGGGCCGCTGCTGGTGTCCCCATTGCTCTATGCTAAGTTGTGCCGGCAAGACAAATGTGCAGCAGGACATGCTGGCCAATTCCAGCAGTTTCTGACCAGTTGTCTTAACATCATGGCATTACCAAGGAACAGGTGAAGAACTTCTTATCTCAGATATTCCTCAAACACCAGTCGCACCAGTACTGATGCTGTTTTCTGAAGCTTTGCCTGTTTCCACCAAAACCAGTTTCTTCACTGTTTATCTCATTTTTGATGTGCTTTTTAGTTTTCCTACATTGTTTTCCAGCAAGTCAAATTGATACATCTTGGTCTGTATATAAAAACATCAGAGATTTGCCTCATGGCTTCTCCAGAAGGAACCTATGTCATCTTCCAGCCTGCCACATCCCACAGGACAGAGGACAAAATTCCATCAGGACATTGACCATTTGTGGATGAACTACAGTATATATTTTAGGAAGACATCCAACTTAACTGCACACTTCAACAAACAGGTAAACTACCATCCCTGACTGGTATTTCAGTTTTAATCTGGATCAGCCTGGTTTCAGGTTTTTGCCACTGGTTCCTGATCTGCTCTTGATGGCTGAATTCAGCACGTCACTATCTGAAATCTTCCCTGCAGGTAAATCCATGATTAATTTGTAGTCTCTCTTTCCCCTTTAAATTGTGTTCCTTCAGCCTGTCCCCAGCAGGACTGTGACATTGTTACATGGTTTATTCTTCTACTGCCCCAAACCCTGAGACATCATGATTTAATTTTTCTTGGACTGGTGTGGTACATTTTCCCCAGTTTTGAACGGGACATTAGGCTTCAATGTTTTCTTACTATCCATTGCTAATATCTCAAGGATCTGACTCAGTCTAAGTATTTGTAATTATGCTTTTCAGGAATTTGATAACAAAGATCTAAAATCTTCCAGCAACTAGACTTTCTTTAGCAGAATGATCAAAGCATTATAGTCAAAATAAAGACTTGTAAAACAAGAAAAAAGATGTATCTGTATTTTTCCTCCCTTGAGCTTGTTCATTCTCAAATTACGATCTAGGGAAGCCTGGCACCTTGCTTAGGAATATGTCTCAGATACCTCTGTCGTACTGTTCACTCACCGCAGTCACTGACTCTATTGAGAAGGTTTGGCTTTTACTCCGGCTGGTGTTCTTTCTTCTGTGATTGCAAGACTTGCCTTTCCTAGTTCCAAATAGCTTTGGGAGTTACACTGAGATGAAAGCAAAGCGATCAGTCTAAGTGCTTTTGGCAGCATGCCCCACTGAGTTTGGGTGTCTGCCTCCAGTGAGGGCTATCTGATCTGTTCTCCTTCCTCCTTCTTCCTCCTGTAGATGCCCACTGTCTCAGACCAGAGAGTGGTCACTTGGGAGCTTGCACCAACCAGAGAAACACTGCCTGTTTGGAGATGCTTATGCAGAGATTTTAAAACCTTTAGTTATTTCTGTGGCTATTTGCTGAACTTTTTCCAGTGGGTCAATCTCCTTTGAAAACCTGTGACTTAGAACTAGATTTATAAGCCAGTGACTGTCTCATTATTGCCATGCCAGAGGACATATTGTATCTCATCTACTTAACTTAGATCCCCATTTTACTCTTTGCCACCGAACTGTGTGCTGGCAGCTCACAGTGGTTTGGTTTCCACCATCCCTCTGAGACCACCTTGGGTCACCGTCCTTCAACACATGGTTCCATGCATTGTGCCATCTTGGTTCTGATAGCATCATTCTCAATTTGTTTTTAGTAAGTTTAAAACATCTGTTGAATCCTGTAACCAAGCGGTCAGGTTGTAAAATGAATTTACTCACCACAGTCATCATGTACCATCCCAACAAATGTCATGGCATTGACTACTGTTATCAACAATATTTAATACTGAATTCAATGTTATCTCAGGCTAAGAATAACTTGTGGTGGAACCTATTAGAAACACTTCCAATACATGGCAGATCTCCATGAGAATTATTTATTAAAAAACCTCCCCAAAGCTGTAGGGGCATCATTAATTTTGCTTAGTGATAGTCTTCAGATCAAAATGTTGGACAATGCCATCAAATGCTGTGGCACCAGCCTGAAGCATATGGGTGGGAGTCAGCTCACCAAAAGTCTCTTTCTTCAGTATAGATATCTGCATGTGAAATGTTCATCCTGCCTTTCCGTATGGCCAATGAACAGGAATTGGTGTTCTGTAAGTGCAGTCACCTGGCAGGATTAATGGAGCCTGCTGTGGGTTGTGGCTCTGGTGCTGGGTCTGAGGTTGGTCACCTGCCTCTGCACTGGACTCCTTGTGGTGGCAATGGAGGGCTGCCACAACAGGGTCTCAGCCTGGGTCTCACATCAGGGATCTCCTCTCTAACACCTGACAAAGCTGCAGGGCCCTCCTGTCACCCACTGCCATTACCAAGAAATTCTTTTCCTTGCATAATTTTCCCCATTTCTTCTCCAGCACTGGAGCTGTTGACATCTTGCCATGCAGGTGTTGAGAGATTTCTTCAAGCAAAAGAAATAATTATTTTTGTGTATCATTTGCCTTTTTATTATTTAAATTGTGATAAACATAGCAAAGTCCTCCCCTGTGTTGGTTCCCAGGTGTATTTTTTGATATATTTATCAAGATACCTCCCCCAGTTTTATTAAGCATAAAAAGATGAACTATAAAACCTCAGAAACAGACCTCAGAGCTTTTATGTTGTAAATGTAAAGACTTGCAGGTAACTCTTGGGACTTGCTTGGGCCTAATCATTGTTTTGGGGATTTTGTCTCTCTGAGAAAGCTTTAAGGCACACAACATTTGATGAGTCTCATTGGGCAGTTTCCTGGGCATGAAGAAATGGGGCACTTGGCTAAACATGAATCAGCAGCACTTGCAGGCACAGGCGGTGCTCAGACAGCTACTTGAATAGCAAGAATCTGCTCAGCGAATATGCATGAGTTCAGCTCCTCAACACAATGGAGGAATGCTGTTAAAGGTTACAGCCAGAAGAAACATCCCAGGATGCATATTTTACATCCCTTCATTATTTTGAATGCTGTGCTCTTGTAGAAGCTGGAAGATTCATAAAACGTATTTAAATTTTTGATATTCAATTTATTTTAAATCTCCTGTCTGGTGCCTGTAATCTGATTTAGCAAGATACATAAACCAATTTAGTGCAGTCAGTGTGACCTCTTTCCCATCCTGCCTGCACCCAGTACTGTAGAGAAGACTGAGTATGGGGTTTTTATTTGCATGTGTGAAAAGAAGATAAATAAGCAGCAGAGGGAAAGGTTTTGCTGGAGCCTCTGTTCTCAATGTGTCACTATTTCTAGTAAAAGAGATTCTTCCCTGAATTGAAATTCAGGCCAGAAGTGTGTTTGTTTTTCCACGTGTTGAATAATTGTTCTACATATGCACAGAAAATCCCAAGAGAGGGATTGCTGGGTGTGCAGGCAAGAGTCTCTCATCACACACATCAGCCTGCTCTCGCTGGGTGTGCTGGCACTGCAGAACAGGTCTAAGGACTAGACTCAGGCTGGTACCCCCATTATCCAGCTGACTTTGCCCTTTGCTGGGGCCAGTTTGTTGCGATTTTGGGGTTCAAACTCCACAATTCTGCTCACATAACAAGAATGTTTATACCTTTGCTCCCAGGGCCGGTTAGTGTTTGCATAGGAGCTAATGTGATTCTGCAAATCAGAGTCGTTATTTCAAGCATGTCTCTCCAAATGAGAATAATTATTTCAAGTATCTTCTGCGGGGTTTAATAATTAGTTTTAAACTAATACGTACACAATAAACTGTAACAACATAATTACTTAAAGTTTGTTGCAGCTTCCTGTGAGATCATTCCCAGGAATCCCTAGTCGCTTTTGATCATTTTGTATCTGCTCTGCTGCTTCCAGCACAACAAGCTGACTTGAAGCAACTGGGAAAAGCATAATGGACTGACTAATTGGAAATATTGGAGATATTCACAACCCAACTGGACACAGCCCTGGACTACCTGCTCTACCAACCCTGCTTGAGTAGGAGAATTGATGGTCTCCATAGGTCTCTTCCATCCTCAAATATTCTGTGATTCTGTGAAATGAGCCTTCCTCTTTTTATTTTCTTGAAACTGTGCCTTTATGTAGTTCCAAAAGATACAGAGAGCTAACAGCCTGACGGGGGATGGGTCTTTTCCCTTATCCTGGCATGCTGCTGATGATATTAATTAATTATTAAGCCAACAGCATCTTATGTTGGATGTTTCTTGGCAAGGAGTGAAACAGGTACCACCTCCAGTATGCCAAGGCTGTCAGTGCCTGTTACATTAATTAACTTGTTGCTTACGTCACACAATAATGATACCCTTCCCTCCTCATCATTATAATGTATCGTTATATGTACCAGGTGGTTTGTCAGTATTTTAATCTTTTTCCTCCCTTTTTGGTTCAGCTCTTTACATATTTGCACCACCGTTAGGCCAGGGTGGGAGCATCCCTCTTACAGCCCCTGTCAGACTCTGAGCATCTGCAAATTCTGCAAAACATGTGCTGTTACAGTGAAAAAAAAAAATTAAGCTGGGCAGGTCATTTGCACCATAGAAAAGATTTCTCAGTGGGGCAGGCAAATATATCTGCAATGTCAGAGAGGTCCTTGCCACCAAACAAGATCTATAGTGGTTGTTGGCAAGTGCAAATGCCATAACATCAGCTGGGCCATAACAAAAATTATGACAATGGAAACTCTTTGGAGCACAAGCAGACAAACATCACCTGAGTTCAGTCATAGCCCAGTGCTCCCTTATTATCTCCATGGCAGCCAGGGGAAACAGCAGTGCACCCTGATGTGGCTTATCCAGCATCCCCACCACCAGACTGCGCATAAGGCTATTGTGGATGCCATCTCACACATGTTGCGATGATATTTGCTATGCAAATCAAAGCAGGCATAACCTCAGAATCCATGTCCTTCTGCTGCTCTCTTAATTTCTGAAAGTTAAACTGGGAAAACCTCACTGAAAAACTTGGTGCTGTCCCACAAGAGATGAAGCAGCAGGGAGTCACAGCCGGGTTTTTCAAAGTAGTGCAGGCTCTCTCCAGGAAGCGCACACTTCAAGATTCTTATCTAAAACAGCTGAGAAGCATAGGAAATCAGCATGTGCGTGAAATGGCTCCATTTTCCAAAGAAACTGTTGCAGCCAGCAAAGAATTGGTTAATGCAGTGATGGAGGCAGTAGGGTGTGATGAGAGTCCATGCTGATGGATGCTAATGATGATGGAGGATGATGTCTTTCTGAAGCACCACTGAGCTTGGTCTCTGATATTCATTGGTAGACTGGAAAAGCATCAGCACATGCAGAAAAATCAGTGTCCTAAATGATGCACTGCAGTGGGTATCTTAGACCAGTTACTGTGAATAGTCAGCATATGTAGACAGGATTGCACCATGAGATGCTGCAGGAGTGGGCACCAGCTAGACCAAACGCACAAACCAAAGTGTGCTTGATCTTTCTAAAAACCCTGCGGTCATTGTGGGAGTGCTGTCATGATTTGTAATGGTAAGGGAGGGCTCATACAGCTCCTGCTTTCCGACTCTTCAGTTTGGAGGACTGCTTGGTTTGGGCCCCCTTGCAAAAACTTGCTCTGATTCGTCCTCGTTTGACACAATGGCTTCATCAGTAGTGATGTGGGATCCCCCATGCATTGCAGGACTGTTGCCAATCCTGTACATTCACAAACTAGAAGATGAGTCCCCCTAAATGCTGGGACTGGATGAATATATGGGAGATTAACCATGACTTCTGTGTATTTGCTTTATGGCTTTGAAGGCCATGTTTCCTAATCCTCCCCGATAATCACAACGATAAGAGTTAACTGAAAAAAAGCACCTGAAATTGTGAAATGGCTTTGGTGGTTTTTTTTTTTTAAAAAAAGAAAGTATTTCTTATTGTGATGAAATGGCAAGAATTGGTAACCTTCAAACTGCAGAAGTTCCAGATACCTATGGAGTCCATGTGCTCATCCAGAGGGAAACTGAGCAAGTCAGCCTCCTCTAAAGCTGTGATGGCCTGTGATGTCTCTGGTACGGGTGTGAATTGTTTTTGCTAACCATTTGAATTCAGTTCCACTACTAAAGGAAAGATGTGACAATAACCCTTCTTCCACTTCACTGATTCCACTTGTCCCACTTCAGCTCTGCCACATATCACTGAGGATGCTACTGCAGGAAGCACAGGCTCACTGTTGCACTGTAAATAGGAAAAAAATTAAGAAATTATAGAGCCCAAAGAAACAAATGAGGTCAGTGGTTGACCTAGAAGTCTGGGACAGCCTACTCTGCTTGCCTGTTTCTGGAAATCATTTTTAAGTAGAACAACTGAAAGGATGGGTGGCATCAGTGACATCCGAAAATGTTTAACAGACTTTATAAGCTGAGGACCAAACCAAGCAATGCACAGGAATTACTCCAAACAGCACAGCAAGGCTGCAGTGAGCTTTGGGGAGTGGGTGGTGAAGGGAACAAAAGCTGTGGGTGAGAGCTTAGGAGAAAAAAGGTCTGACATTTGAGAGGAAAAAAATAAACACCCAGCATTTATTGAGAATTCTTTTCTCAGTTAAATTATTTAGATTTTCATTAGCTTAATTTAACTTGCTTTTTCTTTACTTTTTTGTTGTTTTGAGTAATAAAAATATTTTATTTAAGAAAGTTCTCAGGTTCTAAACCCCTAAAATCTCTGAAGCTTTGATTTAATTTCTTTAATTAAACCCCCTCTCCTTCTTTTGATAGGAAAAGGCATTATTTCAGCCACATGGGGCTTAGGATGAGATGTGGAAGGCAAGGAAAGCCTGTTCAAGAGGAGTCCAGGAAGGCAGAAGGAGCCCCCTGAGGGGGTGCATGGCGAGGGGGCTTGAGAGGGCAGCACAGGCAGGCTATAGCAGGCTGAAGGCTGGGGTCTGAATTCAGAGTGATGCTGTTGTTCCACAGGATCCTCAGCAGACCTTCCTGTCACTGTTTTATGTGAATTGCCTTTAAAATAGACTTTTGTTACTAATCCAGTTTGTACCCCGGGTCTTCGCGTATTTGCATGGGCTCACTCGGGGGAACTGAAGTGCAGAAGGAATTGAGGAGGAGCATCTCGGGCAGCCCCAGGCTGGCTTTGCTGCCATGTCCACCTTTTTATGGGAGTTTGGGAGGTGAAGCACCATTTCATTTGAGGGGGAGCTGTGGGAGAACCCCTGTACAAATACTGACCCCTCTGAGCCCTGCAGCTGATAAGCTCCTAATCTTCAGGGACATCAGTGACACTCACAAAACATGGTAAGAATATGTTACGGATAAGCACAAATGTTCACCTGTCTGCCAGAGAAGTGCTAGGTACTTCAACGAGAGGCTCATGCAGGAGCTACTCTGCATACCTTTGCTTTGCAAATATCCAGACATTCAAATGTGCTTGCCAAAGAGCAGTCAGCCAACCTAGCCTAGACTAGCTGTACACAGCTACCAGAGGAACAGCGGGGGACGATACAGTCCGCTTTATGATAGATTCACGTTAAAAATGAGATGCAAAGTTGGGGCTTTGTGTGGAGACAGCAGTAAGGCTAGGCAAAAGAGCTCCGTACAAGCCTAAACTGCTTTTAGATGTAGGGTAATACCGTAGTACACTTAACATGCATTTTTTACATGATGACATTTTTCCTGTAATCCTTATATTCAAACATATTGACCACAGGGCTCTGTGAAAGACAACCAGATACTAATTAACCCAAAGAATGTCCATGAGAAAAAGCAGACATGCAGGTATCAGATTAATTTTAGATCTATTGGAAAAATTATAATGAACTGCATGAGGTCTACAGCCCTGGTTCTGGTGTGGCAGAAGCAACATTAATATTCTCTTTGTAAAAGACAGCAGGGGCTTGAGGCTTAGGAGGAATACACTGACAGGCTGTCAGCACTGAGACACTGGGCTGAACTTCACAAAGACAGGCAGCTGCCAGCACAATAATAACAAAGAGGTAAGTTGGTCTTGTCATCATTTTCATCCATCTTGTAAAATCTGCTCTTCACTAGGGTTGGGTGCAATAATAACAATAAAAAAAAAAGCAATATAATGTTGCTGCTGTTTTATTTGTCAGATTTGCTTGGCACTTCAAATTGTACATAACAACTTGGAAAATGCATACATTTGGACTGGAGTGGACAGAAGAGAGTGGAGATGCCCTGTCCCACAACAGCATCCATGGGGTCAGCAGACCCCAGGAGGAGTAGGTTGTTAAAAGGATATGACCCTGCACAGGCTGTTTGCTCAAAGGTGAGCAACTGGAAATCCACGGAGGAATTCAATCTCCTTCCCGGCTGCTCCCTCCCAACTACTGTATCAAGCGATCTTTTGGGAAAGACCTCTCCGAGTGGTGAGGAAGCTCGTGAATTACAGAGCAGCAAGATGAGTGCTCCTGCCAATTACCTGCTATCCTTTGTAATATTTAAATTATTTCTAAAATTATAATGTCCTTGGGGAAGAAGAGAAACTGTGTTCCACTAAGTAACATCTTATTAATCAGATCCTATATGGCACTGAATGAATGACTGAAATCAAGTCCATCTGTTAGAGAGGATCATGAATGTCAGATTAGCTTAGCAATTATTAAAAGCTCAGTAACACAGTTCTTGAATGGAGACACAGAAAATTACTTTCCTTCCTTTTAATCAGAGCCTTGTGCTCCATGAGGGCTTTTTAGAAAACAATGCCTTGAGAAGGGCTGTTTTTGCCTCCATAGAGTAAGAAAGCATAAGTTCTGTATGCAAGTCAGTACTGAGGGAGCTTTTCAGCTCCCATCTAGGCAACACATTTGGAGGCCCAAACTGCTCCGGAGATGCAGGAGATTACAAACTGCAGTTTTGTGAGAGACAGGGTAGCTCAGATAGGTCACAAAAGCAGGTTTTGAGGGAGAAGCTGGCAGGGGATGCTCTGAGGCAGAAGCAGAGGCAGAGAGATCTAAGCACCAGGTTTGGTGCTTTCAAAGTGCCTGGCAGGGAGGACCCAGCCGTTTGTTCTTCAGGCAGCGACTGTGATCTGTGGCTCTGGCTTTGGCTTGTCTCTAGACAAATGTCAGAACAGCCAGGTGTAGCCTGATAATATCAATGGGCCCTGAACATCAATTTTTATCCCAGTCAGATTTGGAAAAAAAGATTGGACTTTTACATCGAATTAAATTCTTTAAAAACTTTAAAAATCATTCTGGAAGAACTTGAAAATGTTTTTGGGTTTGGTGTAAAAAGGAAGGACTGACAAGATGCCTCACTGAATTTTCTGCATTTGTTATTTGACAATGCAAAGGCTGACAATTTATTGTTTTGAAAGGAATAAGTAAAACATTTTGTTGGGAAATGTTCCACTTTTCAAAGTTGGTTAAAACCTCAGCTAAAGAAATCTTTGCAGTTTGGTCTGGTTTTGTGAAAGGTCTCAGCAGGTAAACAGAAAGATGCAAGCTCCTCTCTGCTTAGAGGATTTGCCACTACACCAAGGGAAGCACATTTCTTACAGAACTGCTGGACTGATGCCCTCCAACTGCATTTTTATGGTACCTGGACTCACACAACCTTGGGAAGAACAGCAGAAGTACAGTGTGTTGACTCTACAAATTGCACTTGAAGATTTTAGTTAGGGGATCCATGAAAAGGAAAAATTACATCTCAACTGAGATTACTGCCAGCACAGGGACTCCAAGACCAGTGAGCTTATTTTGGACCTTGGATTCATCCTGCTGCACAAACCTGCACAGGGATGCTTGAAGGCAACCAGGGCCAGACCATCACTCTCTTGTGATGCAAAAACAGTCAATACTCAATGCCTTGATGCCAGTGCAGGGAAATCAAGCCAGCAGGCAACAAGGCTATCAGTGGAATGATCTCTAGGCTAGACAAAAAGAAATATTCCAGGAAAGAAGTCAAAATGCAGATGCCAGGCTCATCCCAATAGATCCTAGCTCAGACAAATGGTTTTTAATTGAAAGAAAAGCATAAGGTTTCTGCCTGGGGCACAGACCATGTCAGATGTACTCCAAGACAAGCTCTTGATGAAGAGTAAAGACTATGCCATGGCAAAGTCCTTCTTCCCAGGAGGTCAGACAGTGTAGGACATTGACCCTCCTGCAGCATCTTCCCCAGAACAAGCTTTCCAGTTGGGTTCAGGGACAGATCCAGGCTAGGATTCACTTTTCCTTGAAAGCAGTCAGCTCCCTGCAACATTTATTCATCTAGCCATAGATGTCGAATTGCTGTCACAATCTGGGCTGGTCACAGCTGGCTCCCCTTCTGTCTCTGTGGAGAAGCAGGTGCCTCAAATCTGTTCCTGTTAGTGAAAAGGTGATTCTTCCTAGGTGACTACAATGAGTACTGGGTACTCAGACTGTAAAGATAAGGCAGGAGAAAGCTACACCCTGAATGCAAAGCTGTGTTGTGTTGGTTGGATCTGCATGGAGGTGAACCACCACCATGGCTGGATCTGCAGTCACTACTAAAAGGCAATTACAGAACAAACAGCAGCAGCAACAAAACATTAGCCCTTTCTCTTCATGCAGGAGAATGGGAAAGATCAGAAAAGTGAGTGTGAACAGGTCTTTACTCTTTTAATTAATTCTCAGCAAACTGTATTGAAATTGTGCCTCAGAGTGTTTATCATTAAGACAATTATTTTAGGCTGACCTACTTTTCTCTGTCTCTTTAATAACATGGGCCACATCATTAGATTTGTACATGGGCAACAGAGAAAGAAAGCTAATTGGTAGCAGCCTCTTTAAGAAATAAAGCAGCCTAATCGTTTGCCTTCTCACGTTCTTCCATTACAGCTGAGGAACTGCAGAAGATGTTCACTGATTAGTCTGTTGAATTATGAATTAGGCTTCTGGTCCCAGTGCAGCTGTTTTCTCCATGTCATTCCTAGCACTTTATTTCCCCATCTGCTTATAAAACCAGGAGCTTGATCCTGCAATAAACACTTCAAATGCTTTTTTTAGAGGCTAATTAATTGTGTTGCATTTCTTGAATGCATATAGCTACCCTGGCTTGCACCAAATTAACAATGCTAATTTCTCTACTGCTCTGTGCCCAAACAATTCTTCCCACAGATGAGTTGGAAAATAAGGACTACATCAAACAGTTTTTATGTTTGAGGTTCTTACCACTTTGATTGTTTCTGTGCACAATGCAGAAAGGGTGTCATCAGAGGAGTTGCATTTGTAAACCAGGTTTACCACTCCCAAAACTACTTGGACCGACCTCTCCTTGCAGGAGCCAAAACAATGGAATGACATTTGCAACTGTCTCACACCTAATGTTCAGTCCTAATCTCCACTTGCTGCCTTGGCTGCTGGTCCATGTGAACTGGAAAGGGTGCTGCTTGGCACCTGTGAGCTGGATCTACAGCTTCAGATGACACAGTGCTAACAGGGTACGCTGAGGCCTGACTGAGTGATGAGCGAGGCTGCATAAAAGTAACAGCTAAATAAGAGACTAGTTTAAATTAATGAGCCCTTTAAAGTATACAAGCCACTACGGTCCACAGTAATTAGATGACAAATCGTATTTTATTGTCCATACTGAGCTCACCGTGAATCAGCTCCATGTGCGTGTTTGGGTTGATATACAAGGACATTGGATGTGGCACCCTGAGCAAGCCAGACCACCTTGTGCAGCTGTGATTTGAATGCCAACAGTATCTTGCATGTGCAAGCAAATGCATTGGCTTTCCAAGCTCACTTAGAGCTTGCAGGAAGCCTTGGGGACGCACACAAGGCAACTGGCTGGACCTTGGTCTGCCTCTGAAGGAGGAAACTGGAGGGTGAGGAAAAGCAGGCACAAAGAGCATGGATCATCCCTCCTCTGAGGGGCCAGAGTCCCTTTTTCCTCCTAACTGGGGGGCAAATCCATTCCCCCAAGCTGTTCTACAAGCACACCTTCCTCAGCTTTAATGCCTTGGCTTTTGCATTTATAAGGAAGATGCCAAATGTTTTGGTTGGAGGTTGAGCTGATATTGTGGGTCCACCTTTCTCTCAGACAGCAAGTTTGCAGCTTTTGGGGGCAAGGGGTGGCGGGGAGTGGGGATGGAAAGAAGAGACGTGTGTTTGGGGGATGGTGTGAAAGAGGCAGGCTGGGCAGGAGTCATCAGCCTTTATACATCCCAGTGGAGGTGTATTTTCTGCAGGAGTAGTCTATGGTGTCCTCACAGTCACCAGAGAGAGAGAAGTCCTGAGGGGCATTGGTCTAAGAAATATTAGACATTTCCTTTAGGATGGGCTGAATAATGTCCTATGTGTGTCAGTTCTTAGGTGGCAATGAGGAACTTGGAATGACCAGCTCAGTATGGAGATGTAAAAAACCAGGTGAAATGAGCTCTGCTCCTCCTACTTGACATAAGGTTGTTTTCTTTTTCCTTTGTCTGTCCACTTTGTCTTTCTTTCTTCCCCTTTCCTGCTCTTTTGAAGAGGACCACTCAAAAATGAAAAGCCCAAATCCATTTTTTTTTTACCATTAGGACAGCCAAGGATTGGAAGAGTTTATCCATGGAGGATGTGGAGCCTCCACACTTGCAGGTTTTTAAGACAAACCTGGACAAAGCTTTAAGGAATCTAAGCTCATAGTCAACCATCCTTTGAGCAAGAGGTTGGACTATAAACCTCCTGAGGTCCTTTCCAACTTGAATTTCTTGATGATTTTTTCAGTTTCCAGAAAGTTTCTTATTTTTTTTCCAGCTGAAACCATATGCCAAATTTCACTGACATTCATGACCTACCTTACTCCCTCTGAGATCATGCATTTGAGAGTTTGTTAACTAATGAATATTTACCCTTGCCTAGCTAGTCCCAGGTCTGGGGGAAGCCCTGCAAACAGGGTGTTGGCTGTGACCTATAAAGGCTATTGAGCTGGTCATCAGCCTTTTTCAATGTCCACCTCACTCATGGTTGAACCTGTCACCATCCTGGTCCACCATAGTCCAGGTGTGGTGACATTGAGGTCACATAAGCAAAGGGCACCTGGCCAGCATGAAAAGAAGAGAGGCAGACTGGGAGTTTTGGCTTCTGACTGGAATTATTTCTACCTGCTTGGTTCTATGCTGCTGCAGGTTTCTCCCTTTTTTTTTTTTTTTTCTGAATTCTGGTGGTTGTTTATTGGTAGTATTAAAGCATTCAGGGCTGCTCTCCCCGGAGGTTGGGAATTTTCTTTTAATATATGTTTTTTAATGATCTACATGTAACTCAACCAATCAGTTAAGCTCAAGGATGAAGGCAAAGTCCTGGCTGACATCAGTTTTAGCTCCATTTCTGCTCTTTAGCTAAGGCTACAAAGCCTCAGATTTATGGTTTTAGATTTGTAAATACTTCTTCTAAACCCAGTAAATGAAACTAGCCCCTGGTGTATCCTTGGTGTTCAAGACTGAACAAGCCCAATTAGCCTGTGAAGATCTGTTCCTTGCAAAATAATTTCAGTGTTTGGGCCAGTCCATTGTGAAAATCATTTACGGCTATACCTTATCATTGATGGTATCTCGTTCAACACAAGAAGCTCAAAAGGTGACGTGGTTTCTTGCCAGAACTTTGTTGATTAACTCCTGTTCTTTCTTTCATCATCCTGCTTCTTTGATTCTGCTTTTCAGGGGAAGGCAAAGAACAAATGCAGTTTTTAAGGAAGACGGACACTTTGCTGTTTTTTGTGTTCGGCTGTGTGCTACTTCCTCATGCTTGCTTTGTGTTTGATATCCTGGATGTGTCTGTACATATCCAGCATAGTGCATGAATGACAACGACCCTCTGTATTAGCACTGGGTTTTAGGATTAACAAATTATGGTATCTGCATGGGATTTATGCACTGTATACTCCCTCCTGCTGTACTGTGTGACTATGGACCTTGCAAATATATTAGGCCAGCTAAAGCCCAGTCTTCAGAGGAAAGATCATAGAATCATAGAATAGTTTGGGTTGGAAGGGACCTTTAAAGGTCATCTAGTCCAACCCTCCCTGCAATGCGCAGGGACATCTTCAACTAGATCAGGTTGCTCAGAGCCCCATCCAACCTGACCTTGAATGTTTCCAGGGATGGGGCATCTACCACTTCTCTGGGCAGCCTGTGCCAGTGTTTCACCACCCTCATTGTAAAAAATTTCTTCCTTATATCTAGTCTGTATCTACCCTCTTTTAGTTTAAAACCATTACCCCTTGTCCTATCACTGCAGCCCCTATTAAAAACTCTGTCCCCATCTTTCTTGTAAGCCCCCTTCAGGTATTGAAAGGCTGCAGTAAGGTCTCCCCAGAGCCTTCTCTTCTCCAGGCTGAACAACCCTAACTCTCTCAGCCTTTCCTCATAGCAGAGGTGTTCCGTCCCTCTGATAATTTTTGTGACCCTCCTCTAGATCCACTCCAACAGGTCCACGTCTTTCCTGTGCTGAGGACCCCAGAGCTGGATGCAGTACTGTGGGTGGGGTCTCACCAGAGCAGAGTAGAGGGGCAGAATTACTCCCTCAACCTGCAGGCCACATGATATTTATTTCTTGTGGGGTTTTGCAGTATGGAGGGAAGCGGTGGCTCCCTGTCACCTCCTGAGTCCACAGATAAGAACTGGCAGATGACGAACTGGTGACATAGCATCCCACGCAGTTTCTTCTGCAGGTGAGAATTGCTTTGTCATGTTATATTTGTGCTGGAGAGGCAATGTCACCGCAGGCAGTGCAGAGGAAGAGGCAGCTGCAGCAGTGTGGCTGCATTTCTGCTGTGTGAGTGGAGCAGGATGAGGAACACCAATGCACAGTGGAAGAACCTCTCCCATGGGGGCAGCTCTCTCCAAGGCAATGATGGGCAGCCCTCTCTCACAGCCAAAGTCTGCATCCCTCCTCGGGAACCATTCAGATTTGAATGCAGATGTGAGTCACCACGTCCCAACTTTTCCTCTGGACAGAATGAGGTTGTTTGGCCCTTGCCATTTTGTCAGGGGCTGCAGGACAATAAGACAACTGGGTTTTCCTACCTAAAAATCCCAGCAACTACATCAACCTGGTAGTGTAAACACTCCTTTGAGTCATGAATCCAAACCACAGATCTGAAGAGTTGAAACAAAGCAAAAAGCAATAACCCATGCAGTCTTCTATGCTACACTTGTCTTGCTGTGGCAGCCACCTTTTCATTCTGGTTTTAATTTTTGGTAGTGGTACTGATAACCAGACTGAGCAGCCAGCTCCAGACAGCAGGAACAGCACCTCTGGTTGCCCAAGTTAACCCTCCAGTGTTTCATCCTCCAGACTGGCATTCATGGCATGAAAGATCATACCAGTGTCTTTGCCACTGAACAAAACTTGCTCCTGGATGCAATTTTCATGCCTAGTCTTTCCTGGCTGCTTTTCCCCAGTCTTGCTTCAGCAGAGGTCCGGGTATCCCTTGTGCTGCGCACACCAGACCCAAACATTTCCAAAGAGAATACAAATGCCAAACTGTCTTCAATATAAGCTGTCTCCTAGCTGACGTGCATGGGGATATGAGCCGCTTTGCATGCCTCCTCCTGCCTTCTCCAACAGAAAAATACTCTCCCCTAGAGGCATCTGCCTCTCTTCTCCTAGAGGTTTTGGGGAGCTGTGGGCTGTGCTTCTCCATACCTGAAGAAAGGGAAAACAGCTCCGCCCTCTCAGTGTTGCAGGTTACAGGGCTGTACAGTGACTTCAATGTCAGCGCACCTATAGAGGTCTGGTGGGAGACCTTCCTGATGGGGCTCCTTCCTTGCAGCTCCTTGGTTCCAGGTTGTCAGGTTTGTTGAAGGCAGGCATGTACCCCTGACTTGTCCTCATGAAGTCCCTTCTACTTCAGCTGTATTTTAAAAGGAGAAGTGACAGCTCAATTTTATGAAGAGCCTGACCTGGTAGATGGACTGGGAGACACGAGGAGGAACAGATAGTTTTGATATTATGACATGACCAAAGTCTACAGAAGTGCATAGGATGTCATCAATATCTGTGAAGTTCCCCTGTCAACCTGGGTCCCAACTGCCCCACCTGGAAGCCAGGTTGGTGGGGCTGAACACTGAAAGCTGAAGCAGCACTTCCAGGGTTTGACAGAAGTTGAAAAATATCTTGAAGAATATCACAATTTCAAACATGGGCTTCTAAATCTAACTAGCTCCTATTTTAAGTGCCCCTGTCAGATTTACATATAAAATTTTGTTCAGACTGGGAGTCCATGGCCAGAAAATGGATGTGAATACAAATCTTGTGCTTACTTAGCTAAAATCTGAATCTCTCAGCTGTATACCCTGTGTTAGACCAGCACTGTTTGGGGCTGAGCATCCGCTTTTGCATGACAGCTCTGCCCTTCTCCTGTTGAGCATTTGTATTGCTGCATGAAGGGTACTTAGACTGGGTTGGGAATGGGCTGGCTTAGAGCCAAATGAAACCCTATGAGGAGCTCCAGGCATGGATGTTTTTGTGGAATTAGTAAGGTGAGAATGACAAAAATAGCCTGTGAAATTTTGACAATGGCAACTTTCTGATAGCTGCCAAACCACTCATCTCATCTGTTGAGTCAGTCACAAATTGCATTTGTGTTGCTCTCTGCAGTTGCTCTCTGCAATAAAACCTAAGCAAGTGATCAGTGGCAACTAAGCGGAGCAAACGTCCACTGAACAGACCAGGTCATAGGTCTTCTTGTCTCCTCTGGAAAGCAATGATCTCAGTTGGACAGCACTTATGAAGAGCACACAGGCTTGCTGGTGTCAGAAGTCTCTTGACCAAAATGCTGAGAAATGGTCAGAATGTTTAAGAGGAGAGTAGCACATCCAAGAACTGAAAGCTGTGTGAATTGGAGTGCCCAAAGGCCATTGCAACCTGCTGGTGTGCTGAAGCCAAGGACATTGTGTCCTACTGACATGCAAAGACAAGTATTTATTAGCTCATTATATCAATTCCTAAGTGCTAAAGATTTGCAGGTGGATGTAACTTTGTGCAGACTTTATGGAAAATCAAGGATTGCATACCATGCTGGAGTTTATTAGGTGCACCACGACTACCCTAGAGACTTCAGCCTTTTCTTTACTCCTCCTTTCTTGCTAACCCCTGTGATTTCTATCTCAGAATGTCACCCAGTTACCTTCCTTGGATCAAATGTCTTTCAGTGCTGAGTATCTTCATTTGGCAGGCTTTGGCATCATTATATCACCTAGAGCACAGCATTCTAGCACAGCCAGGGCCAGACCCTAAGCCAGGGCCCTTGAGACTCTTCCTATTCCCTGTCTTTCAGGGAACATGGAAAAATGATCTGATGCAAGTGCTGGTCCAGACACAGGAGAGAGGCTGGTGTTGGGAACCCTTAAACAGCCATGAAAAGGGATTACTGATTTGTTTGGCTAAGAACTGAAAAAAAAATTTTTTTTCAGCCTTTATTTTAGGTAGTATTGGTGCCTGTGGTTGGTGTTAGACAGCCAAGGCAATGGGCACACATGATGGAGAAGTTGATGACCTACGTATGTCTGTGCCCGAAAGAAACAGGAGTGGACCCTTCACTGCTGCCATGAATGAATGGACGAATGCCTGAAAGCAGAAGTATCGTCTGTTGACCCTGTACAGAGCATATATGTGAGTGTTATGGGTTTGTGTGGCATGGTTTTCTTTGGTAGTGGGGGAGGGGGCTGCAGAGGTGGCTCCTGTAAGAAGCTGCTAGAAGCTCCCCCGGCTCCAAGTCAGACCGGCCTCTGGCCCAGGCTGACCCCATCAGTGACGGTGGGAGCACCTCTGGGAGAACATATTTAAGAAGGGGACCTGGCAGTGTGGGGGTTGGAACGTGAGAGGAACCCCTCTGCAGATACTGAGGTCAGTGAAGAAGGAGGGGGAGGAGGGGCGCCTGAGGAGGCTGATGGCCCTGCAGCCCGTGGGGAGAAGGCAGGCTGTCCCACTGCAGCCCATGGAGGTCCATGGTGGAGCGGAGGCTCCCGAAGATGGTCGTGACTCCATGGCAAAATCCGCGCTGGAGCAGTGTGTGACTGGAGAGCAGCCCGTGGAAAGGACCCAGCGCCAGGGAAGTTCGGGAAGAACTGAAGCCCACGGAAATGACCCATGCCAGGGAAGCTTGTGAGGAACTGCAGCCCACGGAAAGGAACCACGTTGGAGAAGTTGGTGAAGGACTGTCTCCCGTGGGAGGGACCCCACGGTGGAGCAGGGGACGAGTGAGGAATCTTCCCCCTGAGGAGGAAGGAGCAGCAGAGACGATGTGTGGCGAGTTGACCCCAACCCCCATTTCCCTGTTCCCCTGCGCTGCCGGGGGGAGGAGGGAGAGAGAACCGGGAATGGAACTGAGCCGGGAAGGCAGGAGGGGTGGGGGGAAGGTGTTCTGATGTTTAGTTTCCCTTCCTAATACCCTTGTGTTTTGTTTTTGTTTTGATTTGTAGTCAATTCAGTTGATTTTGTTTCTTGCCCAAGTTGAGCCTGTCTTTTGCCCGTGACCATAAGTGGGGAGTGATCCCTCCCAGTCCTTGTCTCGACCCACGAGCCTGCCTTTGGATTTTCTCCTCATCCCAACGTGGCCAGGCGAGGGGGTGGGGGGTGAGTGAGCGGCTTTGTGTAGCTTTGTTACTGGCTGGGCTGAAACCGAAACCAGGACAGTGAGGCAGGACCTTCCTGAATGCTCCAGCAGCTAGAAATCCTGCGGCAGGGCAGTGTGCAAGGTCTCTGGAGTTTCCCTGTAAGCCCGTGCTCTGCACATCCCCTCCTCACAGTGTGCGCCTGCTGCTCTGCAGACATGAGAGGCCTTCTCTTGGGGGAGCAGAAGCAGTCTGCAAGAGGTCATCAGCTGTCTGGCCACAGTACAATGTGCTGATGCTGGCAACTAGTTTTCCAGTATGGCTTATTTGTATCCAGAGAGTGAAACTGCAGCTGGGTCTGCTCTAACCTGTTTGAGATGAGTGCGGAGATGCTTCTAGGTGTGTGCTCTTTCTTCAGGAAATGCCATATTTGGATCAGAACATGTTTATGTTCAAGAAAACCGTGCCTGGACTGGAAGCCACGGCAGGGGGTGTGTGTGTCTGCTAAACACCCGTGAAACAAAGAGATGACCGCTGCTCCCGTAGGTAAATAAGATGAAAACTAATTTTTGCTTTGTTTTGTTTTTGTTAGGTTTCTATAGGAACTCGTAGGTGTTACAATTACTCTCCTTTTTTTTTGTTCCTTAACAGCCCTCTCACCTGCACAGTGAGCTACATGGGCCATTAATTGCGCAGTTTCGATTTCATGAGGGTGAAGTCCCATGTCCAGAAAAAATGGACAGACCCGAGATATTTTGCTGAAGAGATATTTAAAGGTAAAACAATTACCAATCCATCAGCAGTAAGAGGTTTCCCAACCACATTCCCATCCCATCATACACAGATCAGAGTGAGAAGGCTCTCATGAATACCCATCACTCATCACTAACCCTAAGAAAATAATTTGCTAGGGGTAATGGGATGAAAATAAGAGAAAGGATGGTTAAGCTGACTGTCAGGGAAACTCTCTCTGGAGATCAATTTTACAGGGGAAGAAGTTCTGGGAGGCAGATGATTGAAACTTCAGTTATTTAGATATGATCTGGGAAAATAATAGAGTTTTCATGTCAGTGATCAAGCTTAAAAATCCAGTGAAGTTTGTTTTAGAAGGAATTTTCATTGTTCTTGTTGAAAGCACAGAATTTGAAAAACAAAAAACAACTCTCAATTCATTTTGGGTCAGTCTGGAATATTTCCACCGAAATGCAGATAAATACTGTTCTTTATTTTTGGGCTATTTGCCTGATTTATCTAAGTCTTGCTCTTTTGATGCTGGCCACTTTTACATTGAAAAGATGCAATTTAATTAAAAAAAACTCAAACCAAACCAAACTTTTCTGGCATTTCCATAGCACAGCATTTTTGTTTTGAAAGTGTCTAGATGGAACACTTGTGCATTTTCAATTTCCTCCATTTCTTTATGCCCAGAACACTAACTGAATTTGATCAACAGTAAAATGTAGTCTCATTTGCTCTGAATCTGATTTTTGGAACAGTTTGCTTACTAATTGCATCCCTTTTTTGGGGTCTTCTTTTACTTGAGATGCTTAAAACGAGCCTAGATGTAGCTGAGGAGGACACTGGTGCAGAGAAGCTAACTGAAAGCTCCAGACTTCCAAAGAAAAAGAAAAATGGTAGACAGAATCAGAAAACTGAGATGGGATTTTCCTTATCTTCCTCTCATTGTATGACCTGCTGAGCACATGTCATAAACTGGAGCAGCATGAAATTAGTCAGCCGTCAGCAGCAGGCACAATTAGAAATGTTTCACAGTCCACTGGCATGAACATGGCAACCTCGGTGGGAATGCTTTTTTTTTTTTCGGTGTCTCTTTGATGACCCAGTGTCAATCAAATGACAGTAAAATTTATCCCACCTACCTTTAGCTGCCTAAAAATTCAATGTCCAATCAATGCAACTAATCATTGATAACAAAAGATTCATGCCTCTGACAGGTGATTCATCCCACCTGTGCTGGCTACCTGTGATAGCCTGTGAAGAACTGTCTCCCACCCAGCCTGCCTATCTTAAAGCAAACATTTTGGCTTAGCCTGCAGAAAGTTGGAAGCACTAAGTCTCCTGCAACAGATATATGCTAATTACTTTTCTTGAAATATATATTTTTCATAAATTTAATTTTCAGTGTTTGCAGCTCGGGCTCTTTCCCAAATAAAGCAGCCAGTGATTGAGCCTGGGTTTATTGCTTCCACAATCCAAATTACAGCTATTATCGCCACCTACAACCTGCAATTATCCTCAGCTTGCATATTTCATTTCTTTATCAAAACATACTTTGCACTGATGAAAGGTGATAGACTGGCAGCCTTGGAAAGCAACGTCTTTGAACAACAGATGCAAAGCGAGAGAGCAGAAACACAGCCTCTGCTCCAGCCCCCTCTGTCACTTTTCAGGATGCAGCTGCGTGCTTGCTCACCAGCATTCAGGGACAGAGAGAGCAGCATCGTGGTAAGAGGTGGCCTCAGTGATGCACCTCAGCTGTTCCTCTGAGGATCAGCTCTCCCTAATTTCTTCTGCCTTATTCTGCCCTCCTGCAGGCTAGGCTGGGGGAAACCTCCATTTCATGTACATGGTCCTGCTGTTTTATCCAGCCAGGTGTTTTTTCCTCTACCGTGGGGCTTGATCTCTCCTCCCCTAAAGACAAGCTCTTCAAACTACCTACCTTGAAACTTCCGCCAGGATAAGACTGTCTAGCTGGTTTTCCTGGGAGATACCCTCTATTCCATGCAGTAATTACATCCAGACAAAGTTTTCCCAGGCTGAGAGCAGCCCAGTTGTATTTTCTGTGAACTAGCACTAACTGGACTCTTCAAATGCAGAAATTCCATCTGCATCCACTGCATATATCCATACCAATTGCAGAGCACATAAGCCTGAGGTCCCACACCTTCTAGAAGCGCTGGATATACCATTTGTGAATTTAGTATTTTTGATGCGGGAAGCGAGACTCTTCCCACAACAGCTGGCTTTCTGAGTCTGCAATGAGACATGTATGTGCACATATTTCTGGCCAGAAAATCTAAGGCAGAAACGGGGCTGCACTGGGAATAACAATATGATATTTCTGAAAGGTTTGAACCAAAGCTCCCGTACTTGTAGAGCAAAATGTGCTCCCAGTCTAGCATGGTGGGATAGAGGTCTGAAGTGCAAACAAAGCTTCTCCGTTTTATCAGTAAGGGAAATGTAGCAGTGGCTGCCTTCCTTAGGATTAATTCTGAAAAAAAAATGCCACTCCCAGTATGTCTCTCCATAAGTGCTCTTTGTGTTTTCAGAAGTTTTGTGTGTCTTACTGCTCTGCCCCCAACTTTTTCTGTAAAGCAGGCTGCCTGGATGAATCCATACTCCCTGGAGTATCCCCCTGGAGCCCAGCATCCTTCCCTGCACTTAGCATGTATAAAATTTTCCAATTAGTAGAATTAGTAGAATTGGGCAACAGTTAAATAGAGAAATGTCCATGGAACTGAACTGAGCATTGCTCAGGTGGGGAATGGGATTAGCCTGAGACAGATGCTGCCATGCAAAGAAGTCAAAGCCCTGCTGAGTAAGTGCTGGTGCACATGAAGACAGAGCTCCTGCCACACTGTCACCAGCCCAGTTCTGGGCCACTTGTACGGCCATACTCACATGGTCCATGCCCAGTAGCTCTGTGAGAAGAGCTTTGACTGATGCTTGTACCATTTTGGTGTGAATCCCTCAAATGCTCATCTTTCTGCTGTTGCTTGGCAGTTGTGCTTGGCAGTTGTGCTGTGGATTGAGCTATCACACCCTTGGTTTATTTGGGATGGAGGTAGGAGGGAGTCACGGACAAGAAGACCACAAGTCATGGGGGAGGAAGGATGCTGGGTCAGCTAACACCCAGCAGGTGCTTCTGTGACTCTGTAACATGGTCCCTCAGAGGGGAAAGAGAAGCACCTCTTTCTCACTTCGGAGAATGTTAGTATTTTCGCCAGCTGCCATTACCTGCTGTTAGTATGCATGTAATGTCAGCACTGCAATCCCAGAGAGCTCAGTGTAGGTGTATTTGCTGCCTCAGACATTCTGAGAATCTTTTTGCCTGAAGACTTGGATAGAGACATGAAACATAGGTGCAAAATCCAAATCTGCAACCCTAACAGTTCTCATTCTTTTCAGTTGTCTGACATGTGCTGGTTTTTCTTGTTTGCTTTCTACCCCGAAGTTCTCTATTTGCTCAAATTTCTCCTTGAACAATGTTCTCTTTCATTTCCCTTGAAGGGTGACCCAACTACTAACTGGAGGCAGTTCTTCAGTGTGGGGCATCTTCCCAACTGCCAGACTGGTCCTTTGGTAGAAGAACTATTAAGATTTGGTGGCCCAAAAGCTGGAGTGTAACTCCAGTTAATTCAGTCCCAGTGGGTTGGGAGTGTCCTGGCCCCGTGTCCTGAGATACTTTAGATAATAAAGTGCCTGTTGCTAGTTCAAAAGTGTCTTCCTGCAGTAAGGATGTCCCCCAAACATTCAACTTCAGAAGCAAACTCAGTTTCATCTCACAACCTAAATTCTGAGTTAGTTTTAGGGGGCCAGCTTCTACAAAATAGAAGGAAAGTCCCTATTCCCTCCCCCAGCTACTTTTTCCAAGTAGCCACTTGAGAAGCAGAGAAAACCTTCTCTGGGAAAGAGGAGATATCCTGAAGCAGGAGAGCAAATAAATACCTGAGTTTCCTGCAGCCTGGGTGAGTGTTTCTGATTTAAGATAAAAGGCTAGTTAGTGTTAACACTTGCTGTTTTCACACAGCGCTCTCTGCTGTCCCCCACATCCCTTTCTTTTAAAGATGTTCAAGAAGGACCTTCTTTCCAGATAATACTTCTCAGCTACTTATGGTAAAACAAGGGATATACTTGAGTCGAATCCTGTCTTTTGGTACGAGGTGGACCAGTGAAATAGCTCTGCCTTTCTTGACAGCACCATTAGTGGTATCTGCTACTACTTGGGTTGAATTAAAACTTAATAGTAACAATGTTGGGCTCTGGGCAAGTTTCTAAATGGAAAAGGCAAAGCAACCTGACAGACTGTCTTCATGAGGTTCAGTGACAATTCAGGTAAGTGAACTTCAGTGTCAGAATGAACCAACATAAGATGTTTTGCTCTGATCTGCATTTCAAAGCAACTATTTTGTAAAATGTCCAGTCTGTTAAGAGTGAACAAACAAATAGTTTCAAGAAGATAAGTCACTTTCTTTCCTTCAATTAGCAGGTTAAATTGCTCTCTGCAATTGAAATCTACTTTCTGCTTAATTCAAAGTAGACCTGTAAGTCACTGGGGTGCTCCACCTCTCTGCTGAATTTCTCTACCTGCTGGCAGATTTTGGTACAATACACTGATTGTTCCACTTAAGACAAAATACTTAATTTGGGGACTAGGATGATCCTGCATCTCAGAGGGATGTGGTACTAGAAGAGACACCTGCTTTCCTTTTTTGTTCCAGTAACTAAAACACAAGTGGAACAGATTCACCATGAAACATGGGGTTATTGTCCCCAGTGTGAAGCCTGAGTGTTGAGACACAGCTTCAGGCTATGCTAATGCTGAATATAATGGGCTGTTGAGTCTAAAAAGGTGCTGTAACTTTGGTTTCCAAGCTGCAGGTGCCTTTTCTTCAAAATGGCCCAAACCGGAATAAAACTTTTTTGGTTTTAATCACTGAAGTAGAATTGTTTCATTTTTCTTTTTGGGAAGGAAACTTGAAAAAATCTGCTGTAGTTTGGATCAAATTGATTTTTTTCACTTTTTAACTTGGTAGTTGAGCTGAAAAATCAATTATTCAGCCAGCCTTACCCCCAACACATGTCCGGGAGCAGAAACTGTTGTTTTTATTCAACTGCAAGTGCTCAGCAATTTGAGCAAATGAATGCTGGGGTAACAGACTGCCCTGTTGCCTTACATGACTCTTCCTCTCTCGCTTATTGAAACCCAACCAGGGTTGCAGGGAGAGACCCAAAGTGTTTCATTTCCTTGATGTCACGCCATGGCTGTGCTTACTGAGCCAGTCTGGCTGGCAGTACAAAATGGGGTCTTGGTTTTGATCCTGATGGCTGCTGCTGTTGGTTTTCTAGCCTGTGTTTTAACATTAACATAAGTTTCTTTGGACAAGATAATGAGGTCCCCTTGAGAAGCACTCAGATCATTCCTGCCTCATAATCTCATATCATAATGGTCTCCAAAGGAAGGAGATTGTCACTAAATGTGAAGTGCTAATGACTGTAATGCTGTGTCATAATAAGAAACTGAACAGAAAAACAACTTCATCAATGGCGCATTTCCAAATAAACAGCTCCGCTGGAAAGAACTCTCCTTTTTGCATATTTCAGGTGTTCCTAATTCTGCTGTCTCTCTTGTGTACCATCAGTGGTGGAAAATATCCAGGCATTTGCTTCACAGCTGTCACGATGCTAAATGTTTGGCTGTCCAGGAGGTGAATATCTGCTCTTAAAACTCTACCTATATCATGTCATGTCCATGGTTGTGGGTTTTGCTACAGTTCCACCGCAGGACAGCAACAGTGGAGAACTCTGGCAAAAAGCATAATTCTTACCCATTTCTTCTTTTCTCTTGAGAGGATATAACAAGTGCAGAAGGTCCAGAGGAGACCCAGCCTTGATAGCATCAGAAGTTATCTGCTGTCCCCTGGGTGCTTTGTAACAAGGAGGTGATGTGGACCACCAAATTCCGTGGGAACTCTTGGTCCCCTTCTGTGCTTGTGGTAGATGGCTTGAGTCTTCCCTGCGCTACATTCTTGCCTGTTGGATGTATAGCACATGAAAGACAGAAAACTATGCCTCAGTCCCCTTCATCCTTGTCATCTAGTGCTGATCTGGAGGAGGAAGAACGGGGTGAGAGACAAAGACCAGGCCAGGCCAGGTCTCTGAATCTTGGCCAAAGTCTGTCTCTCATGCTCTGTCTCTCTGCCCCTGCACCCAAGGGGAGGGTTGGCCTTGCTCCTCTGTGCCCAGAAGGCAGAGCCTGTGTGGGCATGGTCAAGTGGGTCCTGCTGACCTTGGAATGACTTTCCTACAGAGACATCACTGATGCACCACTCTCAGTTAAGAAGGAGAGTTAGTCCGGAACATCAATGGCTAGGGCCGCTCTGTCTTATGCTGGCTAGTGAAGGAGGGCTCTCATCCTCTGCCATCCCACCATCTTCACACTCCAAAGCAATGAACCTGCCTCAGCTGCCCAACCACAGCCAGCAGCACAACGTCACATGTGTGCTTCCACCTTCTCTGCTCCACTCCCACCACAGCTCTCAGCATCCATTGGTGCTGTTGAGTTACCAGTGGTGGCTAGTTTGTGCTACAACTACCCACTCCAGATTTGGCTGTAATCTCTCTCCCAATGCTTTTGCTGTGCTAGTGCAGAGTGGAGAGCAAATCCATCATGCAGCAATGGCAGGAGGAACTGGCAGCGAGGTCTAAGGAGAACATAAAGAATCCTAGTTGCAGATCGCAATTCCTGCCTCCTCCTTTGACCTCCTTTAACCCTGTTTCTGCTTGATGCTTCCTGGGCTTTAACCAAAATGAAAAGTCTGGCTCATAAAACAGCTGGAAAGAAAAACTGACAGCAAAATAATAAACATATCAAGAGGTGAGAGCAGGCATGTGCCAACAAAGTAAGCACTGTCGAACACACTACAGTCCGGGTGAGTGTCTGTGGGCTCTTGTATGGTATTAAAACTGTCCATCTTCACAACGGATGCTTGGAGCTTCTGTCTCAGTGAGTCCCCAGGGGATGACGGAGGGCTCCTTTTTCCATTTTCTTCTAACAGCTGCTGGAGGTGGCTGCACAAGTGATAAATCCAGCCTGTGCTGCTGCAGCACTGGCAGGGCAAAGAATTACCAGGTGGTTCAGGTGGCTGAACATGGTCAAACAACACTAACTGGGATGGGGATGCACTGGGGACAGCAGAGGGGAGCTCTCGCTTTGTATTGCATCTTGTTGAGGTTTTAGCTGATGTCTCAAGACCCCAAACTGGATTCAAAACACTTGCCAGGAGTAGTAAATCTGCCCTGGCTCTGGAGGCATTCATGCCACAACCTCCTCTGCCTCTCCTCCTGTGGCTGCAGCTCCTCCTGCACATGTGCTGTCACAGGAGCAGGAGCCCAGCAAAGGGCCAAGAGGATGACTACGGGATGGCAGCATCTTTCATACAGTGAGAGGCTGTGAGAGCTGGGCCTGTTCAGCCTGGAGAAGAGAATGCTTGGGGTGGGGGTGGGGATCTGATCATTGTGAATAAATACCTGATAGGAGGGTGAGAAGAAGTCAGAGCCAGGCTCTTCTCAGTGGTGCCCAGTAGCAGGTCTAGAGGCAATGGCCAAAAACAGAAATACAGGAAATCCCACTTACACCTAAGAAAAAAGCTTTTTGTTCTGAGGGTGGTCAAGCACTGGAACAGGCTGTCCCAAGATGCTGTGAAGTCTCCATCCTTGGAGATATTAAAAACCCTACTGGACATAGTCTTGGTCAATCTGCTCTGGGCAACCCTCCTTGAGCAGGGGAGTTGGACTAGGTGATCTTCAGAGATGCCCTAATCTTCAGCAATTCTGTGGTTCTATGAAGATAAGGAACAACCAACTGGAAATGAGGAAATAATGTTGTATGTTAAGTGACATTTAGAAAAACACTGTTTACCTTAGTAATTAATTTCTTTTTTCTTTCCACTGGACGTTACTGCTGATCTCATAAATAATACAGATTTTGTAAACTATAGTATATTATTTAAAATGGTACGTATTAATCACCTTTAGTGCATTCTGGAGATCCTATGTTATTTTTAATGAATTTGTAAAACACTCCTTACATGTATGAACAGGATTAACTTTAATTCACAGGCCAGCCTGAACAGAATCTATATTTCATAGATTTCTGTAGCCTATTCATATTTAGTTATTCAAGGAAAATTTTTCCCCGTTGATATCTGGACAACACATGTCTCTGGTGTTGTAAGAATTTGAAAGAACTATATGAAGCTTGAATTTCAGACATTTCCACATACAGGGCTCCTGGACTATTGACACACACATACTCTGCTAAGTCTTTCTGCACACAATAGTCCTCATAGAAGCAGCAAGATCAACTTAAAGGCTCCCAAACACCTCCTTTTAAAAAAATGCCCTCCTCCTCATCCCAAGACGCAATTGAATGAAACTTCTTTGCTTCTTTCCTACTTTGCCAGTGTCTGTCTTTTTAATAGGAGCTGTATTTGTGGCCAAATAATCTGTCAGCCATTTCTTTTTTTTTTTAGCTCACACTTCAATGTCTGCAATACGTTAAACAGAACAAGAGATAAGACTGTTTTAATTAGCTGTGTCATAAAAAGGAAATATTTTGGTGTCTTGGGAAATAAATAAATAAATATGTACATATTGCTATATCAAAAAGAGGGTTTCTGCATCACCAGCTTTATTACTGTTTAATAACATAAAAAAATTCAATGTGGAAAGTTGTCCCTCAATGTGCAGAAGTAACCTATAATAACTGGAAATCATTTAATGATCCTTTTAGCTGCACAGTATAGAGAAAAAAAAGGGCTTCTGGGGATATACCTCAGTGTTTCTACATGCTCAAGGTGCCAAAATGAAAGATCTCTGTTGTGCTGGAACACTTTTCATAAGTTGAGTGATTGAATTTGTTTATTGATGATTCTGAAGATAAAATTATGACATAGCTATGGCAAACCCTGTAATTTTGTGCCGTATATAAGCTGGTAGTTAGTGGAGGGCACATATCCATTCTCATTTCCTGTTAATTTGGAGGCAATGGTATCTACCAAAATTAATATTAGCATAGAATCTACAAACGATGAAAGTCAAAAGCTCAAAATTTTTGATTTTTTTATGTTCTGAAATAAGCACTGCATCATCTTTCTTATCTTGAAAATAATCAAGCAGATGATAACAATGTTGTACTGCATAACAGATTTTGTTATTTCCAAAGCACAAAGCATCAACAATAAAGAAAACCATGTCCAGCCTTTATTAATAATTTTCCTCAGATGGAGAGCTATGTTGTTAGCAGTATACATACTTCTTTTGCCCTACCAAGATTTGCCATTTTGCCCGTAAGTGAAGCCTGAGAAAGGAGTGTTTCATTTATCACAATCACAAAAATCTATATTAATGATTACTGATAATGCTGCGATACACTCTTGTTTTTGCAGCAGTTACCTTGTAATTATCTATATTTTCATTTTTCTTCACGCAAAAGTTTCAAGAGTTCTTCTCTTACAAGTTCCATGATAATTATATAAAAATAATTATATAAAAAAATAATTTGTAATTATGTTCTATAGAATTCTAATGCCATAATTTTAGCATTTACACTTGTTCCATTTGCATACTGACTTATATCTGATTACCCACCTCAAGCGATTGAGAACCTACTTCCATATAAACTCCAGCAATACTTATGGAAATTACTGTTATATTTAGTGATCCATGGAAGAGCTTCTCCGTTGGGAAAACAGAAAGCTTCTTTCTTTTTAGGGCCGTATTTTGACTTGCTGCAGTCACTTGCATGGTCACAATCCACATGGGACACGGAAATTGCACCATGACTGAGTCACTGCTCTTGGCCACCCTGTCTGCCCTCCAGCCCCAAGTACCCCAGGCCAGTGGACCACAAAGAACTGCCTTGGCCAGCCAGTACTAAACTATCATACATTTATGGATTAAAAAAATCCTTATATTGAGAAAAGATTGACTACATAGTGTTATCTCAGCTGTAGACTATCTAAACACACATTTCAAACAGGTCATTATATCTCAGTAGAAATGGGAATAATTTCTGGAAACTGCCCTCTGGGTAATGTAGCAGCCCCTTGGTTCTCAAGATGATGTGGAGATGTGGTTTCTCAGTACTTGAGATGAAGTATGCTGAACTTGATCCCAAAGTTTCGGGAAACGAGGTAGCTTGCAAGTAAGATAACTGCAGTCCAGCTCCAGAGCCCTCCCCGCAAGCCAGAGATGGAGATTTTCAGAGTGCCAGGCTCTAACATTCAGGTCCCGTCAGAGAGAGATGACCTTGTACAATGTCTCAAAGCCCTGTCCTACCCATTAGATTCACTAAATCTTTGCAATAAAATGTCAGAGTGTCCAGGTAGGCTGAACATTTGCTGTTTTGTCTCCATGGATCCGTACTTTTCTTGTATGCCTTTCCCCTGCTTGATTGACAAGTGCAGAAACAGAGGCTGGGAATAATAACATCCGACAGGCAAAGTCTCAAACACAGCATCATATCTATGATTTTTTAGTGCGAGTGCACACAGAACACTGTCTTTGGTAACACAAAGCTCCTTTTCCCTGTAACTTTATGGCTGCTAGATGTTAAAAGACAAGGTTCCTCCAGGCTAAATTCCACACTGAGAGCAAGGTTTAATCAATGATGGGATTGCTTACTCTCCAGGCTTTGACTGATTGATATGGCCTTCCTATAACTCATGTAACGAATTAAATAAGGGTCATCTCTTGTAAGAAGGAATAAACAATCACCTCAAGGAACAAATCAAAACCATCAGGGATCTGCCTTTAAAATAAGGGACAAGAAGCCAGCATAACTCTGACTGTCACTTGAACAGTGTATGGTGGTTCCTGTGAGAAGGACCGGCCTGCGTGGACATGTCTTCTGCTCCCCCTCTCCCAGCAGGCAGTTTTTGGACTACTGGTAAGAGACACAGTTTCAGGGCTAACTTCTTCCCAGCCACCATATGGGCGTTGCTGGAGTGGTCGATAGGTGACCTGGCCAGCTGCAATGTGGATGCAAAAGGGCTGTCCTCAGGGACAGTCCAGCACAGCCACATATCTGCAGCCTTCCTGCCACCCCAACTGCCTTCAGGAGCACCAAAACATGTGGTGGTACTTGGACTCACCTCCAGCCCCAGAAAATTTGAAAGAAGCAACCTTGACAGGTTTATTCCAGCAAAGAAAAGCAGTAAGCAAGAGGCATGGCTGGATCAGGCCAGCTTGATCAGAGCTGGCACTTACCTAACTAGTGTGGGTAGTAACAAGTATAAATAGACTGAATATGGGGTTGCTAGGTATGCTGGCTACCTGTCTGGGCAGCCACCTTGTCATGAAGTCTGTCTTACTGGTGATGGATTCCCCAGTAAGACAACCCAGAGTCAAAGCTGGTGCAAGGAGCCAACCCATGATGGAATCATACCCTTAAACACCGATCTTCATCGGGTGGATCTCCCACTTAGTCCGGCATCCAGTTCACAACCACAACCTGACATACCCCTCTCTCATGCACAATGAAAGAACACCAGGCTAGGAGAGAAAGTGGCTTCCTACTGTCAGGACCAAAGTGGAAACATGAAAGCTAATGATCTCACTTGATGTGTTTTCAGGTGGGTTTCTTATTGGCTGATTCCTACTGAAAAATATGATTCCAAGAGTTGTTTTGTCCCACATCTTGCTGCATTGAGCTCCTGTGGTTTATAGTGTGTTGTGACTAAACAGAACATATTCCTGCTTTTTCATTTCTCAGTGCAGTTACTTCTTGCTCTGACTCCTTTGTGCTATGAGAAAGGATGACTCTGGTTACCCATTTCATCTTCTCCAGAGCATTGTTGCTCTGCATCCTAGTACATGTCTCCTCTTTGAACTGCCCCACTCTTCTCTTGCTTGCCAACTTTCCAATGAACTTGATTGCTTTCTTTGGACTTTGTGCCTACTCTCTTATCTGTGAATCTGGAATGGGGTAGCCTCTGGATGCTTGTGTTGGCCAGTTTGGGGACAGTGGCAATGGTTCACAGATGGCTCAGAAACCCTGGACGGCACAGGAAGAAGATATGGAAGGGAAAGCAAATGCATTGTTTAGTTTCACAGAGGGGCTATGAAATAGGCTCAACATGTAATAAATGCAGCAGCTTATCAGAAAGGTCCAACTCATTTTCCTAACAGCCTTTCTCCCTTCCTTGCCAGAATAGATTCCACGTTTCCATCACAGCTCTGTTTATGACAGGTTATGTTCCAGGCAATAAATTGAACTCCTCCCTGTCCACCCTGGTCACCTGAGCTGCTGCCTGCTTCTGTTCTCAGGGAGATTATGGTGTGAGAAGAAATATACTCTGCAGTTTGCTCCTTGTGTAAAATTGCTTTTATGCTGAGTGCAATATGTTACAGGATAGAAAAGCTCCTGCAAGAGCATGGCTCTCTTGACATGTTACTGCAGAAGGAGGTGAGGTGAGAAAAATGAGCTTTGCAGCCTTTTCTGATCACAAATGGGCAGTAGAGTCACCTGGGACAGCAAATGACTGCCCCAGCTTTTCAGGCACCTACCTATGGGGCAGGGGTCTCCAGACCTGGGAATATCTGTGGGGATGGCACTTTTTTGCTCACCACCTTTCCTTTGGGTAAAAAGGACTTGCTTCTACACTCTGGATTCAGACACTGCAAACTTTGCCCTGCAGTTTGTCCCCACTCAGGGGTACCTGGACCACATTTTATCACTTGCCAGAACTCATCATGACCCAATGAATACAAGGTGATCACTCAAGGGGATGCCCATCAGATACATGGCAAGATATTCACTGGGGGATTTATTCCTCCTAATTTTTAATTCCTCTGTCTGATCACATCTCTGTGGGCTCCCTTTATAGTACCTGGAGAGAAAGTGGCTCTTTCAGGTGCTGTTTGCTGACCTATTTTAGTCTTTAGGACAAGATTAATGGTGGCTTGGGCTCTGCTGCTTATACTTATGAGAGCTCCAGTGACTGCAAAGGGACACATGTAGCCAGATGAATCCCACCCCCCAGTAACAGCGGGATGCAGGGGACATTACACACTGACAAATAGCTAGACAGACGGTTAGATTTTCACCATTTTCTCAGAGTTATTACTTCATATTTTCAGCAGACAGCATAGGTTACACCTGCTTCACATTGGAGCATGTTGTTTACAGCCATAATGGATTAAATTTTAGCTCCAAATCTGTTGTATAAGAGCTACATCATGGCAACAGCCAGGAAATATTACAGAGCCATCAGCTGCATTGTGACCATGGCTGAAATTTAGCCACCCTTGGAATAGGACTATTTGACACTGTACAAAGCTGTGTTGTGGGAAGCAAATTAAGAAACAATTATTCCTTAATAATGTCTTCAGTTCAGGCTTTAGAGCAATTTAGGTGAGCTCAGTATAATTCACTTCACTGGAATTTGACTGGAACTTTCTTTCAGGGCAAGAAAGCTAATTTGTACAGAAAGCAAGACACTAGCTTTATGTTTCATTCCAAATGAAATAGCTGAGATCACAACTCTGTCATTGCCAGGAGAAACAGGAGAGGATTTTGCTCCCAGCATTGAAATCGGTCCAGACTGCAAGCACCAAGGGCAGTTCCGGAGAGTCGTGGACATGAACATCCAGCAAACATCGCAGCTCGGCTTGCTGACAGCCAAAGAGCATCGTCTCTGCGTGGGCTAGTAGGGCTGGCAAGAAGTATGTGCAGATGGAGGGTATGTGGGACTCTCCAGTGTGCACAACAGGAGCAGGAGGGGCAGCTCCACACAGTGGATGGAAGAGCTAGAATGGAAATAAATGGTGAAGAGGGTCCTCAAACACTGGGACAGGCACACAGCAGGGCTGTGGGATCTCCATCCTTGGAGATATTCAGACGACAACAGCACAAAGCCCTGAGCAACCTGATGTTGGCCCTGCTTTGACCAGGGGTTGAACCAGAGACTTGCAGGGGTCTCTTCTGACCTCAGATCCTACCTCCTGTTCTGAGGTAGGATCTGAGAAGAGCCATGAGCTCTCTCCAGCTAGAAGATCAGACCACATATTGGTCAATGGGGCAAAGAGGACCCTGCAGCTATAAGGGCAGGGGATGCATCACCCAGGGAAATGGAAGAGGTTGTTAAGTCAGAGAAGCAGCGAAGCTGTGCATATGGCGGCAGGCATCTACTCGCTCACCATCAGGGCAGAGAGGAACATGATGAAAAGGTCACTGGCTTGGAGCAGCCAGGAATATCAGAGACCATTCAAAGACAACAATTTCACTTTCTGTTTGGATGGGTAGCTCTGCTGCTGTTTGTCCTTTTCCTGAGATATCCGTCTGACAGCACAGGCCCCTGACTGCTGTTGCAAGAGAAAACAAATGTATAAAACCACTTTGGTTTGCTATTTAATCATCTGTATTGGGTTTGTGCGGCAGGGTTTTGGTAGCAGAGTGGGGGGGGTTACAGGGGTGGTTTCTGTGAGAAGCTGCTAGAAGCTTCCCCTACGTCCAACAGAACCAATACCAGCCGGCTCTAAGACAGACCCATCACGGGCCAAGGCTGAGCCAATCAGCAACAGTGGTAGTGCCTCTGTGATAACATACTTAAGAAGGGAGAAAAGTTGTGGGGGCACAGAAGCAGCAGCCAGAGAGAGGAGTGAGAACATGTAAGAGAAACAACCCTGCAGACCCCCAGGTCAGTGAAGAAGGAGGGGAGGAGGTACTCCAGGTGCTGGAGCAGAGATTCCCCTGCAGCATGTGGTGAAGACCATGGTGAGGCAGGCTGTCCCCCTGCAGCCCAGGGAGGTCCATGGTGGAGCAGATATCTGCTTGCGGCCCGTGGAGGACCCCACGTTGGAGCAGTTTGCTCCTGAAGGACTGCACGCCGTGGAAGGCACCCATGCTGGAGCATGGGCCCATGGGAAGGACCCACATTGGAGAAGTTTGTAGAGGGCTGTCTCCCATGGGACGGACCCCACGCTGGAGCAGGGGAAGAGTGTCGTGAGTCCTGCCCCTGAATAGGATGAAGTGGCAGAAACAATGTGTGATGAACTGATCGTATGACCCCATTCCCTGTCCCCCTGTGCCACTGGGGAGGGGGTAGATAGAGAATCCGGGAGTGAAGCTGTGCCTGGGAAGAAGGGAGGGGTGGAGGGAAGGTGCTTTGAGATTTGGTTTTATTTCTCGTTACCCTACTCTGGTTGACTGGCAGTAAATTAAGTTAATTTTCCCCAAGTAGAGTCTGTTTTGCCCATGAGAGTAATTGGTTGAGTGATCTCTCCCTGTCCTTATCTTGACCCGCGAGCCCTTTGTTATATTTTCTCTCCCCTGCCCATCTGAGGGGGGGAGTGATAGAACGGCTTTGGTGGGCACCTGGCGTCCAGCCAGGGTCACCCCACCATATAATCGTTTCTCCCTAGAAGGCTGCCAGCATGGCTGGATTCTGTGTGGTCTAACAATGTGGTCCCTTCTTTAGTGCCTGTCATCTTCCAGCAGGCTTTGAACATGGATAGCAGACAATGCCCATCTTTATTAGTGTCTCAGGCCTTTTTCACCAAGGGCCGGAGTCCAGGGAATTAGTTCTGTCATTGCTGAAAACCATCAATGTCAAAAAAGAGAATACATCCTGTTTTGATCAAATACATGTTACAATTGTGGCAGGAGCTCCTAACGACCCAACACCAGCTCAGGGTCACTGTGTGGCTTGCATGGTTTGAGATCTTAAGGAGACACAGTTTTCTTCTGTCCCGTTGCCCAATTGTCCCAACTCTATAGAAAGGGATTGCAACCGAGAGATCTTCCAGCACAGTTGCACAATATTTTGCATCAGCAAGTAAACCCAGTGCTCAGTGCGCTTCTTTGCTCTAAAGGCCATTGTGTGATATACAGAGCTCACCTTGTCCAAGCATGCTACCCACTCCACATGTGTAAAGCTACAGCTGCATTTAGGTACACAAACCTAAAGAGCTGCATCACTTCAAAATCTACCCGGAAGAGCTTGGGATCAGATCTCTAGTCATGCAGCCCTGCCTCTTTAACACATGCAAAAGAGCTTCATTTTATGCAGTAAAGTGAGTGTACACACTAATGGTAGCTGAATTCTCTAATGAAGTGCTGTCAGTGTTGCCAGGCTTGTGTTTGCTGGACACTTGTGCTCTCACTTCCCCATCGATCACTGAGAGCCTCATTACTGCATTACTGGAAAAGGGAGAAGAGCATAAAGAGAGAATGGCTGTACCAGGTCACACAAAGTCCACCTGCCCTAATATCCCTCCTCCCAACAACGACCACCCAGCCTGGGAGGAGATCCATGTCCTGCTCCTGCCCTCTATAGTCTCCCATGGGTTGCTTTGAGAAAAAACAGCAAATGCTTCCCCACCCCCCCTTGTCTCTCTCATAAAGCATACTGGGAGAAGCATCTGACCCCATTTATCTCATTTGTAAGGCAGCTACCTCCTCTATTTCCTCCAAGGTCCAACCCCTTTTTCCTATCCTACCCCACCATCCTTCACCTGTGGTTTCAGGCTTTGTCCCCTCCCCATTTGAGGTCTCACTAACTTATGAAACTGTCTGCATTTATCTAGATCCTATATGACCTGTTGTACTTTTCTCTACCTTTTCGAGCTCTCCTGTATTTCCTGTTTCAGATGGGGGGGACCAGAAGTGCACACAGTATTCAGGTAGAGGTTTATCACGGATTTACTGGTATCACATACATACTGTTATGTATCTCCCCTCTCTTGTCCTATTAATTCTATAACTTGATTTGCTTTTTTGTGTACTGAGCTCATGTATTCATGGAATGAGCTGTTATAATTTCACTAACTCACTCCTGAATGACAGTAATCAACTCAGAGCCCGTCGCTGGAGATGCGTAATTAGTATTTTCCCCCATGCACTTGACTTTAAATTTATTTACATTAAACTTCACCTTCCATTTTATCAAATTGTGCTTCTATAATTCTTTCTCCTTGGTCCCCTGAGCAACAGTGCCTCAGCAGCAAACCACTCCCTAAGCACTCGTGCTCTTCTCCAGATTGTTTATGAGAAAGCTGAGCAGCACAGACCCTGGCACAGAAACCCAGGCAGTTCCCTGCTGGCCTCCCTCCACTGTGATGCTGCTCATTTACTCCTAACCCTTTTCCTTTCTCTCAACCGTATATTCATCCACATGAGGACCTTCACCTTGCTTCCTATGGCAACGTAATTTCTCTGAAAGCCTCTGAAACCTTCCTGCATGCTCTTCAGACTGTGAGTAGACTGAATCAACTAGGTCTCCTCTGGGATGTCACTGTGGGCTTCTTTGGTGGTGTTCAGCAGTGGTTTGACTTCCCCTGAGAAAACTGCACTGACTCTTTCCAGATACATTATCTTTAGCCGCTTCCGTACAAACGCCTGAAAGCTCCCGTCTTTTAGATGTGTTGTTAGCTAAACCAGAAAACCTGAAAAAAATTCTCTAATCCCATGATGGTTTTAAACTAGAGGTTGCCTATAACAGCTATTTTGTCCTTGAGTTCCCTTAGGGCTCATGTGTGTGAACACTGTCTGATTCTGGGGAGGGTTCCTGCCATTTTATCATTTTGTTCTATAGCCTTCCTGCTTGCCTTTCTGTTTAAGATCCGTCCTCTAATAAATAGTTCCAGTTGAGGGGCTTATTTGTTCTAAGACAACACCAGGGTCTCTTCAAATCCTCCTTGCCCTTTGCAGTTGACTAGCAGAGTGCATCCTACTGCAGGTATCAAAATGCAGGGCCAGACCTCCTGTGCCAGGCTCCAGCAGAAACACTTTGTGTTCTGTACAACTTTGATGCAGTAAAACCAGAGGTTCAGGGACAGAAAATTACATCAACTCAGGGTTCAGGGCTTGCAACACCCTGTGCTAGGTATCTCTCAGAATAGCACAGGCAGGCTATGAAAGAGCCCATGAAACCTTTATGGTGCTGTATCTTATGATTCACCAGTACCAGATGTAAATACTTTAGCCTAGGAAAAAACTCAGCATCCGTTTTCGTCCCTTTGCCTCTTAGTCCTGTTAGATTAAGAGATGCCAGGCTGATAAATTACTATTGTATTAATTTAAAATTATGTGGAGATTCACAAATATCTGACTACCACTATGGAGTCCATGTATCTCTCTGATGAATGGAGAGTTTCTGCTCCAAAAAACTTGCCATCAAATCATATGCTTTGAGAACGCAAATAAGCACTAATGTAGCAGACAGCAGGCTGGCTATGGTCAGTGGTTTTGTGACTGTCACAGCACAGGTGGCTTTGGAGGAGGGTTCATAATATCTTCTGAGAGTGGGCGATGGGCTTTAATAATACATAGTGACAGAAGGGTTAATTCATGAAGTAGTCAAAGAACAACTCTAAATAGGCCAAGCTGCAGGTAATTAAAGAATGGGACAAGAAGATGAGTGATGGAGAGGGAAATGCTCAAAGATGCACTAGTGCTGCAGTGACTAAAGACAAGGAGCTCACAGAGCTCATGGGACTGAGATTGTGGAACTGGGTAAAGTCAGTGGCCAGCTGGTGACAGCGTTTCAGGGGCACATCCCTCACTGGGTTATGAGATGATGGATGAAGGCACAGGGGGCAGTAGACAAACAAGAAGAAAGAGTGCAGGTCAAAGGCTCAGCATCATCACAGGCAACAGGAAACTGCAGCAGCAATGCAAGAGTTGTGCACAAGTGTGCCCAGGCGGCCAAGAAGGCCAACAGTATCCTGGCTTGTATCAGAAACAGTGTGGCCAGCAGGAGCAGGGGAAGTGATCATCGCCCTGTACTCGTCGGCACTGGTGAGGCCGCACCTTGAGTACTGTGTTCGGTTTTGGGTCCTTCACTACAGGAAAGACATTGAGGTGCTGGAGCGTGTCCAGAGGAGGGCAATTAAGCTGGTGAGGGGCCTGGATCACAAGTCTTATGAGGAGCGGCTGAGGGAACTGGGGTTGTTTAGCCTGGAGAAAAGGAGACTGAGGGGAGGCCTTATTGCTCTCTACAGCTACCTGAAAGGAGGTTGTAGTGAGGTGGGTGTTGGTCTCTTCTATCAAGTAACTTGTGATATAGGGTAAGAGGAAATGGCACCAAGTTGCAGCAAGGGAGGTTTAGACTGGATATTAGGAAAAATGTCTTCACTAAAAGGGTTGTCAAGCATTGGAACAGGCTGCCCAGGGAAGCGATTGAGTCATCATCCCTGGAGGTATTCAAAAAGCATGTAGACAAGGCACTTCAGGACATGGTTTAGTGGGCATGGTTGAAGGTTGGACTGGATGATCTTAAAGGTCTTTACCAACCTAAATGATTCTATGACTCTATGGCAAAGTGTAATTTTCCAGTTACACCACCCAGAAGCCAGCAGAGCGAGTTTCAGTCTGTGGCGTTGGTGAATATGGCAGAGTACAGGGAAGCAGCCTTATTGTATCTGTCTTTCTCATGCAACATTTGCACCACCCCATGACCTCGCAGCGTGACAGCCAAGTACAGGAAAGAGTGTTCAGTATTTTGGAAGAGTAAACGCCTCTTGCCTTATGCTTACCCCCTCCCTCCCTCAGGTTTTCTTATCCTTCTGCTGCTTGGATCTCCTTCCTTCAGCCTCTGCTGCCCAGTCTCAATGTCAGGCGAGTCAGGATGAGCAAACACAACTGTAGTGCCAGAGTTAAGGATGGTAATATATTCCCCTTGTGTTAGCTTGTTTGCTGCCTTTTTTAATTAATTAACTTTACTAACTCGGAGACCTCCTGGGGGAAGCCAAAAGTAATTGAACTGTTTCATTTGCTTTCTAGAAACCACTTACTAATGCTACCTACCC